>OY987219.1:28122423-28722423 GCA_963920805.1 Primula vulgaris
CCTAAATCCTAAACACTAAACCCTAAACCCTAAATCCTAAATTACAAACCCTAAACCCTAAATTACAAACCCTAAACTGTTGGTGATTTTAGTATCATCAATGTATTTTAGTAGTAATGTGATTTATTATAGGCCGATGCAATAATGCGTTAAACTCGGAAACGAGTTAGGGAAGTGCGGAGTGCACGCTCGTCGAGCCAACGTATAATTGAATATGAATAATTGAAACGGGGTTCCAAGGGGCAGAGCCCCTGGCGGGGTCCTAGGGGCAGAGCCCCTGGCGGGGTTCCAAGGGGCAGAGCCCCTGGCGGGGTCCAAGGGGCAGAGCCCCTGGCGGGGTCCTAGGGGCGAGAGCCCCTGGCTGGGGTCCCGCTGACAGGTCAGCGGGCGGGGTGCGGGGCAGCGCCCCGTTCGAAATTTTTTCCGAACAGTTGCTTCCTTTCCGAACAGTTGCTTGCTTCGTTTCCGAACAGTTGCTTGCTTCCTTTCCCAACAGTTGCTTGCTTCCTTTCCGAACAGTTACAAAAAATGGGACAAATATCAACAATTATTATAATTTCTATAATTAATATAAACAAACAACAAACAATTATATATAGCTAAGTGAATTATGAATTTGCATATTTTATATATTTTTCCTATTTTACAAATTGAAATTACAAAAAAAAAAAAAAAAAAAAATACACACAAACCGTACATTTAATGTACGGTTTGAAAAAATACATACAAACCGTACATTAAATGTACGGTTTGTGTGTATTTTTGCAACCGTACATTAAATGTACGGTTTGTATATATTTTCTGTAAACCGTAAATTAAATGTACGGTTTGTGCGTTTTTTCAGAAAAAGTGTAGTATAAAAATCCAACCTCATTTTAGTTTCGTATTTTTTTTTAATACAAAAAGAAAAGAAACTCGAGAAAAGTAGTACTTTCTGCTTTTTGAGAGAGATGAGAAAATGAAATGCGAGTTTTTGGCCTTTTTACTTTTTTGACTTTGTTATTATTTCTTGAGTTTCGTCTTTTGTCTTTATTGTTTGTTTGGGTTTGTTTTGGTATTTAAGTTTATAAGATCAAACTCACTGGTTACTTATATTTTTTATTATATTTAAATTAATTAGTATCATTTTTATATTTTTAATATAACAGTTTATTTTTATATATTTTTCAGTTTCACTATCTAATTTATTATCATACCTAAATGTTACTATATTTTAATATATTTCTATCAATTTTTTTCAACCGAAATTAATTTATTAGAGTAACCACATTAAATAAATTATAATTTTTCTCGTATTTAAAGTAAAAAATACGCTTTTACAACTTATAAGAAAACGTTTTGTTTTATACAAATTATCATTTTTTTATAAATTTCTCTATAACAACTATACATCTTATATTTTTATGGTTTTATTAATTTATATATGAAAATTACAAATAAAATAGAAAGAATAATAAAAAAATAAGATAGATTAATTATTATTTAATTTATAAAGTAACATATTTATCTATTGTAATTGAAGTATATTTGAAGTATATTTGGTAATATAAGCGAAATGATTTGAATGGTGGAGCGTCAACTTGAAGTAATTGTGATGTGATGTTGATAAAAGTTGACAGGAAAATGTCATTATACTGTATTTATAGCTAACCTATATACGAGTAATCAGGCACATCTGTTAATGGTTGAACCTCATAGGGATTAAAAGGGGCCCTTTTGGATTTGTATTTCTTGAAGAAATTCAACTTAGAGAAAATTAAGGATTGGTCCACGAAAACAAAAGTATTTAAGGATTGATCCGGCTATAAAATTTATTTAAGGATTGGTCCATTATTTCTGAAACTAAGTAAGGATTGGTCCATTAATCATTAAATATAAAAGCTCTCCAAATTCTATTTATCTAATTAATCATTCTCTCTCTCTAAAAAAAAAACCTGTCCAGAGAAAACAAATTTCTCCCCCAAATATCTCTCTGTACATACATACATACACATATAATATATATATATTTTGCTGTCGCTCCTCCGTCGTTCCCTCCACCTCCGTCGCTGCCGTCGGAGGTTCGCTCCTCTTCCCTCTCGTCATCGCAAGCGGCCTGCCACCGCCGCCGCCTATGTATATATGTATATATCTATGTATATATTTATATATATATATATATATATATATCATCTATATAAAAGGAAAGACTGATGTGAGCATCTACTGGGTTTTAAAATCAATATATATATATATATATATATATATATATATATATATATATATATATATATATATATATATATATCTGATGTGAGCATCTATAGAAGGAATGCTATGTAATTGGATTCTAATCTATATTTATATATCCTATTGATTGGAATCCAAGGTCAGATTGCACCATTCATTACCACATTCCTTCACAGAAACACCATTCAAAATTAAGACTGTTTTTCATATATATAAAAGTTCAGACTGTTTTTCATTTAATTGTTTTATTTTTTATTTTTCAGACTGTTTATTTTTCAGACTGTTTTTCAGACTTTTTATTTTTCAGACTGTTTTTTATTTTATTTTTCAGACTGTTTTTTTTTTTTCAGACTGTTTTTATTTTTATTTTTCAGAGTGTTTTTTTTTCAGACTGTTTTTTATTTAATTTATTTTTTAATTGTTTTTTATGACGTCAGCAATTTTTTAATGATGTCAGCAAATGGACCAATCCTTAATTAGTTTCAGTTTCATGGACCAATCCTTAAATACTTGTGTTTTTATGGAACAATCCAAAATTTACCCTTAAACTTATTTAAAAGGTTATCAAAACTATAGATTTTTAAATTTAAGATACGATGTGCTTCCAACACGAAAATTGATTGATAATAAATATATTATTTTATATATTTAATTTATGAAATAGAAAATTTATAAATTAATTAATTATAACCGACAAATCTTAATAATCATTATATTTTTTATCCCATATTTAGTTGATTTTTAATATAAAATTTGAAAGTTAGTCCCTTTTTATATTTATAGTATAATTTGAGTTTTCTCATATCTTTAAGTTGTCTAGGACGGATGCATTTTTGCTGCCATATTTTAATTGAGATAGTCTGTCCTAAATTTCTTAACGATTGGATCAAAAATCATCCAATGGTTTAAAGCAAAATTAGAAATATGGGTTTTACTCAATTCTTATGATTTTTTGTTCTAGTTTTTTTCTTCGATTGTAAATTAGAAATCTGGGTTTTTCAAATTAAGTTTTTCAATTGTTTTTATTTTTTTAAAAAAAGTTAGTTGGAAAAACGAGTTTTAACAAATATAGAACTGAGTTTTACAAATAAAAAATGCAATTTTATTCTAAAAAACATGTGTTGTGTGTGTATGTAATATGTATGCAGTACTTTGGGGGGAAATAGTCATGGTTGAGAAATCTAAGACAGACTAGACTGTCTTACCTAAAATTGGACAGCAAAATTGCATCCGTCCAGGACATCTCACAAAATGTTCGCATAAATGTCTCTATCTGATCAACAAGTTAATAAATCATCGAAACAAAAATTTACAAAGTGTTTGCCACGTAAAAATGGAATGTCACTTATGTTAGACAAGGATACGTGTCCGACACGATACCTTTTTTTTTCGACTGTTTGCGTCTCTTTAAGCGGGAGGGTTGACTTGTGATTATGTTTGACCTTATTTGGTTAGAGCGTATATAGAAGGTGGGATAATACTTTGAATGTCGAGGACCTCATAGTTGTGTCCGGACTTTATCTCCACTACGAAGTGTATTTACAGTGACACGGACTGTGCTGAAAGTTAACATGACTAAAATTAAAAAAACTCGAGGTTAATTGACTTGAACTCATAGTTTCGAAAACTATAAATCTATCAATCAAAAAGAGTCTTAAATGATGCAATTAGTTACAACTTGCACCATTTCAAATTTGAGGTTAATTGACTTGAACTCATAGTTTCGGGATTATAAATCCATCAATCAAAAAGAGTCTTAAATGATGCAATTAGTTACAACTTGCATCATTTCAAATTTTCATTTTGAACCCATCATCTGTTGATGTAAATTTTTATACCTAATTAATTGCCCGTGACAAATTTTAAAAAGTTATCAATGTACGTATGTGGTATAGAGTTAAACTAGGTGAATAACTGTTACCATTGCACTTATAGCGGTACCAAAAACCACATCCTAATTCCTAAGGTATGGTTTTCCCTTTCCCGTGTGCCCAGAGAGTTAGCAATGCATCAAAAACATTTTGTATCAACCCTATAACATGAATGTTTGTTCTGTTGCTTCACTTAAAACTAACTATGACCCCTAGACGTGTTGAAATTAATTAAGCCAACCGACTAAGACATCCCCATTGCGCGATGAGAAGGGAGGGCCGGGGGACGGCTTTTAAGTTATTTTAAAAACAATTTGAGTCATTTTAAAAACAGTTTGAGTCGTTTTAACTTATTTTAAAAACAGTCTGGGTCGTTTTAAAAAATAGTTTGAGCCGTTTTAAGTCATTTTTAAAACAGTCGGGGTCATTTTAAATCATTCTGAGTAATTTTAAAAACAGTCTGAGTAATTTTAAAAACAAACTGAATCATTTTAAATAATTTTAAAAACAGTCAAGGTCATTTTAACTCATTTTAAAAAAGTATGAGTAATTTTAAAAACAATCTGAGTCGTTTTAAGTCATTTTATAAAAAACGGTCTGAGTCGTTTTAAGTCATTTTAAAAACAGTTTGAGTCATTTTAATTAATTTTAAAAATAGTCCGAGTCATATTTAAGTCATTTGAAAAATAGTATGAGCCATTTTCGGTAAGTTTAAAAACAATTTGAGTCATTTTAAAAAGCAAATCAAATAATTTTAAAAACAGTTTGAGTCATTTTTAAGTCATTTGAAAACAATTGCAAGTTATTTTAAAGTTTTTAACATTTTTTGGACTTTCCCCTTTTTTCCGACTTTTTTCAAAAAAAATTTTTGATTTTTGATTTTTCTTGGTTTTTTTTTTATACCATTTTTCGGGTTACCGACTTTTTTGAACGTTCTTTTATTGTTTTGTTTTTTTTTATTTTTAGGGCTTTTTTGTTGCCACTTTTGGATTTTTTCGGGTTACCGGTTTTTTTGAAATTTTTTTTTGTGATTTTGGTTTCTTGGTTTTTTTAACATTTTTTCTGGGTTTTTTCGGGTTTCCGACTTTTTAAAAGGTTTTTTCATTTTTTTTTAAATTTTTTTTGAATTTTTCCTGTTTTTTCATTTTTATTAGTTAATTAGGTGAGTGACCAATGCTTAATTAGTTTTAGAAATAATTAAAAAATAATTAATTAAATTTTGTATGGTGATCAATATTTAAATAGTTTTATTTTCATGAACCAATCATTAATTAACTTTCATTATAACTTATTCAAGATTATCTATTGCTTAGATCTAGCACAGGATCAATAATTAGTTTAAGGACAAATCTTATCCAAATAACTATCGACTTTATCCAGTAAGCTTTCAGTAGTTACTTGGCTATAATAATACTATAAAAGTGAGCCCTGATTGAAATTAATTTTATAAACTTATAACGTAACAATAAGAAAAGCAAAATAATCTTAAGATATACAGCCAATTAATACATCTTTAGAAGTTACTGAAAGCTAAAGGTGGTGTTGGGTTGTCACTTACTTGAAAAAGGGAAAAAGGGGATAACACCAACTAGTCTATTTATGTCATAACTAATAAGTTAAATTCACAAGTAACCAAAAAAACATAACTGCAAGTCTGCATTTATATCTCTTATTAGACTCTTAGCTAGATGAAAATGAACCTATCCTGAAAAGCCCTACATGTTCATATATAGATGAAAAAGAACGAAATTTATCTCCAAATATATAGAAGTGACACTAATATATAGTAACCAAGTTTTATAAAAATATATTCCATCTTTGAAACTATAGGAGGGAATTTAACTCAAAAATGGAAAAATGGGCAATCACTCAGATGATTATTGATCAACTCAAGTCACAACACAGATAATTAAAGGCAACTTAGCGTACATTGGCTTCATCTTAGCCTCAGCTTTTTTTTGCATTTTTCTCATATAAAGCAATAGTCTTCTTCTGTTAATTAAACGCTCAGGTTTTAGGCTTTCATTGCATGAAAGTTATAAATTTCACCTTGGAGTTCATTTATTTTTCCAAGTAAAAAATATTATATAATTTTTCTACTAATTTTCTTATTAAATACATGCATCCATAGCCCATAGTTTTCTGCTTATCTTTCTTTTATTGTTATGCTTACCTATAATCCTTATGGCTCAACTATATTTTTCAAAAAAAGGGCCCATAAATTATAAGCATATTAGGTCAATCAATACGATCCGAATTTTGCAAAGTTATCAATAATGGAGAAACTCAACCCCACAGGTCTATAAATCTTCTAGCAGAACGGACCCAATCAAAGGTCTGGTTCTTGTCATGATTTACCATGAAAAGAATAAGTGATCCTTTTGAAGAGAAAGAATAAATGACCATACATTTTTGCTGTCCTGAAAAATATACTTTTTCTAACACTTTCGTGAATCTAGTTAATTATTATTTAGGATGTGTCATATACTAAAACTCTAACAAATATTAATGAATCCAAAAATATAACATAACAAGGATTTTGCTGCCTGAAAAATTCAAGATTGTCTTGAATTTTTCTGGACAGCCAAATCCTGTCCATAAGAAACTGGAGGGCAATTATCAACAAAAACAAAAAACTAAGGACAAAATCATTATGGATATTTTTATAGATAAATATATAAACGCTCACTATTATTAAAAAAATAACGAACGAGTAAAGAGTTTCAGTTACTGTGAAACATGCTTCAAGGGCTGAACAAAATAAAATAATTCAAACTCACAAATGGTGTCTAGCTATCACAATAAAGAATTTACAACCAAGGGTAAAAAGTTCTTTTACACAAAAAACCCAACTATTACTAAACTACTAAAAACCAGAAAGTGAATAAAAACTATTTAATTGTATCAAGATTAAGAAATCACAACTATGCTTTGTACCGAACAAAAAGTTCTTTTACACCCAAAAAAAAACCAACTGTTACTAAAACCTCTCAAACCCAAACACAGCTCCATTAGAAATTTGACCACAACATACTAATTCATATCCAAGTGATTTAATTTAACCTTATTCTGCACTGATCAATGAAAAAAAAAACTGAAAAGCAGTGGGGAGTAACTTTTACATGTACTTGCAATGATGGGAAAATAGAACAACACTCACGAAAACAAGAAAGACGAGATACGATGATTTAGATGACTAATTTGCAATTGATCAACTCACAAGCCATTACAAGTTGCAATTGATCTAAAAACCCAAGATTGTAAGTGTGTGACTGATCTCAAAACACTAGATTGCAAGTTTGTGGAGAGAAATAGTGGGAGTTCAGCGAGAGAGGGAGATGAATCACGCTGAAGCTGATAAAGTGTAACGATAATGGCACAACTTTGTTTTCAGATCAATTATTGCATTAATCTGACAGTTGCACCAAATGGATAGAAATAGTTTGGTACATGTTTTTAAGAATATAGTTTCATAGCTTTTTTCTAAAATTATTTAGCAACTTATTCAGTTATACACAATGTATTTCACAGAAATTTTACCAAGTTAGTGACAAGATTAGAAACTGGACAATATGTGTGTCACAATTTTGTCCAATACTCGTTGGTCATAAAGGCCACCTATCAGAGCATATCCAACTTCATTTCCTGTCCCAAATTTACACCATCAAAAAGAGAAGTACTTCTTTTGGGAAAGCCTGAAGGACGTTTATGCTTCCTATCTTAGCAATGAAGATCAGATAATTAAACTTTGGTTAAAATAATGGTATATTTACAATTAACAACTAAAAAACGGATGAGAAGTACATTTGTTTGGTCATATATAGGAGTATCAATTTTATCAGGTTTGTGTATTCGTTTGGTCATCAAAAAATTCAATAGTTGGTGCATGGATGTGTTTGATTATCAAAATTATTTGAAGTCATGGATAAATATAAATCTTTGGTTGTTGCTAGACAATGATGACAGGGGGACCAAAAACAATCGCATGCATTTTTTAAGGCCAAGTGTGGAAAGGACAAAGGAGAATAATAAACACACAAAAAAGAGCTTCATACTTGACAATTACTGTCGTCATGATTCATGGGAAGGACTAGTTGGTGACATCAAGGACCTAAACACAACGATTTTTTTTACATATCAATTTTCATCTCCTCCGAACCAATCCTAATTCTCCGACTATCTGTGCACTTGCCTATTACATTCTCAAGCATTCCTGGTACGTAAAGTTT
Organism: Primula vulgaris; assembly: GCA_963920805.1. Taxonomy (NCBI): domain Eukaryota; kingdom Viridiplantae; phylum Streptophyta; class Magnoliopsida; order Ericales; family Primulaceae; genus Primula; species Primula vulgaris. Next base: position 28,130,753 of record OY987219.1, read on the forward strand.
TTTCAAAGGATATGACACCAGTGTCATTGTCACATCCCGTAAGCTGGATACACGCATGTGAATTACATATTGTAGTACATTTTGTATAGTTTAATGCAGGTGAAGCACATCTTACTTCATTCGAAATTTCAAGTTTAGCTATGGAATAAAAATGCTTCTGAGATGACCGTTTAAAATTTGCAAGTCATTCAACTGAAAGCTTGAGCTTGAGCTACTCGCATAACTAGTTGAGTAACTGCAAAAATAAGTTTTTTATGAATGTAAACATGCTGCTTCATCATTATATTAAACTCTCTGGTAGTGTAAGTTAACTTTGCTGCGGCATCATTTTCATAGATCTCGTGATAATGTCTACACGCTGCATCCGTATAAATAGACACCTTGCAATGTAAACTTGCTGCTGCATCAGTATAGATACACCATCTGGGGGTTGATTGGTTGAGTATTTAAACTTGATGAAGTCTGGTCCTTAAGGTATAAATATTATTGTATGATATAATGCATTGCCATAAACTATAGCTAAAGGTTGCGAAATAAGAAAAAGAAATGGTCCAACCGAGCTTTCACTAGCCAACAGTTCAAAATGTCACCGGTAGCGTCTTTAATCCAGGTGGGGCTAAGGCCAATACTAAGAGGTTATGCTTGAACTACTTTTCAAGGAGGATGTTGCAATAGGAAACTCATGAAAATTAGGGCCTTACAAGTCCAGATCCTTTCGGGAAACTCTTCAAGCATCAGCATAATAAAGATACCATCATGAATAAACCTAATTTAAACTTAAATGATTTTCCATTTACAAGCAATATATTATACCGCCTCTTATGAGAAGACCATTTATGAAAAAGTGTCCTCCACGAACAAAATAGCTTAGTTGTTAAATTTGCTCGACTATGTTTCTTACTAGTAGCAAAATAACAAGTTACACATTTTTGTTAATGAGCTCGAATAACTATACGTCACAGTAACCTCCCGTAACACGACTATCCACAAAATTGTAAAAGAAAACGCATAATATGGGAACAAATCAGATCTTACTTTATATCGTACCTAAAATACATATAATGTAAAACAACAAGGAGGCAGGAGGTGTCACCATGAAAAAGGGCTAGCTCCCAGCAAGAAAATCTCATTTTCAACATCTTTCACCCACTGGCAAACCCTGTTACAAGTCTTTATTGCTAAAGCCTGCATTTGAAACACACCCCTTAAAAACAGAATTTGACAACTTAAATGAAATATAATAAGAGAAGAACGACCATCTTAACCTATATGTGACCTGCAAGGTTGCAATTACTTGAATTACCTCGTTATGTTAGATCCGAAGCAAAGTTTCAATTTTATTTCCTTTTCCAAAACTATGTTTGTTATAAACTTTATCAACAATGTGTAAAAAAATGGTGAAGTTTAGAAGTTTCATTTAAAAATACTTCTGTAACTCAGTGAAGCAGAATGACAAACAGTGACAACGTTGCTAATTTCTCAACTTATACAGGGTAACTGTATAAATGTATACGATATTTAAGTGCTTAATGAGACTCAAGGACAAACAATGGCTAAACCTTTTCTTTTTACTGAATAGTCATGGATCAATTCAGCGGCGGCCCTGGTGGCAGCCAAAACAGCCACCAAGCTCAAGCGCCGGCTGATAAAAGGCGCCGAATTTTTTAAGTTTTTTAAAATAATATGTATATGGAACTTTTATTTGTTATATATTAGTTTCAGTGCATATGTATCTAGATGTTATCACTGTGGCAGAGCGGACGAGTATCTGTTTTAGAACCCTTAGGTCCTGAGTTCGAATCTTACTTGCAACAATTGTCTAATTTTTTAAACTTTGGAGTGGGAAACACTAAAAACAGCATCCGTGGGGCTGGGAACTCAAGAGTCAAGACCTAATGTCTAGTTATATTAACTACTACCAGCTAGGCTACGTTTTAACATTGGTAAGATTTGCATTTTTTTATAATGTCCATTAATTAAATTTTAGTTCTAAAAAGGTACTTTCGTTTTTATTTGAAAATTTTGGACTTAGGCGCCACCAATGTTCGGGCCGGCCCTGTGGATCATCACAGCAACCAATAGCTAAACCTAAATCAGAATATCTACAGATTAATATGTATTAGGGTAAGAGGCAAACCTTGTCTGCCAGGGGATCAAAAGCCGCATAGAGTTCAAAGTCCGGGGTGACCCAACAAAGTAATACTGCAACAGGAGAAAGAAAATAACAAATTACTTCAAAGAAATATTCTACATATTATTAGAACTTGCAAGAATTACCGGACCAGAGATAATATGCCTTCAGAAGAAAGAAATACAAGTTCATTTTTGTTCTTTGTAAATCCCATTTAAAAACGCAATGTCTAAGAAGGCAATGTGAAGAACTGTACCCTGAAACAAAACTGAATATTGTTTACAGTTGCACCCCGTAACTAACTTAACCAAGGTGGCAATTTGTAGAAATATATTGTGGAGACCAGTAAGATTTTTTTTGTCAGCTTTATCCACCACTAACAGTTTGGCATTAATATCTTAGGCAAGCACAAACAAATGCAATGAGATCTGATACGGAATTATCTTTCGTGATCATGTTTCAATATAAGATGCAGATGCACTGCTTTTACAGTAACATATTGATTATCCACAGCAACAGAAACCCCAGCATATGTGTTTTGAAGGGCCATATACTAATACTTTAATTACACCAACAATGATACCAAAATGAACCAAACTTGAGTACATACTACATACATTATCTATAGCTATACTTATACTAGTAACCATGCCCACGCGTTGCGTGTGCGACGCGGAGCGTCCGCGTGTGCAACGCAGTGTGAATAATATAAGTGTGGTGATGATACAAATATGTGGTAGAAAAAGATAGAATATAAGATGAGGATACTTGAAAGAATTTTTAGTTGTTAAAGAGGGAGTAAAGAGTGTTATTTGTTTTTATGTTTCTAGTAGGTAATATTGTAATTAATAAAAAGGTGTAGGGACATTTTTAGAAAACACTGGCACAATTTGGTAGCTTCAAAAAACTTGGGTTTGCATATAATAATAGTATGATATCTACGCTACGCATATTCAAGGAAAAAAATATAGCGATGATGAAAAGCGGCAAGACACTGAAATCAATCAAGTTCTAAAGTTAAAAGCCTGCATTCAGCGTAGCCACAATCTTTAATCTACTTGAAGTTGAAGGACAACAGAGAATTGGTACTTTCATCACTTTAGAGGGATACTGCACAACCTTTTGCTTATTTCCAACCAAATATTATGAAAGTACCCATAACAATTATAAGGTAGTAACAAGTAACAACACATGCTGAAAAAAGTCCTAACAATCTTACCATAGTTCTCGTCTCTTCTGAACTGTGTTTTGTGGGGACCAACATCTTTATCATGCATGGAAGTAAAAAGCTTTTGGTAAGCTCTGTACAATCTACAAAAGAATAAAAAAATTATATGTACAAATGACAGCAGAATTATAAGATAGCACAATAAGAATTTTCTTGAGCAGGTCAATCAAATGCGCAGTCTAGCTTATAAGAAAAAAACAAGAACTGAGCTTCAAAGCTGCAAACAGACAAGGCTTAATTTAAGCAAGTTACTTAAGAGACCGGGGATGTTACCTTTTTTGCTGACGTGGGCTATTGATTGGTGATGAAAACTCGGAAGATACATATTGGTTCAGGTATAGGCTACGGTATATGAAATGCCAAAGTCCAGCAGGACCACCGACACCGGAAAATGAATCTCTATATCTATCAGGTGAATCTGTTGAAAGTCTGGGTTGGCCTAAATGGGGCGATGAAGAACCATTAGGACTAGATATATCCATAGGAAAATCCTCCACACGCATCCCACCATCCAATATAGACCTTTGAACTTCACTGAGAACATTCGACTTTAAAAGGACTGTTTCTATACGTATCCTGAATTGAAATTGAAAAAAAATTCATTGAATTTCACTGAGAATATTCGACTTTGAAAGGACTGTTTCGATACGTATTTTGTATATAAAATTCAGGTTTCAAATTGTTGGCAAGTTTTCTCTGTGTCTGTGCTACAAAACTCAATGCAAGAGCATAACTTTTTCAACATGATAACAAATCTAGTATTTTTGTATGGTCAGATTGAATTTAGACAGGTCTTAACATAAACCTTCAAGACTGCGCCTAAAACAACTTATTTTGTATGTCCTGAAAAAGCATTGTCATAGGAAAAGCTACATAAAAAAAAGAATATGTTCTTGGGGGAACGTTCATGCATGTGAGGAAATTCTCCTTTTTGTCGTCACGTTTTCCTACGACATTCATGTAGAAAACATTGTGTCCTGACTACATACAAGGAATAGTTGTGTCCTGACTACATACAAGGAATAACTTTCCCTGTAATGTACAACTTTATGATGGTGCATGCATATTCTAAAAGGGACTTTATTCTCTGATAGCAGCATAGCGCTTAATTTTTGTGTGGGCTAAAATGAAAAGATCTCACCAGAAAACGATGTTAAACTACATCCGAATGCGTTAACCAATAACACATACCTGCACTCTTTAAGATGGTAAAAGGAATCTGAATGCGTTGTAAGCAACATCAAGTATGTATCAACCTGGCACAAAGATTGTTATCTCAGGTTAAAACTTGACATACAAAATTATGATAGTGTTTTACTATTCAGAGAGCAGAGTCTTAAACAAAACTTCATACTACTTACATCAAGGTAATGGACGTAGGCATACAAAAAAGCCATGGAATTAAATCTTGGTAAGCAAATTGGTGAGAATGATTCAGATGTCCTGCAGCAGCCAAACAACAATTTTAAAACAACTCAAAATTTATTAAGAGCATCGCGTATAAGGAATAAAGAAAAAACAAGAAAAATGAGAATTCGAGTAAGGGGATCTGTATCCGAAGAGGAAAGCATCGATGGTGGATAATGAGAACAAAGTGGAATATGACGAGCCCGATGAGGTTTTTTTTAATATAGGGTCTGCTGATTTTCTGACATTGGATTCTTTCCACTTCAACTTACTTTTTAAAAACCAATTTCTGCTTGAATTTACTTGCTATGTATATTTTTTTTAAAATGTAGATTGTAATTACGTTGACCATCAGTCCTCAGACGTATGTTTCGCTCAACTAGAAACTATATCATCGTCTGTATTGCAGTAAAATAAAATTTGTGTCAGTCTCCCAGAGGCAACCTCCCCCGGCCGAGAAATTTGAGAACATAGATTACCTAAATGACTCGGATGAAATAACAAAATTGGAAAGCAGGAGCATATCATCAGGATGAAGAGATACTTTTTCTGCACCGACAAGACTCACAACCTGCACTTTGAACCTTGATTAAGAAATTTAAACCACATAAATACACGGTAAAAAAAATCATATCGGTACACCAAGCTTCAGTTAGTAGACCGTGCTACTACCTTTTACTATTTATACACCAATCTGTAAAAAATCTAACAATTAGTACACTAGCATTAATGTTTCAACTGAAAAGCATTATCTGTGTACTAACTGGTTCAACCAATCTTGTGTCCTAACCACTCTACACAAATCACATAATTAGTCTACCAGTATTAAATTTTTTATGCTAAAGCAATCGTGAACTCAATATGTTGGCAGTTACTAAATTGTTTAATTTTCTGTAGATTTGTGTCAAAATTGTAATTGTTAATAGGTTGGCATACTAATCGTTAGATTTCGTTTAAATCGGTACTGAAATTGTGAAATTTGATAGAATGATGTAGTATATGTAGTATATATTAAAAATCAAAAGGTGGGCATAAAAAGATTATATTTTCGCTTCGTACAATTAAAGAGATGAGGAGGAGGACAATTAACCTTATGTTTGCACATTAAAATGGCATACAAGACACCAGAATCAGCTACGTCTTGTAAAATTGCACCTGCCGCTTGCCTAGTTGCGTAAGCAAGTGGAAGACAAGTGTATGCATGGAGAAAAGTTGCTGGATTCCTAAAAAAACATCACAATGTAATTTATTTGGATACAACTACGCAAAAAACAACAGATATTAACCAATCCCATATATTGTCACAACAAACCCCTACTGAAGCAAGTTGATTGAGGGGGAAATTGTTGTTTAGTACTAGTTTGTGTACTTATTTAACATAAAGTCATACTATTTCGTATTGGTACTATTTTGAAATTGGAATGACTTAATTAGGCTTCCATATATTTCTCCTTTAATATCCTGATCGCCACCTTCTTCCCACCTCTCTCTCCACTATCATCTCATAATTTCTTTATTTAAAATAACAATTGATTCTCTTTCATATTATGTACTGACTAATATGTTTAGTAAAATCAACTCACACAAATATATATTGCGTATAGAAAGAAAATCAAAAAAATCATTTCATAGTATACCCTGAATCAATTTTATTGTATACAGTTAAAAATCACTCCTTCCTCTCAAGTGAGACCCGTAACAATGATTCCCAACAAACCAATATCACAGTATAACCATAAATTATAAAAATTCACAATATACAATTTATTCCCACGGAACTAATATCATAGTATATTCATATGTAATTTCACTATATACAATTTAACAGTAAACATTTCTTTCTTTCGAAATATACTCTTTAACATTTCCCCACTTTTTTCAAAATTTTGATAATAAATCTCTATTCCTCCAAATATCTCTCCACATGATATTACTCAAACAAACTAATTTCACATCATATGTAAATCGTATCAAATATGATAGTATACAATACTTTCGCGTAAAATAATTTCACAGTACAATTTGACTTCACAATTTCATAGTGTACGTCATTAGATACCAAGCCCCTATAATTTCCCGTATACATTACTTTATTAATTAATATTAATTTGACAGTATACAAACTAACAATTATACCGTATACCAATGCAGTAATGTCGTGTTATATCAATTGCAAATTTTATTTTTACATTTTCACCGTCTACCAATTTTACGCTATATAGACTATAACTATTTTCTAGCTTTTTTCCGTATACGAATAAGTATATTATATTAAAACGTTAAACTAAGTTGTGTTACAATGGATTAGAAAAGAAAAGATAAATTGAAATCTAGATATTTGGGATATAGAAATTTAAGTTTTAATGTTAGTTAATGTGATGAGAGTAGGTGGGTGAGTCTTACGATATTCATGGATTGAGAATATTTAAGGGTATGTTAGTCATATTTTAATAGAGATTTGAAAATTATGACTACAATGAAATGAAGTTAGATATCTTATACTTTTGATTAAATAAGTCATAAAAGTAGTACTTATAGCTAATTTCCCTTTGATTGAGGTCCCATGAGTGAACCTAAATCTTACTTCTGGTAAAATGAGGATTTCGGTAAATACTTTTCTGGAGTATGTTTCGAGTTTATAATCTGTAATAAGTGATTCTAAAGCATACCTATGATAGAAAAGAATTTAATACTGTACATTTGGAAAATGAGCACTGAAATTAACATACTTGAGTCTTGACTCAAACAGAACATGAAAGGAAAAAGAAAATGAATTAAGGAACAAACCAACTAAAAGAATGGATAAGAGATGAGAAGACAACATCTGTTCCTCCAAGCAACGGCGTCATATCAAACTTTGGATTCTTCTCAAAACATCTATTAACAGACTTTGTAAGTATAAGTATCATCTGCATTAACGCAAACAAAATAAATATATGAATGAAGGTATTTGGTACATTGAGATAATCATGAAAAAACGAGGAAATTAAGAAATTTGATTTTTTTCAAGTGGAGAAAATAAAGTACGGGATGGACAAATATACAAATATTTTCACCTGAAAATAAATAAGCTCCAATTGACCCCTCAAGGACTCATAAGGCTCTTCCGTAGAGCTTATGCAAACTAAATAAATCGGTCCTTTCACAAGGAAAACAACCTGAACAAGAATAAAAACTTCAAATGACTGAGGACTGCAGCATTATATTAAGAAAACAAATTATAAGAAAACTATCAACTTTATATGGACCGGAAGCTAATGTAGCAAGAAATGTGGATTTTAACTAGTGGGAAAATCAGAGCCAATCTTGTATATATATTTCCGGGTTCAAACAATATTATAAAGCTTAATGAATGGCAGTGACTTCTGTAAAAGTTACATAACTTCACCACCTAGATGTGGATAAACAAATCCTTCCAAAAAGTAACTAGTACGTAGAAGACTCTTTATCATCCTATATTGCTATATAACCTTTTCTCTGAATAGATCCCACAACATTGCAAAGGTATTGTCTTTTTAAATGCTTCCTTCTATTATACAAAGAGAGTTCATTCCACCAAAATACCATAACAATTTTCATATCTAGATCAGCTTAGCAACATAGAAGGTAACTACAAAGATGAACAAGGTAAGACTATTATTTGCAATATATCAAACTTGAACAAGTAGCAAAATGATTAATACAAAGTAAGGAAGGAATAACAATTGCCAAAATTTCCCAAAAAGTATGCTAGTAGTCAAGAGCTACGAAAATCTAAGTGGAATTTTACAAAATAAGATAATAAACTGAAATCAGTAACTCTGTCAAAAAGGTAAACACGCAAATGCATCAAAAAGAAGCTGACCTGGTGTTTTCCAGCTCTTACCAATTGGATATGATCTTTCCTGCATAAATATATATCAATGGAGGAAGTTAATGATACTTTTAAAGAAAAAGAACCGAACCAATACAAAAACAAGAAAAATAGTAATAGCGAAATCATTAATAAATATACCCGTCCTCAACAAAGGAGATAATAGCTTGCAAAGTTGCTGAAAATCCGGCCAACTTGTGTTCATCACCATATCTTCAGTTAAACAAAAGCATAAACCAATAATATATTACACCTGTACGTGCGGTAACTAATTAATTTTTAAAAATCACTAACTATGTGCACACCTGGAATATATTGGCTTGCCAGAATGACTTAAAACAAAGAAGTGCTTCTTCCTTTTCCGCCACGAAGCAAAAGCATCGTCCTGCACTTTTAAAATTTATCAGCAACAAGATGATATAAAGGTGCCACGTCCTAAAATCTTAAAAACTTACTGGATATCGTTGATTAAACACATTTAACTTCATAAGGGTCAACCATTCAAACAAAAGATGTTTAGGTCTTAGAAGTTAGAACAAACAATACAAAGTATTACTGCATAAGCAAGAGCAAGACATCAAGTTGAATTGTACTTTATTAATTCTTCACATCTAACAGAAGTATGAACCACAAAATTGAACAATGTTGTATATCACAATAACAAATAAATACAAGGAAAGCATGTAAAAGAAACAAATGGCACTCAGACCACTAAAATACAGTAAAATTAACTCTGAAGATTTCAGATTACTAAACAAAATACCCTGAGGATATCTTATGGGGTAATAAACAAATAAAAATACACGGTAGTCATGAAGTTCCGAAAAATTGATATAATACACTGGCCAACATAATGTTCCCGCACACTGGTAGATAATGAAAACCCATCTTTTTTCCAAATTAATTGTGAAAACCACTTTTTCCTCAATCATCTATTTGTCCTTTGATTGCATGAACTCTTTGAATACAAAGGATCAGACAGATGATGAAAACTCTAAGATAGAGGTGTTAGAATGGGAAGGCCATAATGAATTTCATTGCTTAATAGGGGTGGGACTGGTTCGGTACGGTTTGGTTTTGAAGAAAACAGGAACCAAACCGAAAATAATTTCGGTTTCGGTTCGGTTTGGATATTTTCAAAGATAAAACCGTACCGAACCGTACCGAACCGGTATTTTTGGTTTGGTTTCGGTTTGAACCGGTCTTTCGGTTTGAAACGATTTTTTGATAAATATTCAAAAGTCAAAAGGCCAAAATGATTTATATTTAAAAGTTAAAAAACTAATCTTATGATATATATAGTAAATAAATATTTATGTGAAAAAAATTAAGGATTATTAATAAAAAATTGTATCAATTGTAAAGATATAACTTTTCCAAATATATTTTGCTACGAATAAAATGTGAATAATATAATTTATTTTTCCTATACATGTTAGATGCATATACCTTGTTAGTTGTTACGTTTATATAACTTTTACAATTTAAAATAATGGAATAATATAAAAATAAAATTCTCACTCGTTATTTTTTTTTTACTTTTCTTCCATATACGTGAAATATGTAAGATTTTACTTGAAACACCAAACATAATTATTTATAAATAAAAGTGTATAAAAGTATATTTTTAATCGGTTTACGGTTTATTTTCGGGGTTTTTTCGGTTTTCGATTTTTTTCCGGTTTTCGGTTCGGTTCGGAGGTTTTTCGGTACCAAAACTATATACCGAAACCAAACCGGACTTTAGTTTCGGTTTCGGTTTTTTATAAACAAAACCGAACCGAACGGTTTTTTCCTGTTCGGTTCGGTTTTTCGGTAAAAAATCCCACCCCTATTGTTTAATAACGTTTTCAATTTTAAAAACCAAACCAATTAATATTGCACAGTTCAATGTGATCGGTGTGAACAGTTAAGTTTGGTTCTATTACATAAAATCGAAAAGCAGAACCAAAAGAGTTTTAGTCAGATTCTTTTTTCCAATTTCGGGTTGCAAAAGTTACAAGAACAAGTCTAGCATCTCCCTCTACTTGAAAAATGAGAGGTTTACTCTGAGTTTCTTTTTTGACTACTGAAATTACATCACACTGACCAGTTGAGTGCTCTTCCCCATGCTTCACGACAACTAATAATAAGCATTAACGAGCAAATGAAATAAAATTACAGAACTTACTGTAATATTCATTTTCCAGTGACTGTTTATGCATTGATTTAATTATGAAAAAGTATGTACCCTAGAGGAGCTCCACTTTCAGATTTTTAGAATTATATGCAGTTTATCATCAACAATATGGACCTTATCCTATATATTTCAGTGATTTTAATCATGAAAAAGTAAGTGTGTACTTTAGAAAACCTTCACTTTCAGATTATTATCTACATTATGAACCTTACCCTTCATTAATAAATATGCAGTGGTTTACAACTCAAGAACTACCAATACATTGAACTGATATATTTAGATCTAAAAGGATGAAAAGGACGTCTAATTAGATACGAGGCAAAAAATGACTAAAAATAAGTATTCACCCATAGTTAAAGTGACTTGTATACCATGTCAGCAAAACCTCCAACAATCATGCAAAAATTTACAACACTAATTGACAAATTGGATTAAATTTAAGCAGTGACTACATTGTTGTATGTGAGACAAGATATACAAATTGATAATTTGCAATCCTAGTTTGCCGTCATATATAGTTTGTTCTATAAAAGTCTAATCTTGATTGAAGTTTGTACTCCACACCTAGCACACTGTTGTAATCCCATGTTCACCGGCTCATAATCTAAAAATATCCATAGCCTCTACCAAGACCGGCATAAACTGAAGCGAATACCAAATGGAAATAAGAGGTAGAAACAAGTAAGACAATCTACAAGCAACCTACAAAACAACCATTTTGTAAAATATATACAAGGCTTCTCTAGATATAGTTTATAAACAATGACGCTGTCTTATTTTAGCCGAAATGGCTCGTTTGGCATCAACTTTTTGGTCGAAAAAGCAGTAACAAAGAAGCTGACTTTATAAAACTGTAGTCGAGTGTTTAACAAAAGGTTAAAAAACCTAGCATTTATTAAAATTCTATTCAAATTAGCTATTTCAATTTTTGTTTTTCTGAATAAAAAGACTCCATAGAGTGATCCATCGAGAATGTTTTGTTCATACAAAACAGCTTTCATTTAAAACTCCCAAGAAAGTGACTAAAACCTAAAAAAAAACTAGGAAGACTTAGCTTTCTGCCATTAGTTTTTTAACACAGAAAACTTGCTTTTATAAGCTAAAAAGGCTGTCTAGCTAAATACTACTACTTTTGTAAGCAATAAGATAAAAACACTGATGTCAAACGGACCGTACAAAGAAAACTAGGTTTATTCAGCATGGATACCGCAATCTTTAAGTTGATCAACAAATGAACTACTAGAACTTTAAAGAAAGAGAAAGCAAATAATCCGCAATCAAATACTAGAAATATAGTACAGTGTAGAAAATGTAAGATGTAAATAACTCAAAATAAAGCTTTTTCAACCCAAAAACCTAGCCTTTATTTTATAAGTTGAAAAGGCTGTCTAGCCAAACACCACTTGCTTTTTTAAGCAATAGGCTGAAAGAAAGCTGCCGAAAAAAACTGATAACAAAGAGACCCTAAGGCCTAAGGAAGAAAGGTATGTTTTTTCAGTTTAAAAAATCATTAAATAAAATAAAATAAATGAATCATCAAGTTGATAAACAAATGTAGTACAACTTCAAAGAAACAAAGCAAATAAGCTACAATAAATAGACTTGTATTTCCACATAAAAAAAATGCAGTGAGCTAAAAAAAGTTACGAACAAAACTGATACGAAACAGACCCTAAGAAGAAAGCTAGTTTTATTCAGTATGGAAACCAAAATAGCCAATCTTTCGGTTGATCAACAAATGTACTACTACATCATTTCAGAAAAAAGAAAGCAAACAAGCTGCAATCACGAAGAAATATATTTCAACATAGAAAATGACAAAATATAACTCCCTCCATTCCATTTTTAAAACTGTCTGATTTAAGGTTTTGAAACAATTTCACTCCAAATTCACCTTAACGGCCTAAACAATTTAACATTTTCAACACAAAAACCATTTCTTATTTAAATGTGTAGAATGTGAGCTATATGACTTAACTAGTAAAAGAGTATATATGAGAAATTTAAAAAAATATAACTAACTAACTAAAAGAATGGAGCAACGATATGCACACACCCCTTACACTCTAGTATAATGTGAAGCTAGATGATTTAACTAGTAAAATAGGATGTGAGAAATAAAAAAATAAAACTAATTACAAAAGAATGTGGACTGCTAATTTAAGAATTTGGAACAATTTCATTCCAGATTCCCAAAATAGCCTAAAAACCCAACATTTTCAACACAAAAACCAATTTCTTATGCAAATGTGTAAAATGTGAGGCTATGTAGAAAAATAGGATATGTGAGAAATAAACGACTAAATTTAATAAAACTAACTAAAAGGAATGTGGACTATTAAATTAAAACTCACTTCATCGGTGTTCCTCTTCTGTGGGGCCCACGCCGCCTCTCGAACCTCGTCACCACCCTCCACCCCATCAGTGCTTCTCTCACTACCCCCTCCCTCATCCACACCCGCCTCTCGTATCTCACCCCCACCGTCCATGTCATCATCCACTGTGCTCCCCTCGCTACTCCCTCTCTCTCCTACGTACCCCCCGCTGCTCGGGCTTGACGACTCTCCCTCTTCCCCTGTACCCTCCCTCCTCCACACCACCCCGATCGAACTCCCCCTTATCCTCATCCCAGGCTCCACGTCATCACATTCACCCTCCACTTCATCAACATTGTCTGCCACGTCATTGTTCTCCCTTATCATCATCCCAGGCTGATCCGCCACGTCATCACCATCAACCACCACGTCACCGTTCTTCCTTATCGACATCCCAGGCTCCTCCGCCACGTCATTGACATTGACCACCACGTCATCGGCTGACTGGGCGTGTCGGTTGAGGGTATTCGAGGCCAATTGCTCCTCCACCGCATCATCAGCATCAACCGCCATGACATTGGATGATTGGGCGTATCGATTGAGGGTGATCGAGGCCAATTGCTTCTCGGGCTCCTCCGCCACGTCATCATATGCCATATCATCGGACGACTGGGCGGTGTGTCGGTTGAAGGTGATCGAGGCCAATTGCTTCTCAACGGCATCTAGAGAGAGGTCGATTGAGTTAGAATTAGGGTTAGGATTTGAGTCGGGGTTTATATCGGGATTAGAATCGGTGCTCGTAGAAGTGGTGCTCATTTTATTTAGAGAGAGAGAGTCTATCTAGGGCGTAGTTGACTGGATTTTGGAGAATGATATGTATCTATCTATATGTATTGTATTGTATTGTAATGTAAATCGGTAAATGTAGAGAGAGAGAGAGAGGAAATTACCAGTCGTTCTTCTAATAGCTTGCAGCTGTGTTATTATTCGATGAAAGGACGGTGAGAGAGTTGACGGTTAGGTGGTTTTATTCGGTACTTATTCAAATCAGTCCTTCAGGTTTGACATCTATCACTTAGGTGCCAAGTTTATTAGTACCAGAGCAAAATAGTATCTGATTGGGAGAATCATTGATTAGTACCGGAGCAAAATAGTACTCCTTCCGTTCCTATTTAATTATTCAATACGAAACTACGTACAATTTTGATCGGTTTATAACATGTATCAAAATTCTCAATTTTTTTTTAAATCTAATCATAAAATTTAACATTTAAACTATATGATCAACTTTTGAAAATTTTCATTTCGACAATTTTGATACAAGTTCTCGGTCGGTCAAAATTACACGTACTTTCGTAGTGGACAATTAAATGAAAACGGTGGGAGTATCTGATTAGGAGAATCATTGATTAGTACAATAAAAACACACTTAATATATAAAACCTCGCATTCTCAATTCTTTTTTAAGATTTGCTACATGTCACGTAGTATCAATGAGTATCTTTACCTGTGTTTAAAATAGATTTTAACAATGAGTTTTTGATATATAATTAAGTCTCTAATTATATATTAAATGACCATTTTACTTGTCGGATTCGCTTGTTAGACTTTTTTTTGCGTCCATCATTTGTTGTATATGGTGCAAAAGAAATATGAAGATTTATCGAAATACTATATATCATCTGAGACCGAGAAATTTAGCGGAATTTGGTTACTAATAGTTTGACGAGATTTAAATGTGTAAAAAACAATTCTACAAATAAATTTATTCGTGTTACTTGGAAGTTAGTCTTTTCTTTTTTACGATGTATTATTCTATAAGACTGAAGAGATATACACATCAGTTACTATCAAGCTGACAAAGTTTCTTTGGTTAATGTATAAGCATCTTATTATTTAGTAATCGCTAAATCATGTGATTTTTTTAAGAAAACATAAAGGAATATTTATGCAATTGTTAGTTAATATTTTTCAAATTTCATACTCGAATTTATTTTGAGCATCCATATTGCTTCCGTAAATTCATTTGTGGTGTCAGAGGTTAAGCAACGGTGCAATATTCCCACCCATTGGACTAGTTAGGATACTCACTAAATTCATATGTTTGTGGAAAAAGGTGCCCCAGTCACAAAGTCAGGAAAACTGTATTGAGCTCTGGACCGTATGATCATTTGATCAGACGGTTTAGATCTAAACACAGTTTTTCTAACTGTGTTTTACACAGTCAGATGCTCATTTTCTATATTTATGTCATCTTATGAAATACTTGTCACATTTAGCAATGGGTTTGGAGAGCATATGTGACATTAAAATGAATTAATTACACCATCCTTTTGTCTCCATTGGTAACTTTTTTATATCAGTCAATGTTTTCTCAATATTTTCTTATGTGGGTAAATTAATTACTATCATTTAATTTAAAGATTACGTGTTTCTAGTGAGTCCAATGTAGACTTAAAGCACAAGTTAAAATTAACTTGTAAATATGTAAAGATAATGGACACTTTATTGTACACGTCGATGTTCATTCTCATGTGTTTTTATTCTTATTTGTATTTAATGGCTTATGTCAGTTTGTTTAATCGTTTATCGTAGGCGCTTGTTGAATTCAGATTATGAATGTCAAAAGCGACGAACAAACGCCTAATATTGTTGAAAATAGATACTACCCGGATTGCAATTGCGAATTTTATTCTTGCATCTTAAAATAATTGTTGTTTCTTTAAAATAATTTTTTTGCTCGTAGTAGGTCGTTTTTGCATATTAAATTAGAAATAATACTTGTATGGATGTTTTTTATTTATTTTATAATTGTTTTTAAATATTTGGTTTTAAATGATATTAGATTTACTAGTATTGTTCATGTGTTTTTCGTACTATATCAATTGTTGTGCCATTAAGTAATTTCAAATTTATACATACCAAATGCATGCAGAACTTATGAACATCAAAAACACATTTTCATCATACGCTCTTTTTTTTTAAAATGTATTTACAGAAGTCACTTTTCAACGGCACTTCTTCAGACAATAATTTTTCAGAAAGCACGTGGTTCTTAAACAACACCTAAGTCTAAATCGGATCCAATTCAAGGTTTTGTTTAAATATTATCACAACTATAACTCCAAAAGCCAATTCTACTGCATTTTCTATCGGTTATATCATGGTTACCATATTTTTTTTGAATAATTAAAAGAAATTAAGGTTCATGCACACACAAAAATTTCTTCCCTTTGCATCGAAGAACAAGTCCTCGTTGCTTCATTTTTTGAAACTTGGCTACAAGAGAAGAATCACATGGTAGAGATTATTTTAGTATTTTTGACATAGTAAAAACATGTCATCTGACAATATTGCAACATTTTGTTGTTGGTTAGTAGAAGCCGCAACTACTTTTTGGTTTTGAGAGTGGCAAAAATGTTTATGCGTACGAGAAGAAAAAAAATATAGGTGTGGATGTGGAAGAAGTACCAAAATAAAAGATCACCAACTATAGAACGAGTCTGATAAGTATTTTGTCTTTTACTCTTTACGTGACTAAAATGATAGTGTATAAAAAAATATACTGTTTCAAAAACAAATGTATTTTTTTTTTTTTTTTTTGGTTGTTTAAGTTTAGTTTTTCGACATGAAAATATAGGTCTGGTTTGGAGACCGTACCAGCTCATTTCAAAAATATAGGGTAATAAGTTTAGTTTTACTTTTTGAACGAGGAAATATCCATGTGAATATATTTCAAAAACTACAAAGTATAACCATATGTTGATATGGCCGAGTTGGTCTAAGGCGCCAGCTTAAGGCGCTGGTCCGAAAGGGCGTGGGTTCGAATCCCACTGTCAACATATATTACCTTTTTTGACAAAAGATAGTACAGCTCTCCCTCTGACCACAAGCACAGATGAGATTCTTTTAGTCTAGCCTTTTTTGCTCTCTACATGTTGAGGGGAAACTGGAACTACTACTCTCGCCTTTTTCTATCGACGAACACTCATGAATTTACCCAATATAAAAAGGTATAAGTATCAATTTTGTCTCACAATGTATAACCAGCATCATATGCTTAATAACTAGTAGACCGAAAGAACTAAGTTCTGCTTCTAAAATTTTGATTGGAGAACATTCGGCTTAAGTATAAAAGATGAAGCAATGCTGGGATAAAAAAAAGATTAGAAAATAATTAACTCCCAACAATTAGCTGACTGGTTAAAGGTGTCAAGTGAATGGAATAGATAGAGGGGTGTTTGTACAAGTTTTTGTGGCACCCTTGAGTGATGAAACATCTACAGAAACAAGAGATGCGATACACAGTTTGCTATATGACAAGACTGTGCTTAGCGTTTCCCTCGTATAAGCACCAATAATCCAGTGTTCTGAAAATTCTAGTAGTCATGCCTATTTTGCAAAATCAAGTGTTAACTATACAAACAACAAAGCATTCTGACTTGACGGCATTGCCAAAACATATGGAAAATTCTTGTATTAATCTAGACAAGTTAGGAACATCTCAGCGTTAAACCTACAGATAAGAAATTTTTAGACCGATTCACCGTAGTTATACAAACATAAGTCTTTTAATAACCCAGTCGATTTCAACAAAACAACCCATTTGGATCACACCAATAAAACCACTACTTACAAGGTATTTACCAAGAAAGGTTTTCTCTTCGTTACAAATTGTAATATGCGTTCAAGGTAATATCTAGTCATCTACATGCTAGAGACCAAAAGTTTAAGAAAAAGGACGGTAATGAGGTGAACCAGCTCAGGAAAGCCATGGCTGTGGCTGTTTGAAACTGCTTGCAGTGATTCTGATGGCATGAATTAAAATCGTTATCTATCAGAACAGTAATTCCAGCACATGCACACGCTGCTGCAAATGTAAGTGTAGATGTCATCTGCAGTAATAATACACAGACGTCAATATGAGATAAACATGTTAGGTTTTGGAAAAAATCCATCTTTTAGGTTAAGCAAAAATTAGCTACAACCCCACTAGTAGAAAAAGATGTCAGGACTTGGCTAAGCATTTGCTGGTAATTGATAGTGTTAGAAAGACAAGCTGGGTTTATAACAGAATTCTACATAAAGGAATTGCCATATTTCAATTTTGTCAACCAACTTACAAAAGTCTGCAAATGATACACTAACATTATATTCTTCGACCATACAGTACCAAATCGAAAAGTTCACCGGTAGGGGAAAATGAGTTATAAAGACGATTTTTTTTTTAAAAAACCATTCTATATTTTTTTCTTTTCATATTTTGTACACTATCATATCAGAATTTTCCTAATTTTCCCTCCAATCTATGGTTTTTTGCAACTTTAGTCCCCAATCTAATGGATTTTGCTATTTAAGTCCCAATCTATGGTTGTTTTCCTGTATTTGGTGCTAAAAGTCGAGAAATGTAAAGTTCACTGTGTATTAATGGCCAGTTTGTTTCAGGATTTGTGTAGAAAATAGAAATGTGGTTAATGTGATAGTACAAAACTGTATTCCCACAAAAACCTGTAATACTGATACACCGGAAACTAAGCAGTGATGTACCACTCTGAGAACCCAAAAATGCCACAGATAAGCAAGTGGCTAAATCTTGAGGTGCAATATTATCATCAGAGTTGATAATGAACACCAAACACATAATGACCACTAACATTGAAATGAAGTAAAAGAGTGAGCTTTAAAACGGATTTCAATATGAATAGAGATTATGTGAAAACATGATTTATGACAGATGGTAAAGTTGGCCTACATACGGTCTTACCCCATCTCCAACTGCAAATAAACCGACAACGCGACCATTATGCAAGGACCGGCCCACTAGCAGGGTATATATATCAATTATGGCCAGTGAAAGGCTCCAAAGGCTCTGCAACCCAGCAGCTGCAACAAGGTAACTGGAATGGAAAATATAAATTGAACGCTTTAAAAAGCATTAATAGCACAAATTCTGAATATAAATTCCTTATGCAAGACACCTGATTTTAATATAGGCGAGAATATACACATACATGGCCTTTACAACAAGCAATATTCTAAAAGACGCAAGCCGGGTTTTACACAGAAATATGCCGTCTAGCCCTTAATCCCACCCAATCATCAAGGCTCCGAGGCTCCACCTGCTGCCTAATTTCTGCCTAGGTTCGCCATTTTAGAACACAGATAACAAGTATTCATAAAGAAAATTTGAAATGTTGGCTCTGCGTATTGATATGGGTAAATAACTCTAAGCTTATTACTAATAGCAAATTTGGATGTTGAGTATTGATATGAGTATGCCTTTCCAAGCTGATTATTAATAGCAAATTTGGATTTTGAGTCATTATATCATCACAGATCTTCCCATGGGAAACCATGCAATTTATTAATTTCAAATGCAGGAAGGAACAACTTTAAGTTGCCACAAATGGACCTTGATTACAAAAAACATTGCAGGCAAACACCCTCCTCCTCCAACCAACCATCGATAGTTCAAAACAAAATAGAACAGATTGATGCAACACCAAATTCAAAAATATGGCAAAGATAGGAGCATATCAAGTCATAGTGTACTAGTGTCCATGCATACATCAATTAACCAATTTGATAAACTAAATATTATTTACGGCATGCATAAGTGTCGAGCCTTTCTAAGGCCACCTCATCTTAAAGATTTTTGCCGTACAACTACAGGAATTTCACTATAAATATGCCAACAAGTATTTTGATCATTCGGAATTGACCACTATTTACTATCTGATTTTTCCAATCGACCAAGTCTGTCCAACATTGATGTTTTACTGGTAGTTTCCAGTGCTTTGTAAAATAAGTTCTATTTAGAAAATAACTTTAAAATTAAAGCATAAATCATCTCCATGTAAAAAACATTAATCAGAGCAGAAATTTGCATTTCCACCGAAATTTGCCGTCACAAACGAACCCCGGCTCTTAACAGTATAATGTCTGGATAAAAAGGAAAATCATCCAAAAACAAATTAGTGAGGGCAAGGCTATACTAATTTGTTCAAAAAGAAGTTGTACACTGCAAACAGTACATTGTGGTGAGCTACAATCAAAAGTACAAGATAATCACCCGTATTTTACTCCCACATATTACCTCCCTTCGTAAAAACAATTAACTTTAGTTATTCATAGGGATTGGCAAAAACCTAATATGTAAAGCTAAATCAACACAGAAAATGAATATCTAAGGCACCTATTTTAAATTGTTTTTACCCTTCACGTAAGTTGTCCAACACATCTGATTGCATATGTATCAATTGCCTGAAATTACATCTCTTCCTTAGATTTATGGATTTAATACCAAAAATTAGCATGCATCAATTTCCCTAAGCTCACCCTATATTTAGGGACATCTTCCATTCTCCTTGTATTTAGAGAAGATCTTGCTTTTAATATTTCTTTTACAATAAATGTTCTTTCTTTCTCTCCTCTCTCTTTTTGGATGAATGGCTAAAATATTATTAAAAAAATTGTTAAGTCAATAGAAGACATAATCGGGTATTTATATTACGAGTAAGATAGGGATATTGAGATATCCTCTCATAGTAATATAGGTAGGTTAAATTGTAGAAGTGATGATTAATTTGTAGTATAATGGAGAAATTGGTGCTGATGCTAAAGTATAATACTAAACTTATAAGCGTTTTTTCCTCCAGAAAACCCAAATGGAATCAAATTCAGTGTACCAAAAATAGAAATGTACAACATAGGCATAAAGCAGGGTAAACTCGAGATATCGGACAAGTTACCAAAAGGCGATGACGGAGGAAAAGTCGGAGGTGGTAGCCATAACAATAAGAACCATGGCTGCAACACCAGCTGGCATAGTCGGAGAAAGAGTTAAGCGACGGTGCCAGGCATGCCTCTGGAAATTCTCTCACCTAACTCGTCTTGAGGGACCGTCGGTCTGCGGCAATAAAGGGGCTTCCACCTCCACCGGATGCACCGCCAGATGACTCACGCTAATCCCTCTCTACATATGCTGCCGCCGGATAGATGAGAGTGTTTGATATAGTTTGGAGGCGATTATATAGGGCGACACATTACTAAACCATGCAATACTTGAAGTTCTATAAGTATGACTCGGACTCCATCTATATATTCTGAATACATTTGTCTACGTAAAGATAAGGCTATTCACTAAAAGCACATAGTAAATTTGAGTCATTATCTCACCATGAAGTTTCCAGCTGCAGAAATTGGGAACTTGTGTTATTTATTAATTTCAATTGCAGAAAGGAACTATTTTTAAGTTGCCACAAAATGGACTTTGTTTACAGAACTTCTTGCAGGCAAACACCCTCCAACCATCAATAGTTCAAAACTTAAAGGGACAGATCAATGCTTATCACGTGTATGCATACTTAAATTAACCAGTTTGACAAACTAATACTATTTTACCGCATCCACAAGTGTCACGCCTTAAGAAGGCACATCTCATCTTTGATAATCTTGGTTGTAGAACTACGGGATTACACTATAAAAGCACCAAACAAATATTTTGATCATGAAGCACAATATACTATCTAATTTCTCCAATTGACCACTTCTGCTTAACTTTGATGTCCAGTCTTATATGAAATTTTTACATGTAGTTTCCCATCCCTTGCAAAGTGAGTTGTTTTTATGAGACAACTTTTAATCAGATCAGAAATCATCTCCACAGAAAGAACCAATAAAGAACCAATTAGAGCAAAATAAATTAGAGTTTCCACAGATATTTGTGGTGCCAAACAAACTCAGGAAATTGATGGTCTTGAGTCTGGATGAGCATACATAGAATTCAAAAATACTATCAAAATAAACACGATCGAACACAAAGCTACCACGTTATAAATATACAATGGTAAACTTAACTTATCACCTAACTGCTCCTTCAGAAAAAACAAAATGTATTTCCTCCATTACGCTTGAGGAGTCCACTGTGGGGAACGATCAATTTTGGATACAAGATTTTGGTATATATTTTGCCAAAATGGCCCAATTTTAAAATTTCTTCAACAAGTTCAACAGTTTAACTACCTTAAAGAAAATTTGTAATCATTCACTTTAACAATTAACATACCAAAGTTTGGCACCCCTAAATGGACCGTTTTCCAATAATGGATACGTAAAAAAGACCGAGCGAATAATATAATTCCGGGTACCAAAATTAGAAATGCACCATACTGAACCTTTAGTCCATATAGCATCCCCTTATCAGCCTAAAATATAGTATTATACCTCATTTAGAACCTCTCAACAAACGTTCGACCAGAAATAGTTACAAAATGTGCCACACTATACTAATAATAGATTGCGTCTCTTACACTGTAAACAAACAAGGGCTTAACTGATCACCTAATTTCTTTTCCACAAAAAACAAATAGTTTACATAATTCCGTTTTCAGTTATTTTAATAATTTACATACCAAAGTTTGGCATCCAAAAATAGAGCATTTTTTTCTGTAGCGAATACTTAAAATGGAACAAAAGGAATACTATAATTCCAGGTACCAACTACCAAAGTAAAAACACACAATACATAATTTAAGATTGTGCAAATTTACCAAAAGGCGGTAACAGATGGGAAGTCGGAGGTTGGCAACATACTTCCACGTATAACCACCTTTGCGCCTTTTAAAAACAAAGGTAAACTTATCACCCAATTTCTCTTCCATAAAAGTTCAACCAAACACAGTTATAACACGGGTCGCACGGTACAAATAATATACCTTCTCTTATACCGTAAACAAACAATGCCTTGACTTTTCACCTATTTTTCTCTCCATCAGTTTTACAAAAGGCAAGCTTAAGCGGTAGGCGGACTGTAGGCCCTAGCAGAATAGGCGTGATTAAGTGAATTATGCAGTTATTAAGCGAGATTAGGCCCTAAGCTAAGTGGCGATCATCGGGGGCCACGACACCCCAACAACACCATTAAGTTTTACTCTTTCAATTTTTAACCTGCATTTTTTACTAAAATTTGTTTAAAATGGTAATTTGACACCCCATGATTTATATATTTACTTAGAACTAGTTTTTTATGCAAATTCAGCACCACCACTTATGGTTCCTGGCTTCGCCTCTGTCATTGAGCCCTATTTCCACCAATGTTAAGTAGTAGTCTACAATTTACTACTTTGTCTGTCACTTTTCTGGTGTTCAATGTAATTAATAAGAACTTGAAACTAATTGTGAAAATTACTTGTAACTGGACAGTTATAGGTTACAACCAATTTTCACGATTAGTTACAAGTTCTCACAATTAGTTACAAGTTCATACTAATTCACACGATTAGTTCTCACGATTGGTTACAAGTTCATACTAATTCTCACAATTAGTTAAAAGTTCTAACTAATTCTCACGATTAGTTACAAGTTACAACCAATTCTCACGATTAGTTAAAAGTTCTTACTAATTCTCACGATTAGTCACAAGTTCTTACTAATGACAGTAACCACCACATCAATTAAAAAAGTGACAGACAAAGTAGTAAACCGTAAACTACAATTCACTAGCCTGGAAACCGCCTCGAGCCTATGAAAACATAGCTCTCCATACAAGCAAAACATTACATAAGGCGGTATGGAATACATATGGTGAGCTACAACCAGGGGAGGAGCTAGGTGGGGGCTGGCAGAGGCTGCAGTGTAAATTTACGGGATTATATCATGAAAATAGTGGTTATAGCCCCCCTCATTTCGTATTTTTTAAATTCCATCCCCCCTCATTCCTTAACCCTAGCTCCGCCACTGGCTACAACAATGTTTTTTTTTTTATTTTTAAGATTAATAACAATGGTTAAATAGGCTAACATAGCTAGGTTAAGAGATAATTGAGTCCTATTTCCGCCTAGAAACCGCCTTGCGCCTATCAAAACATTTCATCCCATATAAAAACAAAATGCAACATAATTTCAAGAGTAACAAAAACTAGAAAACACACACACACACACACACACACATAAATAATACTGAACCAATAGTACTATTCTATTTACAGAAAATACTGAATCACTCCAACACGGTATGTGTAAAACCTAAAACTTACCAAAAAGCGGTGACGGAGGGGAAGTCATTAGTCGTGGCCATAACAGAGACCGATACGGCAGCAAACGCCAACTGGCAGAGGCGGAGTACGAGTCCGGTGGGGGTACCGGGCATGCCTTGTCGATCCCTCATACGGACGCGTCTTGGTGGACCCTCCGTCTGCTGCGACAGAGCTACGTCGATCTCCACCGGATGCACCGCCGGATGACTCACGCTGCTCATTTTTCTCTCTCTCTCCCCCTCTCTAGTTCGGTGACGGAGAGATGAGCGTGTGTTGGAGATCGGGGTTTGGAGGAGGTTATGTTAATATTGAAATTTTCAACTGATAAAATATAACGTTACATAAAACCAACAAAATATAAGTTAAAACTAGTTACACACGAATAAATTCATATAATTTCTAAATCACCGCACACATAAGGTGTATGTATCATGTATGTATATAGGTTAGGGATGAAGTAGTCGATCTGCGTGGTGGCGATGGAGAAATTACTACTAGTAGTCACTAGCCACCCCACCTGTTTAACATACACAAAGTACAAAGCAACGACAGATTTTTTTTAGCTCATTTTTTTATCTTATATTTTTGGGTGTTTGTGTTATTGAACATGTTTGACAACATTTTTTTTATATATTTTTTAGAATTTTCATTTTAAAAAGTCATCTGTATTTTGTATGGATGTTTTTTTTACTTTTTAAAAATATAGATTTTAGAAAAATATAACTAAAAAACTAAAAGAAAAAAAGTCACATGCTTTAAAAAAATTGGTAACTTTATCACCATCATTTTCGGAATTTAAATGAATATGGATCTCATCTCAACTAAAGTTTTATTCGTATGATTAACTTGCTGCTGGCTCGTTTCGACATGAAATTTTAAAAATTTATAAACGAAAATATAAGTCAAAAGAATATTAACTAATTACAAACATCAATATGCATGAAAGTTTGTTTTTTAAATTTTTTGCCAAACACTCTTTACATATATTTTAAAGCAACTTTTTTCTTACTGATTTTTGAAAGCATCTTTTTTGTCGGAAAAGTTAATGTCAAACGGACCTTATCTTTCTAAAATCAGGCTTTTTAGGTTAAAAAACTAAAAAAAAACAAAATTAAAATTCTAGATTTTGGTTGTATCTCTAAAACATATTTTTAAATCTGATTTTTGACTAAATAATAATGTTGCAAACGAAGCGGCATGAGGGAAGATCACCTTCGCCTTGCTGAAATTAGAGGGGCAGCTTGCAAACATAAGCAGTTCATGAACAAAAGAATTGGGCCCGTGTTAATTATACTTGTATATGTAAAAATCATGACAATTAATAGTTACTCTTCACTTTATATAATAAGTGGATTTTTAAGAACAAATTAGTTTATGTAAAACTGGCAATACTTATTTGTATTATTGACTATCTTAGCATATAATTTAGCCAAAAAAAAAAAAAGATTGGGCGAAAAAATGGTAAACGTGTCTAAAAAAATTTCAAACTGAGTGCACGAACGGCTCAACTTAAGTTCGTCTTTAAACAAGATGAGTATAAGCAAAATTTTAGGTCTCGTTTAATAAACGAGCCGAGCTTGAACAGAGCAGGGCTCGACATTTGTAACTCTTGGCAAAATATCTGAAGGTTGGTTTCGTCTAGGCATAAAGCTACTGAAAGCACAAATAGGTCATGAGTTCAACTTGTTTCGGCCGGAAGAAGAAAAAACCTTTTTGGTGAGATATTTATGTAAGTAACGTCCCGACTTTAAGTCCAACTACACTAATTTCATCCAAAAATTTTTAAAAAAAATTAGCAGGAAAGATTACATTGGTTATTGCTAAAAATTTTCCATTACGTTGTAATTGCCATGACAATTTTGTACCTTATTTTTATGCTTGTAACTACGATGTATGAATTATAATTACATGGCATCATTTTGTTTGATTGAAGGAGAGTTTGAGGCTGAGTTCTCTTGTAAAGTGATATGTGAATTGGACCTCGTACTACTTGAATATTTATTGGGTTGGTTACGATCATAAATTTGTTTCTATTTACGTTGCGTTGCTTCACATTCTGCTTATTTGAATGTATATAAACTGCAATGTTGTTTAATCAAATGAGGTGGGATTAAACACGAGCACAGCCGGTCCTATGATTTGGGCACCTAAGCCATGTTATCTCCGCCCCCTACGAATCACGTACTATAACCTTTCTTTTTGGGGTTGGGGCATGCAGTCCTTGGTGTATTGATCTTTTTTCAAAAGAAGTCCGACAAAAAATCTGACGAGCAGACGCACCACTCACCCCTGACGAAAGAAGTTATTTTACAAAGAAAATGTTAGCTGTCAAAAGCGGTCACTTAAGTTAATAAACATCAATAGTTAATGCCACGAATGCATTAGCTCAGTTGGTTAAGCTACATACAGTTGCGGCCCTTGTATCAGACAAGTGAGACTTATCTCTTAGGCGCATAAAAAAAGAGGGAAAATGAGACATAAAAACAATTTTTTATTATCATTTGAATTATGGTTCAACAAAATAAAAGGAAAATGAAATTAAAATGACTAACATGTCATTTATAGACTTACATGGGCCGACCTTTACCAAAAAAGTAGCACAACCTCTCTTTCTTTTACTTTTTTTCCCATTTTAATTACTTCTACTTTACTTTTTATTAATTTTTCCTTCGTTTAATTTTTGTAATGACGGAAAAAAAATTAGGGTGCAATTTTTTTTTAGCAACTGAGGTGCTAACAACCCTAGGGCCGCCCCTGGCTACATAATTTAAATTGGTTAAGCTGCATAGTTTGAGTTTAGAAGTCTTTCGTTCGACCCATGTTTCTAAATCAATAAGGATACCAAGACTCGAAACTAAGACTTATAGGTAGAGTGCGACATGACTTTCCATTGCGACATGAGTATAATGACTTGCTGTCGCGCTATGGCGTACTGAGATTTCGTTGTGCCATAGGTGTAGGGAATGTTTACTCATGCAATGAAATTATTATATGTTACATATAAAAAGCTGTTTATATGTATTATTTTCTCAAAAATAAAAATTCTGGCGATCGACACCTAAATTGGTGGGTTATTGTGTATGTGGTCAGTGCCAACCTTTAAGACGAGCATGTGTAAGGAAAACACAAGTGTAACGAACATTGATTTGACTGAGCGTTTTAGGCGACGGTTAGATCCAATTCGTACAAACTATATCCCTCCTCCCTCTTCTATAGGCGTGTGAAAAAAATGGTTAAAGCAAACCAGCATATCGCCTTGACTGAGCCAACAGGTTCAGTTTTTAAATCAAATTTGTGAAAACTCAGAACCTAACCGGGGTTTATAATTCAGTTTGGTTGCGGGTCTTTGAAAACAACTTTAAAATCAGAAATGTGAAAAACAGAACCTAATCGGGTTTATTATTGGACCTCCAATTGAAATTATATAACAAGCGGGAATTTAACAAGTTGCATTAATTGACATGAAAGATCAGATTATATTTATAGAAGATATATATAGAAAACTGCTGACGAGCTCGTTAGTTTTGTATTTCATTAATTAAATCAATGTATTCTTCATAACTTTTATGATGTGAGAGTTCATTTATTTTTATAATTTTCATGATGTAATTTTTAACTCTTTGAAAAGAAATTATTCGTAATAATACAAATATATATATATATATATATATATATATATATATATATATATATATTCTCTTAATAATTAGTAGGATAGTATAAGATAAAGAGAGAAGATATATAAAATAACGAGTTTTTTGCCAAAATAGGCTACTTGGGACCGAAAATTCCCAGAATGGGCTACCTTTCTTCAAAATTCCCAAAACGGTCTACTTCTGAAAAACGACCGATCGAAATGGTAAAAACGACCGGTCGTTTTTATCATGAACTCTCTGGAACAATTTGGACAAAAAACGATCGGTCGTTTTTACCATTTCGATCGGTCGTTTTTCAGACAAAAAACGATCGGTCGTTATTTACATTTCGATCGGTCGTTTTTATTGTGAACTCACTGGAAGAAATCATACCTAAAACGATCGGTCGTTTCTGAAAAACGATCGGTCGTTTTTCTTGTGAGCTCTCTGGAAGAAATTTGATCTGAAACGATCGGTCGTCTGTTGAAAAACGATCGGTCGTTTTTCACTGTTGACCGATCGACTGTAAACAATTTACATAACAAGAATTTTTTGCACTTTTCGACACTGATTTGACAAAAAATATATAAAAACATGATCACCTTTTTGAACATGATCTCTTAAAAAATGATGTCGTAAATTAATATGTTTAGTACGAGAGTGTTGGATCGGATTTTTCCAAAGATTTATAGAACTAGTATTATCACATAAAATGATGTCGTAAATTAATATGTTTAGTACAAGATGTGTAGGTGACGTTTTACTAAACATCCGATTTAAAACAAGTAAATGTCACAACATCCGATTTAAAACGAAGTTAACCAAAGCTAAACGATTAAGGAAAACGAACGATCAAATGCAAGCGAAAAATTGGCCATAGTTTTGCCTAAAAACGGTTAATCGCCACAAATGAAAAACAACACAAATAACCCAATCAACTAGATATATATGCGCACAAGTTATAATAACATCAAAATCGCATTTGTAGAATTATAAATACGCAATCTCACAACGTCATACAATTTAACACGTAATGATAAAGAGCAACATAAAAAAGATTCATAACATAAATGCAAAGCGTTTGCTACTTATTACATCAAAAACAACGTTGGAAGAAAATGAAAAACAAAGGAAATACAATGCAAAATAAAAGAGAGGTATTTCTCCCCCTTTGACATCATAAATGAAAAACAAAGGAAATACGACGCAAAATAAAATAACCGCCTAGTCGCGGTGGGAGGTCGCGTCGTCCTCTTCTTCGGCGTCATCGTCGGGACCGGCTAGATCGGAAAAATACCCGTAGAACTTTGCCTGTTGCTCGGCGCTTATCCTATCAATTTCGTCCAAGTCTTCTTGACTTGTGTTCATGGAGCGAAACATGCGTCGGTTGAGTCGCGCATTTTGATATTGGTCGATGTATAGATCGTCGTAGAATTGTTCTGTGCGCGGAGGACGGTTGGAAGATCCGACTTGAGCTTTTCCGCGACCTCGAGTGGGACGAGAAGAGGAAGGCATTATGTGAGACGGGGGAAGGGACTCGGAGGAAATAGGCACATCCTCACGAGCGGCTTGCGGTGTGGCCTTAGGGCCGACATATTCTTCCTCTTCGAGGGAAAGAGTAGTATAGTCGGGGCCGGACACCCGTTTACCAGACCAAGTAATGGTCTTGGCGGTAGTGTTGAATTTTATTGACATTTGGGCAAGATAGGAGGTGTCCCAAATGTGTTTGTCCTTGTTCTTGAACAGGGTTCCACCGGGAACAAGGTTCATGTCTTTTAAGATGGCCGAAATCAAGGCACCGTAAGGTAACCCATTCTTGGATTTCGTTTTTAGCGAATCCATCTTAAAGAATATGAGTGTCGCGAAGTCAAGTTTGACTCGGCGATGGATGCACCCTAAAAGGAAGATGTACTCATTGGTAACATCCGTGAAGTTTGAGGTATGGGGGAGGACAATATGGGAGAGGATATGGTAGGCTAATTTATTTCGGAAGAGAAGGCCGTGGGCTTTGTTAGAGCGATTGTTGTGTGCGGGATGAAATAGTTCATCTTTGAAATCGGTAAAATTAACGATGTTGAGCATTTCGCAAAGTTCGTCACTTTGCTCGTGCACCCCCTCAGCATCGAGGTGTAGAAGATTTCGTAAACGGTCTACACCGTAAACGAAGGGTTGACCATTAAACGATGAACGCACGCGGAGTGCGTCATCATGATCCCTATCAAGAACTAGGTTATGGTAAAATTCGTATATATTTTCAATGAAGAAAGGCTCTTTTAGAGTAAGAATTACATTGAGTTTTTGGAAGTTTAAATCTTGCATGAGAAGAGGAAAACGTTCAACAAATAAAGGCATGTCTAATGTAAAGTTAGTCAAAATAGCTCTTTTACCCATTGTAGATGGATAGAGGGGAGGAAGAGAGCCGGAAGAGGCACCTAGTTCGTCGAGCGGTGGAGGGGCCGGTTCGTCGAGCGCGAGGAACACGGGGGCGGCTCGGGGACGGAGGCACGTAGTCGTCCTCATGTTCGTCGACGATGTGTGATTGAGCTTTCTTGGTGCGAACCATGGTTGGAAATTAAAAAAAATTAGGGTTTAGGACAAATTGTTATTTTGAAAAAAAAGGGTTTTCAAGAAACGGAATCAATCGATTGTTGATTATAAGGATTAATAAGAGAATTGAGTTATATATATGTAGATATTAGGGATTTTTGATAGATTTTGATAGAAAGAGACGATTTTGAAAGAGAGAGAGGGTTGATATAATTGTTGAATGAAATAGAATTAGGGTTTGAAAGAAGTTAAAAGGCTGAAAAACAGAAAAACGATTGGTCGTTTTGTAATTACGATCGGTCGTTTTTGGACAAAAATGTTCCAGTGAGCACATTGAAAAAACGATCAGTCGTTTTTGCATAACGATCGGTCGTCTGTGTAAAAACGATCGGTCGTTTTGTAATTACGATCGGTCGTTTTTGGACAAAAATGTTCCAGTGAGCACACCGAAAAAACGATCGGTCGTCTGTGTAAAAACGATCGGTCGTTTTGTAATTACGATCGGTCGTTTTTGGACAAAAATGTTCCAGTGAGCACACTGAAAAAATGATCGGTCGTTTTTGCAGAACGATCGGTCGTCTGTGTAAAAACGATCGGTCGTTGTATACAGCGATCGGTCGTTTTTGGACAAAAATATTCCAGTGAGCACACTGAAAAAACGATCGGTCGTTTTTGCAGAACGATCGGTCGTCTGTGTAAAAACGATCGGTCGTTATATACAGCGATCGGTCGTTTTTGGACAAAAATGTTCCAGTGAGCACACTAAAAAAGCGATCAGTCGTTTTTGCAGAACGATCGGTCGTCTGTGTTATATATGTTAATCAAATATATATATTTATGTTAATTGCACTTATTTATTTATGTTGTTCATTCTACTTTTTATGTTAATTGCACTTATTTATTTATTCATACTTAACAAACCAGTTTATCTTCTCAAAAAACAGTATGAAAAAACACTGAGAATAAATATAGATATTTCATCTTAAAAAAGACAATTACAAGCGGAAAATTAAAATAGTACAAGATACATATTGTCTCGTTGATAAGCGTACAATTACAAGCGGACAATTACAGCTAAAATCATAAGCGTCGAGCACGTATTGGATACGGACACTTACGACAATCATGTCCTCGCCCTTGACAACTAGAACATCTCATACGTGCTCGTCTCTCCGACTGATCCATACCATTATGAATACGAGTAGATCTTGGACGACCCCTTTCTCTTACAAGAGTAACATCCGGAAGAAATAATCTATCACATGAATCCCAATAGTCTTGATGCCGAAGAGG
Source organism: Primula vulgaris (assembly GCA_963920805.1). Classification (NCBI taxonomy): domain Eukaryota; kingdom Viridiplantae; phylum Streptophyta; class Magnoliopsida; order Ericales; family Primulaceae; genus Primula; species Primula vulgaris. Next base: position 28,162,376 of record OY987219.1, read on the forward strand.
ACAAAATTGCGCCGAGTACGTACCTTCGTATGATTCAAGAGTGTAATATTTTACTATGTAAGCTTCCCAATCAAGACGGTTTGCAGCGCATACGGAAAACACATGTGAACAAGGGATTCCATCACTCTGCCACTTACCGCAATCGCATTGCCAAAGTGAAAAGTCGACAACTTGAGTATTGCCTCCCCTGGAATTTCTTGAACTTGTACACACGGAATAAACCCCTCTTTCATAATCGAAAGTAACATTGGTATGACCAATGTCGGACCTGCGTTTCTCTAAAATTTTGAGGATATTGGGACCATATCTTGTGCCGCTGTTTCTCATCCCGATTACTATCTTTTTCCGCTCGCAAAAATAGTGTACCAACTTATAGAAAATAAGCTGCACAGCAGCAGTAATTGGTAAATTACGAGCAGCTTTTAAAACATTATTGAAAATTTCAGCCATGTTTGTGGTCATGTTACCATGTCGCCTCCCTTTATCATGAAAATATGACCATTTTTCCGCAGGCTCTTTTATCAACCATTGATATCCTTGAGGATTCATCACTTTTATTGCTTCCATGATTCTTTTCAATTTTCTTTCTTGTAATTCCCAAATGGCGTTCTCCACTAACTTGTGTAAGTCAGGATCTCCTTTGAAAGCTTTCTTAAAATTATCCAAAAAATGATTTGAACAATATCGATAAACAAAACCTTGACCACGCCAAACTCCTCTCACTGCACTTAGAATACCAGCATGTCTATCCGAAATTAGACAAATATTCACGCGCTCTTTAATCACATGTCGCATAATGTTACAAAGAAAATAGCTCCACGAAATTGTACTCTCCTCAGCAACAAATGCACACCCAATGGGAAAAACATGATTATCTGCATCCGATGCCATGGCCAACAAAATCTTACCTTTATACTTCCCATATAAGTGAGTAGCATCAATAGCGATAACTGGCCTACAATACTGAAATGCATCAATAACGGCCTTAAATGTGAAGAAAAATCTGTTCAATACCTCACCCACTGAATTTGTTACCACATCGTAAACTGGCGTTGTCTCATAAGAAGCTACGGTACCGGGATTATACTTTTGAAGCGCTTTCATAAATTTAGGTAAAACCTTATACGAGTCTTCCCAATTTCCAAATATCTCTGCGATTGCTTTTTGTTTACCTAAATAAGCTTTTTTGTATGAAACTGACGTTTCAAAGCGGGCATTCACAATCTCTTTAACTAATGAAATCTTCATCATAGGATTAGTTGTGATGGCATTTCGAATGGTTTGGGCAACAAGATTGGAATCTAAATGGGGATGATCAGTTGTAAGCTCGACATGAATGCATGTATGAGGACCGTTGTACACCGACACTTCAAAAAATCCATGTTTCTTTTTTAGTGAAGCTCGTAGTTTCCATTTGCATTTTTGAGTTTCGGCCAGTTTACAACGAATTTCCCAAAATTTTTCCTTCGAACTTTTAGTGCAAAAATGGATGTTACGTTTGATTGACCAAAATTTTATTCCCTTTTTCAACATTTCTTTATCCCTAAATAAAAGACCAATAAAAGGATCATTAACTTGAGGATCCCAAAATCCAGGATACATCATATAATTTCGTCTCTGGTTACCATAATTTTCTTGAGTGGCGAACGGTTCATTAAACAAACTTGACATTGGTTGATGCATAGGAATTTCATCGGGAATAGTATTATTCGGCCATTGTGACCCACTTGATTGGTCGTTTTAATCCTCATCCATATACGAGCCCATTTCTTGTACATTTTCTTCGTCATCGTCAGACTCGTTTTCGCTAATATTGACGTCATCGTCAGACTCGTCATCTTCATCATCTGGTTCATCTCCAAGTTCTATCTCATTTATATTGTTCGACCAATCAATATTATCTGAAAATCGACACACTGCATCCAAATGTGTCAAATCTAGTTCGTTGTTCTTAGAATATACCTCTGGCATTGGCTCTTGTCGAATGGGTGTTCTACTTGATGTACCGATTTCATTAGTGGAAAGAATATTATTATACAACCCGTAATCTTGATCAGAAGAGTAAACTTGCTCAATTTCAACATATAACTCTATAAACGTTCTTCCATTTTCTTCTATTAACTCAAGCATGGTTTCCAACGAATCATTATCAACAACAGCCAATCGCATATATTTAAACTCAGTAAGTGTAGTCAGATATGGATAACGACATGTTAAACTCAAACGATTTGAAGTCGATGATACATCAAGTTCCTTAAACAATTTTTCCAAGAATTTGTCGTATGTCGTGTTTCTAGATACCTTAAAATTTTTTTTATAAGAAATATCATAAGATAACCCCTCGCTAATAGTTTCCATCATCGTACCTCCCCAATAACACATAATTGTAGGATTTTTCATTTCGATAACCTAAAACACACAAAAAAAAATTCAAATAATACTCCAAAAACACAAAAAAAAAAAAACTAAATAAGATTGAAAATAGTGGAAACTGTGTTGAAAAATAGTGGAAAAAACCGAGTCTTTACAAAATATTGACTCTTACAGAAACACAGAGCCTCAACAAAATATCGAGGTTTTACCTGTTTTCGAAGAGCTCTGAGATTTGCCCTAATGATCTAAGAGTTCTGTTTTTTTTTTCCAGAGTATTCTGGAAAAGTAGGTCTGCAAAAGAGATGAGTTTTTTTAAATAGGAAGTATTTCTGAAAAACGACCGATCGAAATGTAAATAACGACCGATCGTTTTTTGTCTGAAAAACGACCGATCGAAATGGTAAAAACGACCGATCGTTTTTTGTCCAAATTGTTCCAGAGAGTTCATGATAAAAACGACCGGTCGTTTTTACCATTTCGATCGGTCGTTTTTCAGAAGTAGACCGTTTTGGGAATTTTGAAGAAAGATAGCCCATTCTGGGAATTTTCGGTCCCAAGTAGCCTATTTTGGCAAAAAACTCTAAAATAACATTTTTCAACTGAAATTAAAAAGGTGCACATATTTATACCAAAACCATATTTTATTTAAATAATACACTTTACACAGTTAACCAAACATGCAACTCTTACATACTTAAAAGTTAAACATTAAATAAAATTCTGGCAAAGTGCTAATGCTTTTGTCGGAATTAACTGTTTCTGGGCATTTTCCGGTTTGTGGATTAGCCTTTGTTTCTCAGTTTAATAATATGCTTACCTTTCAAAAAAAAAAAAAAGTTAAACATTAAAATATATTATTCTACTCACATCAGAAACATATATTATCAAGATCTTAATTAGTATATATATATAGTTCATGGGGCTATGGTTAACGAACTTACCAAGGGCATTCTTTGCGACAAAAATTAAATTAGATTCGTTACTTACAATAAAACAACAATTCGATCACAGACGAGGATGTGTTATATCAAACCTTAGTCCTCCCATGTCTAAGGGGAAAAAACTACATGTTAAATGCGAAAATGCTAAATCGACGTACTTTGTTCTGGCGTGTGTTTCCAAGGGACAGACGGCAAAGCGGCCCTCGCCAATGTTCAACGATTTTACAATATCATACTACTGTACATGAATACGGACATACAAAAACTGTTATCAATTGGTTTTGGTAGTATCATAGAATTTGTAAAATAATTTAGTATTCTCCGCCCTATAAGTGAGATTCATGTCTCCGTCCTTGACTAATTCATTATACATAATTATTTTTCCCATGGAACATATTGGATCTTGTGTTGGATTAGCTTCAAGTGGCATTAATGTATAGACACAAAGCAAGTTTAGTTCAACACGGATATTAATTAATTGAACATACTTTTTTCTATGAATTCAATGAGTTGTTTTAGTATCACATGCATGTGACGAAAGAGGTGTATGCACTACTCCACATAGCAATTACAATACGTATCATTGACCGAGTTATCGCACCTTCAAAAGAAATGGAGACAAAATGAAAGACCAATTAGTAATAGCTGGTTTAGAATGGTTTGGTTTTTCAACATACTTTTTTCTATGAATTCAAGGTAGAGACTCTCTCCATTTTTCAAGACAGTAAAAACCATTCTCATTCGATCCATTTAGTATATTTTTCGGTTCATTAATAGATGTTATATTTTTAGTATGCGACACATCCAAAATAATAGTGTACTAGATTTACGATAGTGTTAATCGTTCGGTGTTCATTCCAAAATACACTATTATTTAGGATGTGCCAACCAATAGTATTTTTTAGTTTTAATTTTAAATTAATTTTAAGTCAAGATATTTTTGGGTCCATTAACATATGTTAGCTTTTTAGTATTTTTTAATTTTAATTTTGAATTAATTTGAGGATAGATATTTTTGGTTTCATTAATATGTGTTAGGTTTTTAGTATGTGACACACACTAAATAATAATGGACTAGATTCACGGTAGTGTTAATCGTTCGATGTTGATTACAAAACATTAAAACAAAAATATAACATATAAAATTACACATTTTTTTGATGCCTTAAAAATTCAAGAAAACTGCCTTAAAATTTTAAAGGCAACAAAAATGGATCCGTTTAATTTGCAACATTATTTTAAGCATATAAATTATAAATTGCATCCAATATGTTTGGAAAAAGCATATATAAGATGGAAAGGTATAAAATGCATTATAAGTTGCAAACTGATAGTATCACAATTCACAAGTTAGAATCAGATTTATCCTTCTTTTTTGATTTCCCAAAAAGTAACATTCATGACTCTACTAAGCAGAAGCGCAAGAAACAAAAAGTTAAGTGAAAGAAAATGTCAAACTAGTTGAAAATATAGTGGATCCCAAGGTTTGACTTGCAAAATTACAGGGCACACGGGTGTGTAGAACTGAAAATAAGGAAATTAATAAATGACGTTCTAGATAATAGATATATCAATATCATGTACGTTTATTTTAGTCGTGGTAATTCATTTTTTCAAAAGATTGATGAGATGCTTGTGAAGTTAGGTGTTTGTGTCGCTCCCTTTATCTCAAATATTCCCAATAATTCATTTTTTCTAGTCAAACTTGTTATGCACTCGTGTGTTGCATAAAATATTTTGATTAAATTAGGACACAAACCTTTTTAATATCAACTAACTTCAAATAACTATGGGCTGTTGGTTGGTGATCTCAGCAAGTTATTTTACTAATCCTAGACGACTTTTGACCTAAATTAGTTCAAGCTTTTACGGGCTTAATGAGAGCAAGTCAAAATAATTGATCTAGCATGTGCTTATTAAGAATTGTTAACTACTTTCTAAGTTCTAACATGTTCATTGTATCCTATCTCTCAGTTTATTAATGACAGTATTCATTCATAATCTTTCCTTTTATTTATGCTACAACAAGCATTGTAAAAGCCATGTCAATTTACAATGTTTCCTAACTAAATACTCGAAGAAGAAAAAAATAGGAACAACCCTATGCACCAGAGAGATTTAATTTTGTTTGATTATGGCAGTGAACTACTCAATTTAAAACCTTTGTTGCAAGTTACTTCAATATTGGCTTTTTCCCAATTTAATTTAATTTACTATGAATTAAATATGGGTCTCTAGATTTTAAGAAGGGAGAGGCCACCAAGGCGGCGTTACTGGTGGTCACAAGCACGTTATAACATTGAATAATGGGGAGTGTACGTTTCAAAAATAATGTATATGTATATTTTCAGACATATTTTTGAACTCACGTGTGGGTTTGAGTTTTGTCTAGTTGTTTCCTTCGTTTGCTTGTTTTGACTTTTTAGACAATAGATAGTAGTTTTTTTTGTTTTTTTTAACTACTACTACTATTATAAATTTATGATGACTCGTTACTTTTACTCTGGATGTGTTAAAGAATTGTGCTTCCCTGTGGTTGGGATTGTACATGCTAGTGCCTATCTGCTTTTTTCCTTCAATTCTGAAGAATTTTTGCTTCAAAATTGATAAGAAAACATGAAATAAACTAATTTTAGTACAATGTTCACAATAATAGTAGTACTTAGAAGGTCCCTTCTTATTTATGCTATGGTACGAGCTCTGCACAGTCTAAAGAGCCTGCCTCTCAATAACTGCATTTCTTGCACAGTGGATGAGAATTTAATATCTTATCTTGTTGTATAGGACCAAAATTCAGGAGTAGCGCAAACAAAACAGAAGTCCACCCTTCCTTCTTAATGACAAAATCTTAGATTGAATGGACAAGTTTTTGTTTAGAAATAGTTCAAAATAATAATAAACAAGCATAGAAAGACTTACAAGATATCATTAGATTTATCCTATACACGCAAAGATGCAGCACGGTGAATAATTCAAATGCCAATATAAATACAACTGGAGAAAACATAGCAAATAGATAATGACAGTAACATTGTTCTCAAGACTTAAAGAAGGAAAAACAAGACACTTGGCCAAATTCAACTAAGTGTCGAAATAAACATGGTACTAGATTAACAAAGGTCTCCCATAAGCTCTCTACAATTATTGACACATTGTGCCAGAACCTCCTAGCGAAAACGCTAACTTACTACACGAATATGGTCAAGGCACCGCCAGTCTTAGTAGATGAATCCATCCCAATCTCAGTGTTTTGCAACCCGGTCATCCATTTCCTGTCAAAGGACAAAAGAAAAGGAAAAAACTCGCGTTTTAAGAATTTATATCACCAAAAAACCATTTAGATCATGTTAGTCGAATCTGATATCCCAATTAAGTGGAGAAAAAACCACAACTATCCTTTAAAAAGCAACGCTGCAGACCAACCTTGTAGTGTTGATCGAAACTGATGAAATGGTCAATCTTCGAGCTGCTTTAATAAAATCACTACAATGACAAGTGAAGTGAAACACACGGGATAAGACTCAAAACTTGCAAATCATATGAGATTCACATTTCTATATCGAATCACATTGTATTCGTTAATACCTGAAAGGTTCATATCCAGCCTGCCTAACAGCACCTGATGCATCGTGATAGAGCACATGGCGTAGCATATCGGACCTTTCCAATCCAAACATATTTGCCAGCTTTTTGCTGAGATCTTCATAAGATTCCAAAACTGATAGATCAAGAGTACGACCCACTTCTTCAGATTCCAAGAACACTTTACAATGACCAGTATCAAAATCGACATCACTTATACCAGAACCTTCTTTTTCTGTCGAATCGCTACTTGGGGAACTTTTTCTCTTCAAAGCATTCGAGACGACATCCTTTAGTGAAATACGAGCGATTTGCTGTTCAGTCAAAATTGGCTGACCAAAGAGCACAAACTGAGGCGTATTTTCGTTTTCTAATTTCTCCGATCGAGAAGCTGATTTTCCCATTGTTAGGGTGGTATCGTGGTGGTTTGCGGGGAAGTCCTTGGCGATTTTGACACCTGGACTTATTTTCTGAAAGCAGTTTGGGAAGAGACCCAACTGCATTTTGTTGCTGAGGTGGAAATCCGATAATGGAATTCCAAATTGAGCATGCCTGGCTCCCTGTATGCCTGCAGAAATATTGTCGGGAAAACAATACATAGGACTGCTGGGCCCCAAGGGGTTGTTTGTAAAAGACGGCATAAAAAATTGGCCGTCGAAAAAATCCGGGTTTTGTGGACCCCGTAATTTTTTCCTAGGTGGCGAAAATGATGACGTGTTGATCGTCGGCATGATAGAAACCAGTTCAACCAGCCATGGACTCACGCGTTTCACGTTTTGCAGTAAATCAGGCTCGTCCCATGTCACCTGTAATGATTTATATAACGACAATAAAGAAAGAGAAAAAAAAACACAATAGCCTACTACAATTAGATGTATTCAAAAGTTTAGGCCTCATAAAAGGCTAATAAGCAAAGCAGAAAAGCCAGCTGCATCAGGAGCAGTAATTTTATCTCAAAAATAAAGCTCATGTCACAGCTTCTCCAAACAAACTCATTTGGTCGTATTTTGTATTCCATAATTCTTTAGTTTCTATGATTAACCTGAGTCAATTTTGATATGTTCAACAAACTACAAGAATATTAACACGGGGAGATAGCAGTAAAGCCGTCCAAACATCATTAAACAATTCAAGCCATTAAAACCATTATTACGTAAAAATGAAAATATAAAGCCTATGTCACTTTCTCTGAAGCAACAAATCATCATACTGTGTTTCTGAGTTACAGGTGCAAGAACAATAACAGACACGGTAACAGCAAAGCTATCCAAACATCTTGCGTAGAAATGAAAATATAAGCGTCATGTAACAGCTTCTACAAAGCAAGGACTAATCTTATTGTGTTTCTTATTCCATGTTCTAAATTCTTATGTTCTTTCTATATATGCAAATATCTGAACCTTGGAAAAGTTTGAAGAACATAAAACACCAGATATAATAGCAAAGCTATTTAAACAATAGTCACAATATAACACATTCAAGGGGGAAAACACTACAAAGTTAAATATAAAAACAATTACCTGAAGAAGCCGCCAAGGGGAATTAGGCCAGCGTATAGAATCGGCGATATTAACAGAAGCAACCGATCCCATAAACCAACTAATCCTAGAAGAATCCTCCGTCTCAAAGGGCATCTTAAACCTCATCCCAGGGTACCACTGCACCCTCATCGCCGCCCTCACTGATGATGCCCTGATACAAAACTCTGGTGTACTCGCCCTCGGGTAGTAAACCACCTCAAACTGCCGCCCACTCACCGCCAAAGACACCGCCTCAACCAGCGACTCGACCGTCACCTTCCCTCTCCCTCTAAACACACTCTCTTCCCTCATAAACCCCGAAAATAGCCCGTTGTTTCCCGAGGCGGAGCTCCACCTGTATTGGAAATATAATAAAATAAAGTTTAAAAGCTGCACCTTGCCTCCTCTTCCTAGTGAGACAAAGTTGTGAGTAAATCTGACTACCAATATCTGCCACCTGAATCATACATTCGTTAAGGGTGACTTTTTACTTTGGTAAACAATTTGTTAACTGTCAGACTAACATTCCAGATCTATTGACTGATTTACGAGTTTGTTTTTCAGTTGATACAAGGCCAAGTTTCATACTAACATTCCACTTCTGTTTACTGATTTATGAGTTTGTTTTTGAGTTGATATAGTACTTTCGACCCCGTATTTGATTGGACTACTGTTGACCATATGCGGTTTTGGGGGATACTTTCATCTTTGCTACACCGTTGTTTCTTATATAATTCAAACACCAAACTATTCCTGTTTAAAAGTTGAATACCTTGCTAAGAAAACGAGTGGATTAATTTAGTAGAACAGATCTTTCATAATATCATTTCTGTCCAAAAAAAACAAAACTGATGTGATTTCCGTAAAATCATGTTTCTAATCTCATTTCCAGTTTCAAATTAGACAGAAATGAGATTACATGTGTAATACCTCCTTAAAGGCATAGTATAAATGATAAATCCTATCTGCACATGACAGGGAGTACTGTACAACAGACTAAAATTTCACTTGTACTAAAAAGCTTGAATTTTTAGTAAAATTGATAATTTAACATTACCTGGATGGGGACTCCGGACCACCAATAGCCCCTCTCTTTGCCCTCCTTATCCCGACACACAAACACCCATTATCAGCCCTTAAAAAAACGATCGAGTCCCCCGCCACAAGCTTCTTCTGGTTGACGAAATTACTCCAACCTGTCGTCAGCAAATGCCGCCTCGGAGTCCCTCGATAAATATGCCTAAACTTCCACTCCTCCCCATGAACATCCTTCACAATAATCGTCTGTACTGGCGGGTCAGCAGCGTAATCCAACCTTGGAAAAATCGTCTCAGCACAATATCTAGGGACTGAAAACCCCCCTCCATTATTAGCATCGGATTGCGTTAAAGTCTTTGCAAACGAGCTAGGCTTCTCCTCTGCAAATGTAAATAATACATTTATCAACATATATATACCCAGAAATCTGCCCAAAATCGAGTAATTTCATCTTTATCAGTACAAATCTACCGGCGACTTATCAGGCATATATGAAGAAAACCAAAAACTAGTGAAATTGAACGACTCTATTTTGAAATTTAGGAATAATTTACCAGATTATTACAGCAGAAAATCGATTTGAGTAGTTAAGTACAAAAAATATGCAATATATAATTCAATAAAGATACATATAGAGACTAATCATACTCTCTCCATCCCAATTTGAGATACATTCAATTTTAGATTGTAAGAATTGTGTACTCATAATATCAAAATTATTCATAAAATTAAAAATCTTAACCATGTGAATAACTTTTCAAATTTTATAATTTCAACACTTCAATTACAATTCTTTTTACATGTATCCCCAAAATTCTTATCATATCGGGACGGGGGAGTAGCAAAAAGTAGTCACATTCAGGAATTAAAAAAAAAGGACTCCAGTGTACTTAGATAAATTACTCGTCTTCCCACGGAGCACCACGTCATCCTCCACATCATCTGCCATGTCATCATCATCGTTGTGGATTGGGACGAGGCGGATCTTCGCGAAGACCTCATCGGTTTCTGGGTCGGCCAAGAACTTGATGGACGAGATCTTGGCGAGGACCATGGGAGAGACACGAGGGAGGTCAATGGAGGAGAGAGAGTGCTCGGCATGGCCTTGCGGGAAATAGAACACCTTTGAGTTGACAGGTGGCATCTGGACCATGCCACCCGCACACGCGAGCCATAGCTTCGAGTCTAGCTCTTTCATACCTCTTCACTATTGCTCTGCAAAATGCATTACATATACCATTAGTATATGTATATAAGTACATCCTTTAGCTCAACAAACTACTCATTACTCCTTTTCAAAAACAAAAAAAAAAACTACTCATTACTCAACATATGTATATCATTATGTATAAGGATACCATTTAACTCAACATATGTAAATCATTATGTATATGCAAAATGCAATACAAGTCTCTTTTTGTATAACTTACCCAAAAAAAGTCTCTTTTTGTATATGCAGTACATAAATCATTATGTATATTCTATAACTCAACAAACTACACAACATATGTGTATCATTTTGTATATGCAATACAAGTCTCTTTTTGATTTTATCTGCCCAGTATCAGAAAATTTTCAAATTATTATATACTAGATAATAAATCTTAGTAGTAAATGCAATATTTAACTCAATACGCATAGTTAAAGAGATCATTTTTATATACAAATATAGAATTTGAGGGTAGATAAATAAATTACTCTTTCCTAGAATTTTTCATGAAAATCAAAAGCTTGTGAAATTAAAAATACAGTCTTTTATTTCTCTGTGCACGGAAATAAATTACTAGGTGTTTTTTTTAAAAAAAAGCCTCAAACTGAGTAATTTCATCTGTATCAGTATGAACCTAGCAAATTATCAACAACAAAAAAAATCAAATAACTCAAAAAAATCAGACAACTCTGTTTTAATTTTATCTGCGCAGGGAAATAACTTAAAACATATATTTTTACCAAATAATTTACCAAATCACAGAAAAAATCAGATATTTACCCCTCAAAAAAGAAATCAACTTTATATATAAATAAAGAATTTGAGGGTAGATAAATAAATTACTCTTTCCTAGAATTTTTCATGAAAATCAAAAGCTTGTGAAATTAAAAAAAAAAGGCCTTTTATTTCTCTGTGCACATAAATATATCACTAATTTTATGAAGAAAAAAAAGAGACTCAAACTGAGTAATTTCATCTGTATCAGTATGAACCTAGAAAATTATCAACAACAACAAAAAATACTTACACAAATATTTTTACCAAATAATTTACCAAATCACAGAAAAACCCAGATATATAAGTAATCAAAAAAGGGAATTGAGAGAAGATAAATAAAATTACTCACAAATTTAGAGTCACAAATTGGGGATTTCAACATAAGCAACCTCTCTCTCTCTCTCTCTCTCTTTCTTTAATAATTGACCAAAAAAACACTGTTCAAAATTTCCCAACTTTTAATTTCACCAAATTCATTGTATCAAATCAATTTTTACACACATAAACTCTCTCTCTATATATATATATTATATATAATATATATATAAATATAAATGACTAAGTAAAAGAGAGAGTAGGTATCATTGCCGATCGAAGAAACATATCACTCGCTAAAATCCAAACCCAGATATTAGGATCAATATCTCTCTCTCTCTATATATAAATAAATATATATATGTATATGTGTGTGTGTGTATAGATTGCTGTATTTTTGTACTTAAAACTTTCTCAGATCTGTTAGTAGTAAGTATAGAGACCAAACCATCACTCTCTCTCTCTATTTTTTCTGCAATGAAAGCGGAACAAAATCAATCAAGTTTGTATTGCCTACTTCTTTTTATTAACTTAACGGATAAATATTTTGTAATACTATGTCACGGGGTGATTTTAAATATTGAAATTATACCCAACTTTTCTCATACCTTTTGTAATTGTACGGATCTATTATTACTTATTAGTATTAAAATAAAAAAAAGTGCAGGCACTTGTAGTATTCCGTTTGATAATCAAACTTTTTTATTACCTATCAATACGGTACTAAAGTTCTTCGATTTGCTGTTTAATACCAACCTTTTAAGTTACATATCAACTGTAATAAAGTTATTCGGTTTGAAAATTTTGATACCACACGGTATCAGTTCGGTTTTTGTTTTGGTTTTAGACCGAATTTCAAATATCGCAGTCTCACAGTGTAATTGTACGGATCTATTATATTTATAATTAAAAGTGTAGACACTTGATGTATTCGGTTTGATATTAAACTTTTTGATTACATATCAATAATGTACTAAAGTTCTTCAATTTGCCGATTGATACCAAACTTTTTGATTATATATCAATAATGTAATCGGTTTTGTTAAGGAGTCTCCTGGGGACATCATTGATCATTTAATATATTTTCAAAATCAAGATCCATTAAATGCAAAGATAGTTAGATTCATACTTTATAATCATTACATACTACCAAGCCATTATATCATTACCATAATTATATCTTGAATTTAATTACATAAAGAAAATGTTATTAATAATTTGCTATACTAAACATTATAAAACACAAATCATGCATTCTTAACCAATGGCCTGCTATACTAAACATTATAATAACTTTCTATACTAAACATTATAAAACACAAATCATGCCTTCTTAACCAATGGTTTTACCCTAATGCAATAAAGTTATTCCGTTCGAAAATTTTGATACCACTCGGTATCAGTTCGGTTTTGGTTTTAAACCGACTTTCAAATATCACAATCTCACAATGTGAAAGTCACATGGTAAAAAAAAAATACATACTCCTACTATTTGGAGCAAGAAAATAAATATCACGATAAGTAATAATAGCTTTTTCGGTTTAAGAAAAAAAAAATCCTAGAACTTCCGAAATCAAAAACTTAGAAAACCATGAACTAACTTTTTTTAACATTCACACCATGCAATACACAAAAACTAATCTTAAAAATGAAACAACTCAAAAAACCACAACAATCTAGTATGAGGTGAACAAGAGTGTTAAACTATTGAATGAATTACTCCTATTTTAAATTAAGAGATTAAAGTGGATGCCCATAAGAAGGTGCATGTTCCGGTTGAGAGTCTTGCGCCCGGATTGAGGTCAAATCATCAATTGACCCTTCCGGTCCAAGAGTTTTTTCGTCGGAAGGGATAGAGTTAAAAAGAAGGCGTATCACATTGATGCAAACAATCCGAGTGCGCGAGTGCCGCACCATTGATGAGGTTTTAGGGGACACAACAACCTCTCATGAGGGCGTTGTTGGCTTATTCTGTTATTTTTACCCATGATGGGTGGTGCTCCCTATGAACAACTTTTTGGGCTCTTGCCTTAAAAAGATGAAGTTTGCCCCTACGGGGTGTTCATTTACACCCGCAATATCTTACTTGGGACCAATCTCTTGGCTCAATCCATTGGTGTGTGGATCACTCTCGGTGATATCATGGGTTCTTATACCGTTTTTATAGTAAAATTTGACCACATGCCTCCCTAAAATTGCCTATTATAGGCATTTCTATGACTAAAAAACCCTTCGCATGCGACACCCTTCTTAAGATGACATTATGTGGGGAATCCACATAAAATACCATGAAGTCATTGTTCATTACCACGATACCGACTTTAACAAGGACTATGAACGTCCCTAGGGGGATCAATCTCTCAGATGCGAATCCGTAAAGCGGATTGTCACAGGGGTTCATATCATTCGTCTTAACCCTCAAATGTCCATAGGTAATGTTTACATCACTTCCCTAATCAACAAGAATCCATTACACATAGTATCTATCCATTGATGATGTGATATTTAGCGCTTCGTTGTGTGGTACCACAACTTCGATCAGATCCTTGTAAGGGAACATGATTGGCGGTTTTGTGTAGTCTTTTATAGTCAGAAACTGCTTCTTATCACCATTCATCGGTCCCGTCGAGATGTGGACTACGTGCTTCTCATGTTTTTTGCTACGCATCTCTGGTTTTGGGTTTGTCTGAGTCTTGGGGGGGAAAGTGATATATCAATTGAATTCGCCCTATACTGTCCTTAGGAATCTCCTCAGTAGCCCGCAGGCCCTCTCGAACAGATTGACTATCCGGCAAGTACTTATTTAGCAATACTTTCTCAACCCACTCATTTAGTTTCATTTAAAAATCACTGCATAATCATGTGATATGACTTGACTCCCTGTGATACTTGGAATACTTCTCTTGTCACCGTCTTTTCCCTATTTAGGGGTCGTTGGCCAGATGAACCGCTCTTTATCATCAACTTTCGTAATTAACACTTACATGGGCATCTTAAAGTTGTACTTTAGGGGGTTGGGAGAATTCAGGAAACCTCGAAAACTTATATAAACTCCTTATATCGGTTTAACGGCGTTCCACTAGAGCCCTCGTTCTTAGGAAGGCGGGGGGTATTTTCTTCTCATACAAGCCGATTCCTACTTCCTCTTCCATGTTCTCTTGTTCTCTGCTATCTCCAACCGAATGGGATGGTTAGATGGCATACCCTGCCTAAAAGAATAATTAGCTATGTTGTCGAATTAGCGGTCTATCTTCCCCCTAGGTTTAGTAATCTCCTCATATAGCTCTTCATGCCTTATATCTTTTCATCTTTAAGATGTAATGACCCTCCGGACGAACCCACACCGTCCCCTTTTACCAACAAGACTGTCCGATTTGGTGTAGGTTCGCTCCCGCTTCTTGAGCCGTACGGCTATGAAAAGATCTTATTGATAAGAATGATGGTCTCTTAACTTATATATCATACTAGTGAAATCTGCTTGGGCGATGCGTGTGCGTTCTAATATGTGTATAAAACCTTACCAATAAAATAAATTTTTATCAAAAAATCAAAAAAAAAAATAAGTACTCGATATTGCATACCTTAAAAAAGTGTTTCAGAAAGAAAAAAAAAGACAAATGAATTGAAGAAGTGAGAGAGAAACTGCAAAACGTGGGATGAAAGTGTGGGAGTGAGTTGAGGGCAGTTTTGTTTGTTTCTTTCTATTTCATCCGTGTTTTTTTTTCCTTTTTTATTTTGTAAATAATTTAAAAAAAGTATTAATAATTACTTTCAAATCTGGGCGATGTGTGACTGAAACACATTCTTTTTATATTATTTCGTGCGTTGCTATCGAGATGGTAGTCGCCTCTCCTCTCAAGGTCGTATAATCTAGCCCTCACTGCTCTTAGATTGGTGCTAAATGACCAATTGTTTCTTGTTTATGGTGAAGAGGGTCTCCAAATCATAATCTGAGGGGGTAAAAGGGACATATATTAATCTTATTAGTAAGAATAGATGTGAGAGGATAAATGGTTCAAAAGGTGGCGCGTAGGACCATTTGTTTGCTGTATTTTGAAAAATCAAAAGGCCTGTTAATACCTTATTGAAACCTTGGGGATGAATGGATTAAAAAGTAAACCTCAAACTTTTGATAAAAGGTCAAATGTTGGGGTGTTTTGAATAAATTGCCCATTATCCAATTTATATTTTCATTACTAAGATGTACAGATATAAATCTTATTTCAGAAATGGATAGTTACAAGAGAACAGTACATGAACTGACAAAGCAGTGAATTTTAAGGGACCACTTAATTTGTTAGGTACTAATGTTCAGTTAGGTTTTGACATATTATCTTTAATGTAAAATGGAGTACAATTGTTTTTTGTACTACTTCATTAAATTTTTATTGGCTTCACAATAGTAGTATTTCATACAAAAGTTTGGTGCAAATCTCTGTATTTCACGGAACATGTCTGCTAATTATGATTTTGATAATGTCAACAAATCATCCCGTCCTTTCCAACTGGTATTAAATCCTTGCTTTATGAGATCGTATTGCAAAATTTCCTAACTAGGTAGTACAAATTTATATTTGAGGGAGGAGTAACAAAGAATATTAGATCGGACGGGTATTGCAATTTGCAAAACGAATGTAGTGTTTTGCTTTAACAGGAATCATCCCATTTGGTACAATTTTTTTCTTTTCAATATTCTACTAATTGAACAAACCAAAAAGAGACTAAGAATCTGTCTAAAACAAGGTAGTCTCAGCCGGATTCATGACTGTGTGCTCGTATTTCAATAATATTTTTATTTATATGTCACTATTTTTATAAGATTTTTAAGTGTAGAGGTCACCTTACAAGTAATAAAAGAAGATATTATTTTCGTAACCTTTTTGTTATATTTTTTTTACTTAATAATTCAAACAAACACTAAAAAAAGCTAAAAAAACAGCTTTAAAGTTATTTTTTTACACTTTGATATCTTTCTTGTGTAAATTATAATATTTTTTTAAAGATTAAAAATAACTTTTAACATGTTTTTTTTATATTTTTATATCTTTCCCTTATATATTATAAGTTATTTTTTAAGTTTAAAAACTTTTTTTTATTGGTCTAAGTAAGTGAAACTTAAAAAAATTTGGAAGGAGAATCTCCATTTAAAAAATATTGTAAAATGTGAAATATGATAGTATGGTCTCATGCTACAGAAGAAGAGCAAGTTATGGTGTAGATCCAACATTGATACAGACATAGCATGTCAAGACAAATGAATGTGACCGACTGGTACCACAATGTTAGGTGTCATTTACCTACATGTAAATAAATTAACAAAAGGAGTATCTTTGTTCTTAAAATTACACATTACATATTAATATTAATATGCTTGCTGCCGTCTAGATTCTAATTTCAGGACAAACATATATATTTTTTATTTTTTTTTATAGATCAAGACAAACATATACACATCAATCATGCACGAGAATTCCAAAGCTATATAGGCTGGTTTTTCTCATTCGTAATGACATTCCGAACATTGCAAAATTATTATATTCTTTTATCACTTAATCATAATGATATATTAAGAATATATTCACCCAACAAAATGTATGGAGTTTTTTAAAAAACTCCATCCAATAGTATTATTAAATAGCATAAATCAAAGTTAATTAACCATAATATAAACACCTAATTACATAAAGTTATAATTATTTGATTTACTTGTCTTCTTTCGGTGAACATGTTTTATTAAATAGCGTCCGGTTATATAAAGATTGAATTGGCAAAACCTTCACCAGTTGAAAAAAAGAAAGTATTGAGTTGAAACTACACACCGATTCTCAGTGCCCGTATTTTATGTCGTAAGTAGTATTCGAAATTATTCAAAACTACGAATGAAAATCTCTCCAAGTATTATTCAAAACAGAGACCTACATGTGGAGTTTCATATGAAACGTAAAGATAGTTTAACTTTAGTATTATTCAAACTATATTTTTTCTAAAGAAGGATTAATTAGAGGTTATAATTTATTAGCCTTTCTCACTAGCTAGCTTCTTGAAAACAACACATGACACTATAGAATTTGAACTCAACACCTTCTAATTTCTATACTTGAGACTTGAGAGTGCGAATTTTAGCCTACTTCATAAACTAATTAGTTTGTTCATATATATATATATATATCTGCATAGTTTCATCATATCTACGATGTTTATACAAAAAATTGCATCAAAACCTCGTGTATTTACTTCAATTAGCTCAACAAAGGGAAAGTAAAAAATGATCACACGAAGTCATCAAAATTTAGGAACTGTCTAATTTTGGTCATCTCCTCTCCACCCACACGTGAAAACTTGTAGAGTATAATGGAAAGCACAGCCTAATACTACATGACATTAACATAAATATACTATTTTGAAAAGATAATATTACTACTATATAAGCAATTTACCCTGCTACTTAATTTAAAAAGAAAATACTATTTAAATTCTGATACAAGGGGTCATAGTAATATTTTCAGGATCATGGGGGTGGACCATTGTGGTGGTGAATGATGATTAAGACGTTGCTATACACACAGGTCGTGGTCATTTATAGTCACGCCAGGAATCTCTGTCTTCTTGTCTACCTCTTTTTTATTTAATATTTTCGTTACTCCTATATTCCTATATTACAGATTTACAGTAGTATTTTCACAAAAAAAAAATGTAAGTGATTAAAATGATGTGACTAACAATTCTGTGGACTATAAAATGCTCCTATAATTATCAATATAACGCTCTGATAATGTGGCAATTCCGTCTTTCTTTACCCGATTATTAGTTTCGGGACGATTATACAGCCGGTCATGATTATAATGGGAAATTGGGAATAAAAATGATGGTGAGATTATATCTCAGTTGTACAAAGTCCGGACTATTATGATAAGTTACCAAGTTGCCCATGTCATGAAAATCCATCATCATATCGTCACCATATTTTCGCATCATAAAAGTTAGTCGAACGTGGCGAGCCTGATTTTCTTCCCAAGCTCGGCTTATATATTTTATTCGCGTCGGCTCCGATCTTCCAAGGTCGTTGACGTAGGTGGTATCTACTTCGTCGTCGAGGCGCTCTCTAAGCCTGCACAAGAAACGAACAGGGGCCCGGGGTTGGTACCAGGTTTTTCCTCTCCGACGATCAAGTCAGTGTCGGTATAGATTGAATGTAAGAATATATTTAAGGATGAGGGATTGGTCTAGTTACGAGTTGTGGCGTCAGATGTCACGGTTGATATTCTGGTGGTCCGGGTTGTTTTAGCTTTATCTCTCCTCTCTGTATTTTTGTGTGTCCCCCTCTAATTGGTATTAGGGGGGGGTATTTATAGTCTGATCAGAGGTATTATTAGCCCTTGGATCACTGCACTGTCTAATAAAGATCCAACGGCTCCAGGTCATTTATGACTCTGACAATGGTACTGTTCATCATCCGGGGCCCACAGGCTGGCCTGTGATTGGGCCACGTCGATGAAACACCTAAAGGGTCCCCCAAGGGAGCAGCAGCATTAATTGGGGAAGAGTGCTCAGCAAGCTTCTCTGGGCCGGCCTAGGCACGGTCCGGCTCCCCAAGATCCGGGGCGATGCGTCACCCATGCTTGAGAGGCCCGGATCGCCTGTTGTGGAGTTGATATCGGTCCGGACGAGGGGGTGCCGACATCCCCTCGCCAACAGCTCCCTGTCCGGAGTCGTCGTTAAGGACGAGGTCTTCAGGGATCTATAGTCGTTACGGGGGCTCCGGTCATAGTGTTCTTGTGCTTGACGGTGTGGAAACGCCTCGGAGTAGCCCGGCACGTGTTCTCGTGTGCTGGAATTTTTTGACACGTGGAGCGCGCTCACCACGCATTTATGAGGCGCCGCCTCTGTCTCTTCGATCCCATCAATGCCATCAATGCTAAAACGGCTGGTGAGTGACACTTGGCAGTTGTCCTCTATTTGCTGTACACGTGTACTGCGTCGATTGAGTGGTAGCATTTACTTGTGGGAGTTCGTGTAATGAACCGCCGCTGTCTTTTCACCTTCTGGTAAATGTCTTTTCATCTTCTGGTGAGGGCCTATAAATACCCTCAGTGAAATCTCATTTTCACTTTCTCACTCTCTCACTAAAAATTTTTACACAGCAGCCCGTTCTCTCTCTTCCCTCACACTTCATACTTAGCAAATTTCATCAGACAACCAACCATTATGGTAATCAAACACGGAGCCGGAAAAGGCCCGATGGTTGCCCCGCAACCGAAGCGCCTTGAGGTAATGGCGAACGCCTTGCCATTCCGGGAGATGGTTATCGACCCGGCCATATCCGTGGCGGTGAACGATAGCAGCATCATGGTCAGGCAGCACGGGGCTGACCTCGACGAGTTTTGCCAATTATGCGGCATAGGGGGGGAGTTTCGGCTTCGGACCTGTGCGACTGCAGATGAGGTGAATGGGATCGTGTCTGATCCCAAGAGTATGGTAACTCTCTCCCTCTCTACTCTTCTCTACGGGGGTACCCACCTCCCTAGTCCGGAGCTACTGGCGGAGCTCTGCGCCTGGACGCAGACTCTTCCATGCCAGTGGCTTCTGCAAGCGCACCGCATCTGCGCCGGAATAGAGGCGCTAAGTGTCGCCTTGGGCCCGGACATCCCGGAGCCACTGGGGCTTAAAGAGCTCTTGGCCTGCTACGAATTCTTGCAGACCGAGCCAAGCTCCCAGTCTAAGAGTCGGCAACCCTACCTGAGGTGCCGGTCTCATAATCAGCTGATTACAGGTAACTCCGATTCGAATCGGGGTTACACGCAAGATGTAGTCGTGGTGGAAGGGCACTGGCTCCACCGCGACGACCTGGTTCTGCCCACCAGACCGGGGAGGGTGATGAGCACCAAAGACAATAAATTCACAGTGGCCTCAAAGCTTAGGGGATTGGGCGAACCCAACATAGAGTCTTTGGAGGTGGCTCTTAACTGGTGGGGTCCAGATGGGACCGACGTAGGGGCGCGCGATGCGGAGCGCCTGCTTATCTGTGGCTCCCCCACCTCCTGTAAGGGGAATAGCTTCAAATGGCCCCATAGGACCTTCTGTCCCGTGGGGTACTCCAGGGAGAGATGGGAGAAGGAGAAGGGTCTGGAGTCGACCCTCCCTCCCAAGGTAGCGGAGGAGGCCGATGCCGTGGTGGTGCCTGCGGTTAAAAAGGCGATGAAGCCTAAGCCTAAGCCGAAGCCAAGCAGCAAGGCGAAGAGCGTGATGGTGGTCTCCTCCGCTCCTGCATCGGCCGGGGTACACTTTGAGACCCGGCCGGATGGTACCGTCCTCCACTACAGGGTGGGGCCGGACGGTACCCGCAACTACATAGACCAATATGGGAAGCCTCTGACAGAGGTGACTCCCTTAAGGTCTCGGGAGCCCACCGCGGGGAGTCCCCTTCGCTTGGAAGACGACATTGCAGAGGCCGAACCCACTGGCCCAACCTTAGGCACCTCTCGGACCTGGGTATGTCGCCTTCTATGCTTCAATACCTCCAGTTTTGCACTTTTACACTTAGCTAAATTGTGTTACAAATTTGTGTTAATTTTTCTAACTTCTTGCTTGTATGGCCTGTGTAGGTGGTCCGTTCCGATGAGGAGGACGAGGCAGATGAAGAGGCTGAGGAGGAGGTGGGGGTGGAAGAGATAGCTGTCGAGGATGAGGTAGCTGTGGTTGGGCGCGAAGAAGAAGGAGAAGGGGCTGTCGAAAGGGTTGCTGAGACGGGGGAGCCCGAGGGGGAAGTGGTCGAGGTCGTGGCCGAGGAGAGGGATGTGGTGGTGACGGGGGAGAGGGGAGTGGCGATCCTGCCTCAGTCGGCTGGCCCGGACGATTTGGCAGCTCAGGCCAGACTCGATAGGCTGGCCCGCAAGGCGCTTCTGGGGAAGAGAAAGGTGGAGGGGATGAAGTCCCTCCAAGGGGAGAAGAGGGCCAAGGTCGGAGGGAGTAACCCATCCGAGGTTGTGGTCGTAGAGAAGCCTAGGGGGACGTCGGGTCCCGCTCCAGGCCCTACTCAAGGCTCAAGCTCCAGCTCTGCCTCTCCGACCCACAGGATGCCTGTGCAGACACCCGAGGAGGTGAAGGCGGCCACGGGAGTAAAGAGCATCATGGAGGCTCACCCATCTGCCGGGTTGCTAGCTTTGGCTGCGCTCCAGCAGCAAAGCGTAGAAGCTGATCACCGAGGTCGTGACCTCGCCTCCTCCATGGCATCGGCCATGGCTATGATACCTCAGGTTCGTGCACAGTGTTTTGTATGTTTTCACATTCTTCCCACATATTTTTGCTAAGTGTTTTGCCTTTTTCCCTTGTAGGCCTACTTAATGATGAACCAATATGTCTATCACCAAGGCCAGCTGGTGAGGTCATGGGCCGCGAAGGCAGAGGCTAATGCCAAGCTCGTGGAGGAGGCCGAAAAAAGGGTGGAGGAGGCCCAGAGAAGGTCTGAGGAGGCCCAACTCAGGGCGGAGAGAGCTGAGGGCCTCAACGCCACAGTTGAGGCTCGAAGAGTCGAAGCCGTGAAGGCCAGAGCGGAGGCCGAGGAGCGTGCCCAGGCTGCGCAGGCAGCCCTAAAAGAGGCTGAGGCTGGCATCAACGACAGGATAAAGGCGGCGGTCCAAAATGGCCAAGCCGAGCTGAGTGCCGCCTGGGCCCAAAAGACACAGAAGGACTTCAACTCCTTCTACGTCGAGGGGTGGTCTGAGGCGGCTGCCTTTATGAGGGCGGGACCGGATCACCCGGTATGGAACATAGAAAATATTATAGTTCCCGTCCCCTCAGCTCCCATTCCGGATGTGGTGCCTTTGACTCCTCGAGCTCTCTCGGATGACGAGGACGGAGCTAGCCAGAACTAGGGTAGATTTAGGCTTTTGTTTTTAGTGTAGTTTCCTTTTTTGTACTTAGCATGTAATAGCTTTCCATTGAATGAAATGAAAAACAATTTTGGACTTGTCTTTTGTTCTTCTGTGTTTTACTTCTATACTTCCGTTGTGATTTATACATCATTCGTTGTATACATGCTCCCAAATGAGGGGGCCCTTATGCTTCGGCGTTGGGGCGCTCATTTTATACACATCATAAATCGAGTCGGCACGTGTAGAAACACTTGTAAAATGTAAATGGACTGAAAAATTCAAGTAAACAGAACCGGGGTGCCGTATAGGCTCGTGTTCTGAAACACTTAGAGAAAATTTAAATGAACTGAAACATTCAAGTAAATATGAACCGGGGTGCCGTATAGGCTCGTGTTCTGAAACACTTAGAAAATTTAAATGAACTGAAAAATTCAAGTAAATATGAACCGGGGTGCCGTATAGGCTCGTGTTCTGAAACACTTGGAAAATTTAAATGAACTGAAAAATTCAAGTAAATATGAACCGGGGTGCCGTATAGGCTCGTGTTCTGAAACACTTAGAAAAATTTAAATGAACTGAAAAATTCAAGTAAATATGAACCGGGGTGCCGTATAGGCTCGTGTTCTGAAACACTTAGAGAAAATTTAAATGAACTGAAAAATTCAAGTAAATATGAACCGGGGTGCCGTATAGGCTCGTGTTCTGAAACACTTAGAAAATTTATAACAACAGTTTTCATTTATAAAGCCCACAGGCATAAATTTACATCATATTTTTCTTTACATCAAAACGCAAAAGTCGAGCCCTATTGATAGTATCTCCTTAGGTTATTGACGTTCCAAGGTCAATCTATCGGGGCATCGTTGGGGAGGCGACCCAACAGGTAGGCCCCGTTGCCCGCCGCACCGAGGATTCGATAGGGGCCTTCCCAGTTGGGGCCTAGCTTTCCGTCGGACTGTACCCTTGTGTTGTTGTTTACTTTCCGCAGCACTAGGTCTTCGTCTTGGAAACGTCTGGCGTTCACTCTTTTGTTATAGGAACGTCCCAGCTCGTTCTTGTATTCGGCGTTACGGATGGCCGCCACTTCCCTTCGTTCTTCAGCATATTCGAGTTCGAGGCCCATCATTTTTTCGTTCAGGCCGTTCTCCACCATGTCGGTTCTGAGCGAGGGGAGCCCGATTTCTAACGGGATGACAGCTTCCATCCCGTAGGTTAGGCTATAGGGCGTTTGTTGGGTTCCCCGTCTCCTTGTCGTTCGGTAGGCCCAAAGAACGTGCTGCAGCTCATCAGCCCATCGTCCTTTGGACTCGTCTAGCCTCTTTTTTATTCCGTCGAGGACGGTCTTATTCGAGACTTCGGCTTGGCCGTTGCTTTGGGGATATGAAGGGGTGGAATAATAGCTTCGGATGTGGTACTTCGCGTACATTGCTTTTAACTTTGCCCCGGTGAACTGGCCCCCGTTGTCAGCCACTATAGAGTAGGGGATTCCGAATCTCGTGATCACATCCCTCCAGAGGAACCTGATCACCTCGGCCTCCGTTATCTTTGCTAATGCCACAGCTTCGACCCACTTTGAGAAGTAGTCGGTGACCATGAGGAGGAACTTTTTGCCTCCCGGGGCCCGAGGGAATGGTCCGACGATGTCCATGCCCCATTGGGCAAAGGGCCAAGGCGAAGTCACGCTGCTCATTTTTTGGGCCGGGGCTCTAGGTATGGGGGCGTATTTCTGGCACTTCTCACATTTGAGCACGAAAGTTTTAGAATCTTTCTGCATGAGGGGCCACCAATATCCGTGAGTCAAGGCACGATTGGCAAGCGACCTGCCCCCGGTGTGGCTCCCACACGTGCCTTCGTGTATCTCCTCCATGACTTTTACCACCATATCAGGGTGGACACAGAGGAGATAGGGCCCGGAGAACGATCTTTTATAAAGTTTATCGTTGGGAGCTAGCCAGAACCCTAAGGCCTTTCTTTTTATTTTTTCAGCCTCCTTCTTATCTTCAGGAAGGTCGCCGGAGCGATGGTATTCGATTATAGGGTCCATCCAGCATAGCTCCGGCGGAAGGTCGGTCACCATGTTAACGCTTGCCCCAGCGTCGATGCTAGGGGAAGGGACGTACTCTATGGTGATGACTCGCTCCTTTTTATCACTCATAGCCGAGGCCAAGGTCGCTAGGGCATCGGCGTGGGTGTTCTCGTTTCTGTTGATGTTGACGATCTCCCGATACTCGAAGCTCCGGAGTATTTCGGAGGCGATGGCCACGTACTTTGCCATCCTTTCGTCCTTTGTTTGGAATTCACCACTGATCTGGCCACTGACTAATTGGGAATCAGTGTGCACCAGTATTTTCTTGATGCCGAGGCTTCGGACCATTTTCAGGCCGGCTATCACGGCTTCGTACTCCGCCTCGTTATTGGTGGCTCGGAAGCCAAGCTGGATTGACTTCTCGATTACATCACCCTGTGGGGATTGGAGAACCACCCCGAGGCCAGATCCCTTTTTATTGGCAGCTCCGTCGGCGTGCAAGGTCCATGTTCCTTGGGCTCGTTCCTCGACGCCGAGGGACGTCGTCGTTCCGGTGAATTCTGCCACAAAGTCGGCCAAGGCCTGCCCCTTGACAGAGGTTCGCGGCTCGTACCGGATGTCGTACGCGTTCAGGTGGCAAGCCCACTTCGTCATACGTCGAGACAGGTCTCCCTTCTGGAGTATTTCCCTAACGGGCTGATCCGTATACACCACGATACTGTGTGCCGAGAAGTAATGGGCCAGTTTTCGCGATGCCATGACGAGTGCCAGGACAAGCTTTTCCAGAGTCATATACCTAGCCTCGGCGTCGAGGAGGGTTTTGCTCACGTAATAGATTGGCCTTTGCTCCCTGCCGACTTCTTTGATGAGAACGGCGCTGACGGCTATCTCGGAGACGGCCATGTACAACGCAAGGACGTCGCCGGCGTCAGGTTTGGCCAGCAGAGGCGCGCTTCCGAGGTAGCTTGCCAGCTCTGTGAACGCACTCCGGCATTCGTCATTCCATTCGAACTTCTTCTGAGCCTTCAGAGCCGTAAAGAATGGCTTGCATCGATCTCCGAACCGGGCTATAAACCGGTTGAGGGCAGCGGCCATTCCGGCTAGCTTTTGTACGTCCTTCCTCTTTTCAGGGGTTCTCAAGTTCTTCAAGGCAGAGATTTGGGCCGGGTTCGCCTCTATACCGCGATGGGTCACCATGAACCCTAGGAACTTTCCGGCCCCAACTCCGAAGGCGCATTTAGAGGCGTTCAGCTTCAGATCATGCCTTCGTATCGTTTCGAACACCTCTCTCAGGTCGGACAGGTGGTCGCCCTCCTGGGCGCTTTTCACCACCATATCGTCGATATAGACCTCCATGCTCCGGCCTATGCTCTTAGCGAATATCTTGGTGACCATTCTTTGATAGGTCGCCCCGGCGTTCTTAAGCCCAAACGGCATCACCTTGTAGCAGTAATTCCCCCTTGGGGTTATAAAGGCGGTTTTTTCTTGGTCAGCCTCCGACATGGGTATTTGGTGATAGCCGGAGCAGGCGTCCAGGAAGCTCATTCTGGCGGCTCCGGCGGTGGAGTCTACTATCTGATCGATTTTAGGCAGAGGGAAGGGATCCTTAGGACAAGCCCGGTTAAGGCTCGTGTAATCGATGCAGACACGCAGCTTCCCGTTCTTCTTAGGGACCACCACGGGGTTAGCGAGCCATCTAGGATAAAAGATTTCCCTGATGGCTCCAGCTAGCAGAAGCTTTTGTACTTCCTCGTTTATGGCATCGGCATGCTCCGGACTAACACGGCGCCCCTTTTGCATCACAGGCTTCGCATCCGGGTTGACGTTCAACTTATGGCAGGCGAGGTCGGGACTGATGCCCGGCATTTCGCATGGGGACCATGCGAAGTTATCGAGGTATTCGAGCAGTAGCTTAACGAGACCTGAAACCTCGGGCTCGCTCAGCCTCGCGCCCACCATAAAAAAGTGGTCCTCGTCGTACCCCAGGATCTGGACCTTCAGCAATTCTCCTTCTACCTTGTCTTCGGCTTCCGGACCCATCTTCTTGTTCAGTTCCCGCAGCAGCTTGGGATCCTCAACTTCTATGTTCATAGCGCTTTGGGCCGGAACCGGTTTATTGCCGGAGTACACGGCCATGGCACAGCTTCTCGAGACCTTTTGGTTTCCCGATATGGTCTCGACTCCATTCGCAGTGGGGTACTTAACCTTTTGGTGTAGAGTGGATGAGACGCCTTCTATCTCGTGAAGCCACGCGCGCCCTAATATGACGTTGTAAACGGAGGGGACGTCCACCACCGTGAACTCCATGCTCATAACCTTAGTTCCTGTCTTAACAGGCAAGGTTATGTTCCCTCTGGGCTGAACGGCCTCAGAGTTGAATCCGTACAGAGGGGGGGCGTTGGTATCTAGCTGCCCCTCCGTCAGCCCCATCTTTTGATAGAGGTCTCCGAATAGAATATTCACCGACGCACCCTGATCAACGAGGATGCGTCCTACTGAACAATGGCCCACTTGGGCCGTGATGACAAGGGCGTCGTAGTGGGGCATGTCTACCCCCACTAGGTCGAAGTCGGTGAAGCTTAGGTCCGGCTTGGTACCTTGTTTGCCCCTCTTTCGGGGTTTCGAGCTTTCGGCGAGGCAGACGTGCTTTTTCATCGTGGCCTCACGGGCCTCGGTTCTCTCCGCCCCATTTGGCTTCGGCTTCTTCGGCCCGGAATGGATAACCTGGCAGGTCATCACCGGAGGGGGGAGGTCTGGTTGCCTTTCGTCGTCCCCTTCTCGGTCTCGATCGGGATCCCTTCGCGTCTTGACGTATTTCTCCATCAAGCCGTCCCGGACCCATCCTTCTAGCCTCGCCTTTAGACCATGACACTCATTGGTATAGTGGCCGCGGCCTCTGTGATAGTCACAAAATTTGTCATTAGGCCCCCGGGCCGGTTCGTTCCTGAGCGGGGGAGGCCAGGAAAAGAATGGCTCGGTCTCGATCTCAAAGAGCAGGTCGGTCAGTGGTAGGCGGAATGTGGTGGAGTAGGCATTTCCTGGGTTCGAGGGGCCAGCCCGGCGGGTATCCTCCCTTCTACGCTTAGGGGCCGTTTGCGGGCTCTCCACTGTTCGAGGTCTCCTCAACCTTTCCGCTATGGGGCGATCTCGCCGGATGCTCCTTGAGACGGCTCCTCCCCAAGGCTGCTCGATGCTGGCGACCGAACGCGTCGCTCCAGCAGATCTCATGTCTTTCTCGATATCGACATGCTGTTTGATTAGTGACCGGAGCTGGGAAACTGAGCCAGGAGGGGTTGCTATCATTTCGTTGCGGATTCTGCTTCCCACGATCATGTTCTGCCTGAAAGCTGCTATAGCTGTAGAATCGGGGCATTCGGCACATTCAGCGTGCTTCTGCCAGAACCGATTGTCGTAGCTCTCGAGGGTCTCTTTGGGTTGGGCCTTCACTTGGTACAGCTGCTCCGGTTGGGCAGCCCTTTCCTTCAAGTTGATGAACCGGTGTGCAAAATCATAGGCCAGATCATCCCAACAGTGGATGGAGTTGGCAGGCAGAGACTGGAACCATTTACTTGCGAGCCTCCCCAGGCTGGCGGGAAAGCATTTACACATAAGGCGATCGAGGTGGGACCAGTGGTTCATCTGGTACCGATAGTGCCGGAGGTGGGCTTCCGGGTCAGAATCCGCGTTGAACACTTGAAGAACGGGGGCAGTAAAATTCCCGGGGGGCGCACTGTACTCTATCTCATCTGAGAACGGGGTACTGCGGGTGGAGGCAACGATTTTTAGCGCTGCCTCGTCCGCGACTTCATCTCGGCCAGCGCGACGACCCCGCCTCCTTCTCCGGGGAGGCCTTTCAGTCCGAGCATGACTCGAAGCGGGCCGCGAATCGTGACTATCACCGGGTCGACTGATTCGTGAGTGCACGCTTCGGTCGTTTATACGGCGCGAACTCCCCTCGTGGGAACGCCTCGACTCCTCTCCCCTAGCCGGCTCCTCAGGAACCTCTAGGGGGGGTCGTCTTGAGGGTCCCAGCCGCGACATCACGCTCTTGGTGGGGATGCGAACGGGCTCTGGCTGCTCTACGCCACGAGAGACGGGTCCGGGCTCGGATGCCATCATAGAGGCGATCAACGCCTTTTGAGCCGCCAAGGCAACGAGTTCCTTCTCATGGATATCTAGCATCATGCGAGTCAGCTCGTCGCGCGATCGGGGCGTCCCCTGGACCGCATTGAGTGGAGTAGGCTGCCCCTCAGGCGCAGTTCCCGGCGTACCAAAAGAGAGGGTCCTCGGCATTCCAAATACTGGGGCATGCCGTGGGGGAGGGCTCTCGTACCGTTCATTATCCGTCATCGTTCCTTAGAAACGGATTGTCGGAGCTAGCGCTACGAATTCCCACAGACGGCGCCAATTGGCGAGCCTGATTTTCTTCCCAAGCTCGGCTTATATATTTTATTCGCGTCGGCTCCGATCTTCCAAGGTCGTTGACGTAGGTGGTATCTACTTCGTCGTCGAGGCGCTCTCTAAGCCTGCACAAGAAACGAACAGGGGCCCGGGGTTGGTACCAGGTTTTCCCTCTCCGACGATCAAGTCAGTGTCGGTATAGATTGAATGTAAGAATATATTTAAGGATGAGGGATTGGTCCAGTTACGAGTTGTGGCGTCAGATGTCACGGTTGATATTCTGGTGGTCCGGGTTGTTTTAGCTTTATCTCTCCTCTCTGTATTTTTGTGTGTCCCCCTCTAATTGGTATTAGGGGGGGGGGTATTTATAGTCTGATCAGAGGTATTATTAGCCCTTGGATCACTGCACTGTCTAATAAAGATCCAACGGCTCCAGGTCATTTATGACTCTGACAATGGTACTGTTCATCATCCGGGGCCCACAGGCTGGCCTGTGATTGGGCCACGTCGATGAAACACCTAAAGGGTCCCCCAAGGGAGCAACAACATTAATTGGGGAAGAGTGCTCAGCAAGCTTCTCTGGGCCGGCCTAGGCACGGTCCGGCTCCCCAAGATCCGGGGCGATGCGTCACCCATGCTTGAGAGGCCCGGATCGCCTGTTGTGGAGTTGATATCGGTCCGGACGAGGGGGTGCCGACATCCCCTCGCCAGAACGTATAAAGTGACTCAAATCTTTGTCAACCTAATTTAAACATGCAATTATAATCTCAAAAACCAACCTTTATCTTCTGCATTCTAGTTTTGGATTATCGTAATTTGTAACAATGGGTTGATCTTTAGTTTCAATAGAAGATTGGCTTAAAAGGTCAGTTAAATGTTTGTGTGAAGTTCTCATTTTCAGAATCTAGTAAAACCAAATGATAATAGCATTGCAGAGATGTAATTTTTTTCTAAAGAGTTTTCGAATATCTGTAAGGAAGTTACATTGGGATATTAGGCCTGTGAGGATAGATTTGATTTTTGTGTTGATAGTCCAAAATTAATGAATCTAATACCATCCACATGTGCTATTCCAAAGGATGAAAAAATGTGTCTTTTAGACGGGATTAATTGTTTGCAGTCCGGTCATCCATTAAGTTAACAAATATATGGAGTGTTTTCTATGCCAGACTGGATGCACAATCTGATCCCATGCTCTAAAAGATGCAAACAAACAAGGCCTAAGCAAATAATATCGTCGGTACAAAAAGGCTCGAGTAAAAGAACTTGTCATTTAATGCTTTTTAAAAAAAAATAAAAAAATCCTCCTTTGCTCGTCATGATTTGGATAAGGGTGTCTTCTCTTATGGTCTTGCCTTTTGTGTACGTTCTTAGGGGTGGACACCGTTCATCCGATATGGTTTTGATTGAAACTGAAACCAAAGCCAAAATTTACACCGGTATGATTTTTATGTTTCTGAAAGTCAAAACCAAACTAAACCGAAACTGATTCTTTTCCTTCTGTTCCGGTTTTTTTGATTGAGTATTGTAACTTATAATGCCGGGAGTAGTTCGTATGGCCTGATTACTGAGCAAAGCCGGTCTACCCTAGGGGTAGAAGGTGTTCCCGCCCAAGGCATCAAATTAATTGTCTACCCTATTAGTATATATTTATAGTTTTGTCAAATAGTTAAAGTAATTATAAACTTGAAAAAACAATGTGTATATCTTAGGGCCACAATCACAACTAAACAACACTACAACATGTTTTAGTCTCAAATAGACAACTTAACAACATACGTCATTTTCTTTAAATGATATGATTTGTGATATCTGGTGATTTCACTTGTATGCCTACGTTTATGTTTAAAACTATTTCGTAACACTTTTTTTTTCATTCTTCTAATTTGTGTAGCATGTTTATCAAAATGATGGATTTATAGTTAAATTTTTGGATGGACAATATCTATAAAGCAGTACAATCTAGACTATATAGTTTGAATATTCATCATATATAACCTAGAAAGTGAAGAACTTGCACATTTAAATGAGAAACACTGCAAAATTATAATGTTATTTCGCATATTTAAGAAAAGTGATAGTTTTTTCATTAGTTTAAAAGTTTGTAAAGTATTATTTGACCCAAAAAAAAATTTAAGCAACTTAATTTTAAGAAGACAAGATATTAGAAACTAATTTTTAATAGAAAAAAAAAGAAATATTTTTTGGCAAAGGCGTTCTTATCCGAAAAGTCTTTTTGGTTTAACAAGTTTGTTTCAAAATTTAGTCTACTTTTCGTAAGATTACGGCTTTCTCTATCCTAAGAACAACATTATTCTGAAAGTTTTATTTATCGCCCTCGAAAATATATGAAAAACAATGTTTACTTTAAATTTGCTATTTAGAAACTGAAAAAATAACTTTTAAAAAATATTGTTTTAAAAATAGCTGAAAATACTTTTCTAAAGAGTTAATTTCGTCACAGGAGTTACGTTGAACAATGTATTGGTTGATTTGTAATTCACAAAATATATGTGTTTGTTTTATATATAACTCCTTGAAACTTCACATTTCGTTATCTAAAACGACGGAAATATTTATCAAATAATTTTGTGGACAAAATCAATTTTAAAAAATTCGGGGAAAACAATATATAATTTTCTAAATATTTGAGGGTGGGCACAATTTAAGTTCTTGCCCTAGATAACAAAAATGCTCTGACCGGCCCTGCAACTGAGTACCGAGTAGTCGTGGCAAATACTATAAATTACGTTACAACCTACAATAATTAAAGGAATGGGAAAACATATTTCCAATATTTAATGATAAAGTATTAAATTTAGTATTTTTTTTAAAGACATGATGAAATTGAATTCAGGAAACAATATAGTGGGGATGACATGTACAAATAAAAATATAATGTACTATTGTTTGTTGGGATTTCAGTCCACCGACAACTAGAGTGTTACTTAAGTGCCAGTTAGGTTTGTGGATTTTTCCTTGACGGTGTAAAATAGATGCTAATAACACTTGTTAATTGGTGTCAATCTTGCAGAGTGCTTTATGACACCATGCCAGTGTTTGGTGACATTACTACCAATTCGATTTTAAATAAGTTTATACTGTAATTAATAAACAGAAGGGGAGCCAGACTATACAGTGGTTATAGTCTGAAAAACTCTCATCTGTGTCACTATTGGATCAACAGAGGGATCCACAGACTGTAAGGATCCAATTGTGATACATGGATAGTTTTTCAGATTATACCCACTGTATAGTCTGGCACCCCTTATCCAATTAATAATCAACATGTAAGAAATGACACATTAAAAAAACAAAAACAAAAAACGATTGCAGACGAACTTACTAACATATGTCACAGATTTTGCTTCTCAACGTTTTAATCGGAGACAGTATGGAACTGACAATTATTGTTATTTAGTGACAGATTTCTAACAGATTTGTCCGTAGCTGATTACAACTTTTTTTATATGTGAAAAAGCATGTAACAAAATAAAGGTTGTTATGTGGAGTAGGAAAGTGATAATTAATACCATGGTTTAGATACTGTGTGAAAGATTGAGCAATAGAGATATAAGTGGTGTTACATTGTCTTGATATAATTTTTGATGAGGTGCTAAAATGAAAAAAAAAAGCCCCCTCAAAAAATAAAAGATTGAGACTAAGCTATGCGATTTTTTTTGCCAAACTTGTAAAACATTACGTGAAAGATTCTCTCGTAAAGTAATTAAGTTTGTTTGACGTTATTTTCTCATTGCTTTCTAAGTTAACAGAATCATTCATCAAACTTGCCT
The DNA here is from genome assembly GCA_963920805.1 of Primula vulgaris. NCBI lineage: Eukaryota > Viridiplantae > Streptophyta > Magnoliopsida > Ericales > Primulaceae > Primula > Primula vulgaris. The sequence goes on from OY987219.1 coordinate 28,195,224, forward strand.
CACAAACAAATTATATTGTAGAGCGAAAATGGTTGGTACAAGTGCTTGATATCCGAGTATAGCACGCTCATCATCAGGGTTCGAACCCTGACGCCTGCGCAGGGACGGCCCGACTCCACGGATTGCCCAAGACTCAAATTATTCGGTTGCCCGTAACATTTTTATCAAGCAAAAATAAAAGAAAATAACTTCATATATATATATATATATATATATATATATGAGTGTTTTGTTTTGCAAATGTTGAATTAATCCAATTGCCAATTTGGGCTAAAAGTGAGTTTATAATAAACTGGGCGGGGAGGGAAGGCATAGGGGGAGCAGCAACAGCGGGGCCGGGAATGAGACGACCCGGAGGACACCAATTCCCGGAGATGATCAAGATGCCAAGGTTGTGCTCCTTGTTCGTAGCCGGGATGTCAAGCACGAGTCGAGCAAAGGTACGCAACGACCTAAGATAGGAGCTCCTGGAATCAAAGTGAAAGCCATAAATCCCAAGCACGTCCTTAAGCTCAATCCTTACATTGGCCAGCTCGGACAGCCTCTTAACACCGTTCAGTATACGGTAGCTGTTTAGAGCAAGCTGACAAGGCGCAATTTGTAAGGCCTCAAAGAAAGAAGTCACCCAGTCAGAGAGAGGGAGCGTTAGACCCCCGGTCAAAAGGGCCGAGGCTTGAATGACGACTTCGCCTTCAGATACTAACCCCAATGCCTCCCCGGCAGACGCAAGTGTACGTCAGCGGGTATCCCTGCCCGACGTTTAAAATCATCCTCGAAGAATTGACCAAGTTAGGCCAAGCATTGAACCAAATAATCCTGATAAAACAGCAAAAACACAACGCCATCAATAAAAAAGCTAAAACAAGGAGCACTGACAAAAACAACCAGAGTTAAAATAGCAAAACGAAGACAGGGCCAAGTGGATAATAAAACGAAGAAAATTTCCAATCAACACAACAGCCTAAGCCTACCCACAAACCCAACAAAAGAGAAATCCAACAAAACGACGAAAACCCACCACCAACAAACCAAATCAAAAATCTTAAGGGAAACAGAAAGATCAACACTATATACATGCAAACGAAGACAAATAAATCAAGGGGATAAACAAAGGTATATACAGAGAATTACAGAAGTTAAGAAAACACTTATACCCATTACGATGGTAGGAAAGAAAGAGCAGCAGCAAATATTTTAGAGAGAGAGGGAAACCCTAGAGAGAGCAGCAACAAATATCTTAGAGAGAGAGACAAACCCTAGAGAGAGAAAAATAAGGGATAAATGTTAAGAAAATTATGAGGTAAGAACAAAAAGAATTAATCAGAGAAGATAAAGGAGTGGAGCCGCATAAAAAGGAATAAAATAATAACCGTCCTTTCGTGTGACAGGTTTTTCTCTCTTCAGCCACAGAAAAGTCAATAATCGTCGCTGTTTTCAAAAAAATTAACGCTCCAGATCATGCAACGTAAAAAGGTATATCAAACTACCTCATGAAGTTCACATCCTAGAACCGATATAAACGGCCCGTGGACCCCACCTCGAAAAGAGTTAAACATACGTCAGCAATAATAATGCAAGAAACGTCGAGCAATAATTCATAAACGATGGGGGACACCGCACAAATTAGACGCAGACCGTTCCTAGGTCGACCGCACATAAGTCTAAACGTTCTAGCAATGGTCTCCGGGGGGATAACCCCGGTTTCCCATACCGAGGTACAAACAGAAAAACACATCTCATCAAGAAGCCGAGAACACACAAAGTGCCCGACTTCAACATATTCACACGTCGAAGAGCAATAAAGCATTGAGAAAAAGAAGCAATAAGTGAATCTTAAAGAGAAGCGGATAATAAATGACTTTTATTCATGCTCAAAGGGAAAAACAACCAAATACAACTGATTAAAGCCAAACAAAAACAAAAATTTATTACAAAAACCACCCTCTCTATTCCTAAACCTTAGAACTACCACCCACATCGGCAGCCTTTTTCGTCAAGAGCTCCTTCAGACGCTCCTTTTCCCTTACCAAGCGAGAGATACCAACCTCCGCTTGTTGCAAAACACAAGCCTGAGATTTGCACTTCTCCTCGGCCTCATAACGAGCAGCCCTCTCTTTGTCCCAATACAGTTTAAACCTTCTGCATTCAGTCTCAGAACACTTGAGCTCCACCTTCAGCCACAAAACCTCGATCTCTTTCAACTCAAGCGGAGTCAACTCCTCAAAACTAGGAGGAGGGGGCAACCTATAAATAGGTTCATTCTCAATAAGGGCATTCCTCTTTGCAGCAGATCTGGTAACATGGGTCATCTCAGAAAGAAGCAGGTTAGAAGAAACAAGAGTTATAAAAAAAGAGAGAGAAGGAAAGTTTAATAAAATGCCTACAGTAGGGAGCATTTATAGGAAACCAGAAGGCACAAAGTACGAAACGTTGCAGCAGTTCAAAATCAAAAAGAAATTGCAAACTACGGAAAGGCACAAGGTACGAAGCGTTGCAACAGTTCAAAATCAAAAAGAAATAGCAAAATACGAAAGGGCACAAAGTACGAAGCGTTGTAAAATTTCAAATTTTAAAAAGAAATTACGAATTACAAAAAAGCACAAAGTACAAGGGAGCCCAATAGTTCAACCACAGATAGGATAAGAAACAAGACGAGGAAAATACAACATTAAAAGAAGCAAGCCAAATTAAATCAACGACCAGCGGACGGGAAATCCGAACTGCCTGACCGAGAAAAAGGTTCTCGAGGAGCTGCACGATCAGAGTGAGCTAGCCGAGCTCGAAACGAGGAGTTGAGAAAGGCCAAAGACGCATTCTCCCTAGTAAGGGTAGTAATATGGTCTCTAAGCCGAGCATTTTTGGCCGTTACACTGGCGAGGCCCTGAGGACCATTGTCAAATTCTTCCTGCGCTTGTCCCCAAATCTCCTCGGTCTCATACCAAGAGCTAGCCAACTGACCCCTCCGCAATAACAATTGATCGAGCTGAAGACCCAGGGCTAAAATTTATGTCCATTTGATAGTCTCCTCGGGATAGGAGTCAAACAGGCTCAAGGCCAGATCCCCATACTCCGTCTCGAGTTTAGTCATACGATGACGGACCTGAGACACCTCAGCATCAAAGTCTTTCATCTGAGCATGGTATCTCACCGATGGCTCCGACATTCTTAAAAGGTATTATATAAAAGAGAAAAGTAAAAAAGAGGAGGAGGGAGAAATAAATACAACAAACTTGTGCAAGATGATGACGGAGCCTAAAGAAAGATTGAGGGGTATTTATAGAGCAAAGAGAATACGTCATTGACTGACAATACTTGGAAACATGCATCTTTGACTGACAATGTCTGGGAGAACACATCTTTGACTAGCTGACGCATGGCCTAGATATCACGTGGGTACAACACAATAATAAAAAAAAAGCAAACGAGATATTCGATGAACTCACAATTCTAAAAACGAGAAAGCACAAATGCAAAAAAGAATAGTAGAAGAGGCAAATATTTGTTTCATTAATAAAGATGGATTACACGGGAAATCATTACATCAGAGAGCAAAACGTAAAAAGGAGAAACATAAAAACAAAATTAGGGCGGCTCGGACGAAGTTGATCGGTATCGGTGAGATGGCCCAACCTGGTTTACAGTATCTTGAAGCGAATGATTCCCCCTCAAGACATTGTTCTCGTCGACTAAAGTCTGGCGAGCATGCCTGCAATAGTCCAACTCGGCCCTCAACCAAGTCAACTCCCTCACCATCTCAGTATGGTGATAACGCATCACCTTCAACTCTTCTTCAGCATCACGTAACATCCTCTGCATGTTAACATAAGAGGCCTCAAAAGCTTCCACTTGTAAGGCCAGGGCTGACTTGGTAAATGGGGCAGACATGTTGAAAATAAGTTTACAGAATAAAAATATATATAGCAGGAAGAAAAAGGGGAGAGATAATGAAGAAAAACGTGCCTTAAGGGGGTATTTATAGATGAATTAAGAGAGGCATAAGGTGGGGAATCGCAACCGTTTGTCAAAAGGTTCTAAGAAACGCGTGCATTGAAGAGACGTGCCTGATCAAAGAGACGTGTCTAATCAAAGAAACTATTGGATTCGTGCCAATATTTGAAAAAGATAAATATGGGGAAGGCCATTATACGCGTGTCACTCTTGAGAAGTACAACAATCTTAAAAATATTGGATAAGATTTGTGCACATGGCTCAAGAAAACCCATCATAGCATCACAAACACGTGGCAAGAGGAATATAGTAAAGATAAAATATGTTTGGAAAATAAAATGACGGATAGAGGATGAGAATAAGGAAAGATTTTATTAACTTCAAAAGTCCTATTACAAATAGGTGATACCACCAAACAACAAAGAAATTACAAAAATAAACTAGTCGACGGAGGAGCCTGATTCAACGCCATCCGGCCCTTTCTTGGACCGAGCATGTAACTCCTTAAGGGGCAGTTTGTATGCCATCTTGGATGCCCTATGCCTGTCACGAGAAGCCTTGAGTCTTCTAACCCGATCGAGCACCCAATCTCGATTTGCCAAAGTCACGTGGTGGGCTGCGTCCAAAGCAGCCACCCTTTCCTCCAAGTCAGATGCCCTGACAGCTTCCCTTGCCAAGAAGGCGAACCTCCTCTTCAGGACACGAGCCTTCCTGACCTCGCCCTCCAAATAGTTAAAATATTCAGAGAAATTGTCTCCACTAGATCCATTAGGAGAAGCCATTACGCCACAAGAGAAACTGTAGTCGTTAAGTATAAATGGAGGGGATACAGCCCCTTTTATAATGGATAGATAGTGGGAAGGTCAAAAGTCTCCTCGAAACAAGATAGCACGCCTGAACTCCCCAATAACATTAATGGCCGCAAGAAAACAGTTACAAATCGATCACGCTACTCGATAAAATATCGGGAATAGCAAGGCCGAGATAGCCTCCTCATAAGACCGAGCGTGACTCCCTCGCCGTGGAAACCACACCGAAGAAGACAGGGAGCACTTGATAGAACATAAAAATTAGACCCGAATATACCTATTCGGATATGATCCGACCCATGCGTTATTTATGGGTATCCAACGCATTTATAATAGGACCCGGGGTATAACAGTATTTTTTCCACTTAAGGATAAGAGCAATTATCCATTAAACATCTAAGCTCAGTTAATAAAGGCCCAACAGTTGAAAAGCCCATGAGATGACAGATGAGATTGACACTTGTCAACATCCTATGGCGTACGAATGCCAATAAATAGTCAAGTACCTGTACAGGAAAAAAGACCTGAAATCTGATCAAAAAAGAATACAAGACAGACTTTTCAGAGCTTATCTCACTAGAAAGTACACCGATAGAAGTCCAATAAAAAACCGAGCATCAAGAATAAAGTCCAAGATTAAGATTAAAATTAAATTATCATACCGAGCATAAGTGTAATAAAAACTGTAATCCGAGCAAGAATATTTACCGATCAATAAAGAAAGAATAACAACTCGTCCAATATTTACTTTCGTCAATTTATATTATTATTGTTAAGAAGAATAACGTGACCCGATCAAAATTAATATTTTATCAAATACAATTGAGTGACAAAGTTTTTCCGTTTGAATACAAGGCCTTTTGAATCAAATATTACAATGATGGATCTGGATCTAGAATTCTTCATCTTTATCTATAGAATTCATATCAAAATAATGTCAACTTTAACTCCTCAATCTAAAAAATAAAAACATCGGAGCAAACTTATTTTAATTGAAACAAATAGTCCTAACAAATAAAGTGGCTTTTTGAAAAATTAATGAATGAGAAAATATATGCTTCCCATGAAAATAGGTAATAGAAAATATTATTCCACCCCAAGCTGTTAAAATTAAACAAGTCAAACAAGTAGTTTGGACTAAAAAATAGGTCTTTAGAGGTGTCATTTACTCATGAATCGCATCATCGATTTTCGAAAAGTTTTTTTTATCTATTAGTGGAGTCCAAATCTTCTATCACAATTCTCTACCCACTTCCGTGACCACTTGCTTATTTTCACTCAAATTTTACTCGTATATCCGTATCTTAGTTGCACGTGAATTTGGAAGAAATAGTAAAAAATTTCCAAAATTACATCACACATGAAATTTATCAAAGAAATAGTATGGTAGAAGAATTTATTGTTGGATCCGAGGCTTACTGCCCTCAAATTCCATACTTCATATATTGAATATTGAATATTGAATATTTATTATTTATATGGATTTTAATCCAAGTAGTATTATAGGAGTAAAAAAATTCCCTTAGAACAAAATTTTAAGATATAAAACACCAATGCTTCGGAGAGTATTGCTTTTGAAAAATTGATAAACGAACTAAAATATTTCAAAAAGCTATACTACAAAGATGGAAATTTATATGAATTTAATGTTGCAGTAACGTTTTAGAAAGTATATGGCAAATTTCTTGAGGATAAAATTGTTATATCAGTACTTTGTCCATTCGGATTATCTAGCTCACTTCTCTTAAAAAATTTCAAGCGCAAACACCGACTAGGCTCACTGTTCATATCCCTAAATGTCCCGACTCCTTTCACACCTCTCACATGGAACTCGAGTGTGAAGAAAGGTGTAAGAGGAGAAAAACGTATCTACTTCTTTTTGTTGCTTTTATTAGAGGCTTCAACTGAACTGGGGGCAGATCAATACAAGTGCAGAGAGAATAGGTTATTGTGACAGAATGAAAGAGAGTTGTTTTAGCTACTTCGATCCTTTTCTCTTTAGATTTGGTTCAAATTTTCAGACCAATCAAAAAGTTGGTAGATGTCAAGGAAAAAATAATTACTAAAATTGATGCCAACTTAATAAGGAATTTGTTATAAGCAAATGAAAAGAACAATTTGCGACACTGCAACTCGAGAAATGGCAAGACACATTATAGATTGCTCAATGAGTTATTCATGACGCATAAGTAAAAATGATGGTAATTTATAAAATCTACCAACTTCGAAGCAACAAAGGACTCCCAAACTTACGTTAACAAATCTAGTTTAAATAAAGGATCATACAGGACATGAACAGAACGATCACATAAACACTACCCTACAAACCCTAATATTTCATATTTTACAAAATCTTCTAATCGAAAGCTTGAAACGACAAATAAACTACCTGAGAAACTCTAGTAATTGAAAACTTCACTCCCTAGAACGCAATCGAGCAAATAGTCACTCATTGGAATAAATTCGGGGGGAGGTGAATTCTCTCTCTCGTAAACAGAAGGCTCTTTCTTAACACGACGCTTTGGAGGAACAGTAGCACTGTTTGTACCAGCACCAGTGAAGGCTAAATTCATGTTACCACCTTTGTTCCTCATCTCAAGAACTTTCCTGTGCGAGTTCGAGTGCAAAGATGGTACAAATCCTGGACTTGCCATTGGTCGATACTCTGGAAATAGACGTCCCGATCTGTATCGGACCCCGCAAGCATTGCAAAGGGTCTTTGGGCCCATTGGACCCTCACGCCATTGTGGTGTTTGAGTGACCTGGCAATGAGAGCATCTCTTCGGGGTCCCCAAACTAGTAATAGTCTTTTTCTCTGGTATTTTTCGCTTCTTCTTAATAAAGTCTCTTTCAAGCACAGTACAAGTCCATACTTTATTACCACAAGGACGTGAGCGCTTGGTGCGAGCCCGCCTAGGGACGTGGGTTGCTAACATCCGTGAGTTGTTATCTTCAAGAACTGATATTGGGCTGAGGGGTTGAACCCGTTCAGATTTGTTCATGGTGGAGGGATCTTGAATGAGATTTGATGGTTTTGTTAGTTTAGATCCACCCACGTCCTGAAAACATCGAAACAATTTTTCAAAATGCCATCAGAAAACTTAAAAGCCCAAAACAAAATTTAACATGCAATTCCTATATGCAAAAGAGGTCATACTGGGATTCTTAAGGAAATAATACACAAAGGAAGAACTTGCTTGAAGATAATTTCAGTTTCCCATTAGATTAGAAGAAGATGTCACAAAACATGAGATCAATTAAATAGGAGCATTTTGGAATTTATAACATCAACTCTCAATTTTTTCCATGCATGCTGATGACTAGCCTTTTAGCAAATTCAAAATAAAATCCTTTTCAATAACTCTTCTCAATAAAACAGCTAGTTTAGGTCTAGATGTTACTCAATACCATTATACAAAAGTTGGAAGCCTTGCTCTTAACCTTTGCCAGAAGAACTGTTTTCTGAAATCCAATTGCAAGCTAAAATACTAAGATCGATGGATAAGAAACTCCGAAGAAAATTCTCCCAGGGCATCATAAGTCATTATTTTCCTGTGCGGAACTTCATCCGCAATTACATATCCTCGAAATAAGATCTCCAAATTTACCATACAAAGCATAAGCTCGCCCCAAAGGGAAAAAGACCAACCTATCGATCAATAAGGCTTATATAATACCATACAAAGCATAAACTCACCATCACTAAAAGGAAAAAGACCAACCTATATCGTTCATTAAGGCTTATATAGTACCATACAAAGCATAAACTCGCCATCACCAAAGGGAAAAAGACCCAACCTATCTAACCTTTTCCTTTCAGCGTTCCCATAAAGCAAATAAGAAGAGAACCAAAACAGCAAACCCCTCACTCTCTCTTTCCGAAAGACAGCTCACTCCTGCTATAAAATATTAAAATTCTCAACTGGCTTTCCAATTTTATGACAGGATTCATACAAAGAGAACATCTATAACCGAATGAGCCTCCATTGTCCTGCCTTGCCGATAAAACTTTAAATAAACAGAACAAGAGCAGAAGTCTCTTGTGACGATAGTAAACTAATACAAGGAGGCACTGGAACTAGCAAACAAAGCTTTTCGTTGGACAAAAAGGCAACTTAGAAGTTCTTTGATATGCAATCAAGTCCGTTGGAACCTAACAACAACCAACTAATCTTATAGTAAGCTTTCCCATGTCCAGCTTACATATAAGTCATAACCCACGAAGAATCTTACTTAACCTGAAACAAAGACGCATTTATAATTTCTTAGACAAGTGAAAGCCAATTCACAGGGCAATGATACAGACAATAAATCTTCACGAAAGTATACCACTTCAACAAAGTATCCCTATAAGGGATGCAAATATTTCTTTTCAGAATAAGTGAAAAAAATCATTAATTCTGATCCTAACCACGCCCACACGAATAAACAGTCATGGGCAAAAAATTCCTAACACCTCCAAAACTAAAACACCGGAAAAAGAGAGATTGAAAAGCCTTTCCTTTTTTTTGTTGTATCCAACAAAACAATTATATCCAATAAAACGACCTAACTCTCCTCCCTACAATTATTCATCCAACACAATTATATTATTCTCCAACCGAGAACTAGACATCCATCTAAGATGAAAATGCAGTACCCGCTATTAACTCCCCTAACGTAATAAGCATAACTAAAAATTCCACAGTTTTAGAACCTTGTAACTCTATGAAAAGTCAGTCAAAATCCAACTTTGGCAATAATAACATGTAACTATTATCGTGAACTCACAGTCACGGGTCCTGAGTTGTAAAGCTTCAAGTCCGGGCCTCCATTGACAATATTTTCGTTCAAACATCTAGAGAGGAAATCGACAGGAATTGGGCCAAGGGCAGATTGTAATTTAGCATTCCAATCAACCCCTTCTAATTCCTCTTCGTCATCTTTTTCGTAAACGTCTCCGTCGATATTCTCCATGGGAAAGTCCAAAAACTTCAAGTTGTCCAAGAAACTGTCGCTCGAGACACGATGACTCATCAAATTCATTGAACCTGAATCAACCATACTGATGTTCTGTAGACACATGCACATATATATAAAAGACTAAAGATGGTGTTATTGTTGTTGTATAATAGAAACCATTGATATATACAAAGCTCCTATATTTAACGCATACAAAACTTAATTGAGAAGCAATGCCTTATTAAATTTTGGATTTTGATACGTTTACAACATTATCCGTACGGTACTTACATAACAAAGTATGAGACTTTTTTGGAAAGGACAAAAAGATTTTTCTCTATCCTTATTTCATTAGAATTAAAAGAACAAGTAGTATTTTATTATCCAAACAAATACAACTAAATAAATAAATAAACATAATCTATATATCTAACAAATACAATCATGCCATACATGTGATTAATTTACCACTATAAAATTTCAAAAAATAGAAATATTGCTAATTACCCTAAATTCAGCGGATTATAATATTGACGTGTTATTGCTTATTTGTAACCTTCCCATTGGCCAAAATGACATCATCAATTCAATATTAAAACCTCAAAATTTGCACAAAATTCAAATTTAGCAGCTATTAAATTCCCACGTAGTTTCCTCCTATCATCAAGGAGATAATTAAATTTAATCCCACATATAAATCATTTACACACCGGAAAAATTTGTAAATTCTTAAATAAATAAAAAGAAACGGAACCATCTAGAACATTACAAAAAAAATGACAATTATACCGCTAAATTAGGAGAAAAACCTTAAAAAACAATTCATATACAGAATTCATAATATCTCATGAACTCATAAAAAGTTAATAACCTAATTAGACGAAAATTACAAAAGTGCATGCAATTAAAATGGGTTAAATAAAAATAATCAATTAAAAATGAAACAATTTTGGGGAAATCCGCAAAGCTTAAAAGGGTATGTTTAATTTCAGAAAAAGAGGGAAAATTGACAGTTTTACCCTAAAAAAAGTTAAAATTTAGGGTTCCCTCCAAATTATCAGCTCCAAAAAAAATAAATAAAAAACTAATTAAATGAAACCCTAAAAGCCTAAAAAGGGTAAGTAATTAAAAAAAGGGCTTACATTGATGTTGTTAAGGAAAAGAATTGTAATTGGGTAGCAAAAAAGAGAGAGATAGAGAGAGAAATGGAGAAAAATAGGTATTGTGGTTAATGGCTAACGTTTTATTTACTTTATTTAGATTTTTGTAAATAGTATTTAATTTAATGGGAAATAAAATAATGGATGGGGGAAATGGAGAAGATGTGGAAGTGGTGTTGTTTGGTGAGCATAGTACAGTGGATCCACCGACACCTGTTTTTTAAATTTTTTATAAAAATATTTAATTTCTGTTTTGCATGTTACTTTTTCTTCATTTTCAATTATTGTCAATTAGTCACCTTGAATAACGGTTGATTTAAGCATGTGGACCAATTTTTGAAGACTACCATTTTGATATTATTGTCCTGTTTAGAATAGACTGTACACAATTTATGATTTGGAAGAATGTGAGGAGATGTGTTTTGTTTTGTTTAGGGATGTAAATCGGGTAGATTTCTTTATGAAAAACTAGTGTTTGGCTCGTGACTTAGTTGTCGTTAACATAATTGTTGTATCCGTGCCGAATCGTGAATTCATGCGTTGGGCTATTTAAGGGTACGATTACCTAACTAGAACTGGTTAGTCCATTAAAGAATAGGACCGACTTACTTATTGAGTGGTCCAATGAGTAAATGATCCATTAGGATCCAATTAGTCACCTTGAATAACGGTTGATTTGGGCATGTGGACCATTTTTTTGAAGACTATGATTAAATAATGTTCTGATCAGTGTAGACTTGCACAATTATGATTTGGAATAATGTGAGGAGATGTGTTTTGTTTAGGGATATAAATCGATCAGAGTTTTTTTTAAAATGAAAAACTAGTGCTCAGCTCGTGACTTAATTGTGCTCGGCATAATTGTTATATCCGTGCCAAATCGTGAAATCATGCGCTGGGCTATTTAAGGGTACAATTACCAAACTAGAGCTAGTTAGTCCATTAAATTACAGGGATTAATTACACGGTGGTACAACGAGTAAATGATCCATTAGGGAGCCAATAGCTCTTGCCTTGAGGCAAAACAAGACTGCATATTTTAAAAATCTCTAACTTTTAACTTGTCATTCACAAACGCACCAGTTTACTTACACATTTCCTCATATTTAATTTAATCAACATTATTTTTATATTTTTAGGCTAACAGTTTAATTTTATACATTTTTCAGCTTTCCTATCAAATTTATTATGATAACTAAATATTACTATATTTTAATATACTTCTATCAATTTTTTTCAACCCAAATTAATTTACTAGAGCAATCACATTAAATAACTTACAAGTTTTCTCGTATTTAAAATAAAAAATACACTTTTACAACTTATAAGGAAACGTTTTGTTTTATACAAATTATCAGCTTTTTTATAAATATATCCATCACAACTATACAATTCATATTTTTGTTATTTTTATTAATTTATATGTGAAAAATACAAATAAATGAGAGAGAATAAGAGAAAAATAAGAGAGATAAATTATTATTTTAATTATAAGAGAACATCTTGATCCCCTTATATTTGAGAGATATTTGAGTTAATGTATATTTAAAATAATTGATAAGAAAACTAAAACTAATGCGTATACAATTTTAGAACAATCTTCTTATATTTAAGGTAAATTGATGATATAAGTGAACTGATGTGAGTGTTCATAGGTGAACGAACGCATGCCCATGTAAATAGATGGTAAATTCCAAATGTGGGTTTCAATACTTTATGTTGGAAAAACCATGTTTAACATGGTAGTTTCCGAATGGTCACGAGACTATCTTTGAGTCAAGATTTCAAGTGACAGTCGTTGTATTTTGGCACCATATTCAAGACGGTTGAGTATATGGTATGACAAGGTTCGTAACGGTATGTCGCATGACCTATTTGGAAAATGAGAGTAAATGGAAATTAATGTCAAAAATTGGGGTTGAGAAAGAGGAAAACTCTTAATGCTGAAAAATGGGTTTAGGGAGGATAACTCATTGAGAAATGTCCCACATTGAAAAATGAAGAGTCATTTTTACAATATATATACAAAGTTATCACTTATGGATATTAAGTAGTGTGTCCAACATACACATCTGTGTATTGTGTACTAAAAGCGCGCCTGTTCGAAAAAAGCGGTTTTTTTTTTTAAATGGTTGGTAGAATACATTATATATACATTATTTTAAAAAACACTACTAAAAAAATTAATTTATGAAAATTGTGCTCTTGCTTGAGATCTTGACCCGAACAAATAAATTACAGTTATATAGAGAATCCATCAATATCAAGCAGGACAAGAAATCTTAAAACCGGTTATTGTAACGGCCATCACTTCGGCTGAACCGTCACTGTTCCTTTATACCAACAGTATTACCCGTTTTGGTCATATTTCGCTCCCGCTTCTTGTACCGCACGACTTTAAAACGTCTTGTTGATTAACTTATCATTCTATTATGATAATCCAACTCAAGAGAAATGAGTCTGTCCAAATTTTCTAAAAATATCCTCACTATGCTTTAATAATTACCAATATATCTAATCTAATTTATTAACAATTTGTACTCACTATATTTTCCTAATTATGGATGTAGCATAAATTAATTAACAATTCGTTTTAACCTGTATAACTATAATAAATAATACAAAATCTAAATATTATGTTCAAAATAAAATATATTACGAGATTTATGCCATTACGCGTCTCACACGCAGGTAACTTTTACTATATATGTACTCACATTTATGCGATGTGTGATTAACTCTCTATTTACCATGATATTTCTTTACGAAAATACAGGTTCTTACCGTTATGAAACAACTCTAGTTATGAATATGGAAATAAACCACAAGTAAAGATCAATACTGAAATTGAAATTCTACCGTTTTCATCGACGTAATCATTAGAATAGATAGTGCAAAATGTCCACTACTCTGCTATGAACTCATTAGATTAATACGGAGTAATTTAAAACACTGATGATAATCAATGGCTGAGATTATCGCGTCTAACATCGCTTGTGGCACGACTGCACGTAATGTTACCACCCTTGTTTTAGGTGGTTTATATAGAATTAGGAACTAAATTTCAAAAGAACAAATACAGCGTGAATATTGACATATATACTCAGTAAACTAGTGAATCTCTATACTGTATATTGCTTTTATTTTCAAAATATTACACAAAAATGTCTTCCCCCAAAAAATGAATTTTGAACCATTACAATACTCTTGCAGACACTTAAACAAGGGAGTCTCTTGCTGATTTTTTACCCTCATGGCTTCCATTTTCTTGATTGCTGTTCTTACCTCCCAATAGTGCTGCTGTTTCTCTGTCTTTCATCTGAAATTACACAAAACAATGAAATTAAGGTGTCATACTTATTTTTGGAAGTTAAAGCTGTCATACTAATCTCGAAAGGAAGGGAAAATAAAAGAGGTTATGCTATGGTGTTTTCTACTCATAAACAAATCGCAACATACGAGATTTTATAAACTACTTCACAAGTTATGCACATGTTCCAGCAAAAGTTTTGAAAGTTTCTAAGAATCAACATAATTGACATATTGTGCTAGGAATCATTCCCCTTTAGGCCTTGATCAGTGTAGCACCTTGAGCGTAGTTATTTATTTAAATACTATTTTGAATGAAGTTTCGTAGATTTTGGGCCCTACCACCTTCAACCTAATCTTATTCATTTCAAGGAAGAGAATTTCAAAATGCCAATATGCGTGTAGCACAATATATGCCATATTTTCTCATTACAAGTATCCAAAATTGTGTTTGTAGCATTGATAATAAAAACACGATAATATTTTGGTTGTCAGAAAATTGTACCTGTGAGATGGCTGAGAGGTCGTTTACGGGCTGTTTCTTCTTACTTTCATGGGTGCAAAAGTATGAATACAACACCATCCCAAGAATTGCAATTAATATACCAATAATGTTCCGAGATGTGAATGGGTCATGTAATAGTGTATAACCAAATGCAAGAACAAGGCATGTTTTTAGATGGCCCAGTACTTGGTATGTCACAGGGGATGTTTTGCCAATGACCAAAAATGTGCTGAAGTTCACTGATACAGCTATCAAGCATGATAAGATTATAAAACCCTGCAATTTATCAAAGGTAAACGTCTATTATTGGTACAAGATTTACATTACCGAGTATAGATAGTGACACATGATAGCTACTTATTTAATGGGGAACTCTTTGCTGACATTCAGAATCATTCTTTTTTATTCCTGAGCAAGTAAAAATATCTCGAGAATATGTAGAATAGTGTATGTGTTTCGAATGCTTTACCTATAAGAGGATGAAAAAACACACTATTGAAATTTAAAGGTAAGAATTTTTTTCTGTCATACGTTTTCAATTATTTGAAGTAAACTCTAGTAAGTCTTCTCTATTTCTTAGATGGACTATATACACAAATTTTCATACCTATAGCTGTTTATTATTTGAGCATAATTCACACCTAATCCTCAACCATAATAGACCTTTTTAGATAAACTAAATGCGTATGTACTGGTGTTTGTATCAACAAGGTATACATAGTAATCATTTCTTATTCCATATGGGAAGCCATGTCAGCTGTGCAGCAGTGTGACTAGCATTTCTCACTTTCCCAATACAAGAACAATATGTGAAAAATATTGACAAGAAAAAGGAGAGAATTACCAAGACAATTGGAGAATATTTAAAAGCAAAGACATTTTGCTTGGTGAGCAATTGATCCACCATAGGCCCCGAGACGAATAAAATGGCCGCTTGGTATGGGGCAGATTGATACAACAACTGAGTTGAGGTTACATTCAGCTTCTTCTGTATTGTGTTGGTCAGCTAAATAAACCCAATAAGTTAAGGGAAACTAAATAATGTGAAAGTGATTGTGTGTATATTTAACTACTATGTCCACATCATCAGGGTGTTTCGCTTATGGATCACACAAAAACTAGTCTCTACGGCCTTGTTTGTTGGCATCTTCTATAAATATAAGCTATAGCCTATTTGAGTTTGAGAAAAAATAAAAATTGGTTCAATGAGCTCAAAACTTTTACAGCCAAGCCATAAAAAAATGTTAATCTGGTCAACCAAATGCTCTCCAGTTTATAGGCAAACATTGAGCTCTTCCCTTGTTTTGTTATAAAACTTGACTATGCTGTCCATACCTAGTTAAGAGCTTCTTTTCAAGCTAAGAAATATATGCCTGGGAAGGTTATAAAGTTGAAGACACTGGAAATTTAATTTTATACAACATAGGAAACACACTTTCTGTTACTAATAAAACGAAGCACGTGGACAGGAGAAACAAAAAAAAAACCATTTTGAATAACTCTTGACAAGTACTTGTGAAGAAGCCGTCAAGATTTGAAATGAAATTTTCTTAAACAATGAGACTTATCTTGTTCTATACCATGTAATGTTAGATTGACTCCCTATGGTAAAATTCGCCAATAAACAGCAAAAAATGATAAGAAGGATACAATTTGACCAACACAAGTTGTGATGATAGCTAGAAGAGAGAGAATTGAGCCAACAAGATTGAGCTGGAGGTCAGTGATTGAAGCGATTCCAACTCCAAGTAGTAAAAGTAAGAGAGACAACTTTATCTTTTGGCTGCAACAAATAAGGCAATGTATTGGGAAAAAATAGAAAAAAATGAGTATATATTCGCATCATGAGTGCTTAGAAAGATATTATAGGGAAATTGTAGAAAATACTGAAAATAAAATTATACACTGTATAGACAGACCATTGGGTATGCTAAGGAATATTTATTCATATAATATAATTGGTGATTCTTCATCGACTTAATCAGAAACAAATACTTATTAAATGTTCAAGTTATATAATTCTATGTATGCATAAATATTTATGATTGCTGTTACCTGAATTGCTTGTTCAAGAAAATGGTCTCTACTAGTACTGTGAAAGGTATAATTGCAAGCTTTGTCATCTGCAAAGCAAACAATATTCACTTACTAAAATAAAACATATATATATAAATTTAGATACGGGGAATAAAAACAAAGAATCGATCTATTCATTTTCAATAGCTTTATATGAATTCACATACAACAAATACTCTCCACTGTTCCCATACTGATTGGTTTAATTTCTAGAGCTAAATACAAAGATCACATAATTTGGTTTTTTATAGGGTTTACTAACTTATACTTTTACTGTTTCTTTTGATTCATCTGCATTTGTTGCTGATTCATCTTCAGTTTGCTGTATGGATTAGTCCTTTTTCTACAAATGCAGCTTTAGAGATCAAGCTATCTGTTTTTTCTCTTATATTCTGCAATGTATTTGCTCAGGTAGGTTGAAGAATGAGTTTTTTTTTAAATTAATTTCGAGAAAGCCAAAAGTTTCATAATGAACTCAGTTTTTTTTTTCTTTTTAAATAAGTCAAATTACATGGTTGTCCCTTTGAGCACATCTGATAAATTAGTTAAAACAAGTTCGAGGCTAGAGAAATTGCACCTGATAGAAGCCAATGGAGTTAAATCCCAAGCTCAAATTAAGAAAACCAATGGAGATTCCATTTAAAATTCCGAAAAGAATAACAGTCTTCAAATCAATGGGCTTGTTCTCAAAAAATTTGAGGCGATGTGCAAGGTGTAGTGTGCAATATGTTACCATCAGATGCCAACTAGTCAGTGTGGTAGCTGAAAAAAGAAGAGTAATTACATATTATACCATGGACCACATTGTAGAGTAAATATTATAAATAGAGTTTTAAAGGCCGGTATTTCTCCTCCTTATTTCAATCCACTTGCATAACTAGCCAAATAATAGGAATTAGGAACTAAAGTGCAATTATGTGGGTTCGAAGCTGTTGTGAAATACGAGTACAAACTAATGAAACATGATATTCGATGTAAGTGCCAATTTTTCTGATGTGTACATATACAGTTCTGGAAAGTGTACTTTGTATGAACAAATATTACCAGCATTCTGTTTATAAATGTTAAACATACCAGAAATAAAGTTAAGTAACCTTTTCTCAACCTATATGAACCTTTTATTCGTGCTTTTCGTAAAATGGACAAGTTCGCACCAGAAGGAACAAAGGTAAGAATAAGTAGGTTTCCCCAATTGAGTAACATGTAACCAGCATTTTATGATGTATGAAATTGCAATTTTTACAGAACTCATTTGGGGATTATGAGCTACAGTAATGACTACAGAAAATAAATTTCTCTAACTTTCCAATCATTACAGTATTAGTTAATCATGGATGAGTACTATACTCTGTTAATTACTGATCTTACTTCCAGATTGTTTATGATTCAACACTTTTGTCATAAACTATGAATTTATTACTCAAGGTTTTCTCAAGTAGCAAGAAACATGGGTCCCTATTCAAATAATTTTTTTACATTTACTGATAATGATGTTGTACCTACTACTCTACTAGTTACCTAAGGAAAGTGATCTGTGATCTGAAAATGGTTAAGGGTTTCTATATTTAGTCAATTTCACCAATCATGTTTTCCAAGTTAAGAAATACACAAAGATAACTAACTTTTCAAAATGCAACAAATAAGCATGATAGACAATTCCAAGAGTGCTGATAACTCCAAATAATAATTACATATCTCAACTCATTGTCAAGCTCTTGTCTCCATATGTTGAAAGAAAAACACCTATGACAATAGTTAAATTTGTGACACTGCCACTCAAACTTACAAACTGTCATTTTTACTTTACGACTAACATTTCTAGTTCATTAACACCTTAAATAAGGTTTAATACCAATAAAAATCATTCGTATAATCCACCAGCATATTTTAGTAAACGAATGTAATATCACATAAATTTACAAAAATCTGATCTGGCGAATAGTGAAGAAAGTTAACTTTATGTACGACATTTGACAGTGGTAAAAAGAGGGAAAATACCGAACGGAAAGCCAAGATTGCTCATCAAGGCTTTGTTGCAGATAACTATAGATACAGATGAAGCCACTGATAGAAATAATGCCCCCATCACTCCCAACTGCATTCCTGACATTTCTCCCATTCTACCTATCCATATTCATAAAATCAGCCAAAAATATCAAACTATTTCTTGGGAAAAAAATAAATAAGAGGGAACTAGCGACTAGCGAGTTTCAGATTATACTTCCTTAACATAAGCATTTCAAGTCTTTTTGTTGGTACCACCAATCTAACACACTGATAAGGTTCTACTTAACAAAAAAAATAAAATATATGGAGTATAAGTCCATTGTTTTAAAAAGCACGCTTCTTAGTAAAAAAAGCTCGATTCAAATCTCGATATAAACTCGACTCGAAGCTAAAAAGAACTTAAAAAGCCCGCTATTCCGCTTTTTAGGCCGCTAAAAGCTTATGATTTTTACACTTTAAGCGTAGCTCTTGCAAAAACGCTTTAGCTAAGATTTCGCTTTTTAAGGAGCTGAGTAATAACACACTGTTAAAGCTAATTTTCCAATAGTGACTGCTCCCTGACGCACATTTACGGTGAAATTTTACATCTCAGGGTCATGTAAGTATCAAAATGACATTTCCACATTATAAATATAAAACTAATTTTTGGTAAAACAATTAAAAAGTAAACTAGTCAGGTTGGTATAGTATCTGATTGCTATTGCTAATGCTAATTTAAACAATAAAAAAATAAAAAATAAAAAAATAAGAAATGTACCACACTGCTAGTGTTAATTAAAACAATAAAAAAAATGACATTTCCACACTAAAAATAAAAAACTAATTTTTGGTAAAACAATATCAAAATGAACTAAGTCAGTTTTGCATATTAATTCCCAATAAAACAAATTAAAGTCTCTATTAGTACCAGACATCTAACACACCACATAACAAAATTAAAAACAAATTAAAATTGTACCACACTGCAAATGCTAATTATCTAGCAATAGTCATACAACTATTTAAATGGTTTCTACTGAAAAATACAATCAATTGAGAAATACCTCAAAACTTATATTCAAACCCTAAGTTGGATAAAACTCAATATAAATCAAATTAGAAAGTAGTTTAAAACCCTCGTAGTTTTTATAACACGCAAAAATGAGATAAAAAGAAGCACACACCTCAAATAGGGTTGGAAAATAGAAGGAAACGAAAGTAGAGAGAGAATGTAGAGAGAGAGAGAGAGAGAGAAGGGAAGAAGGAGATAGCTCTCTCTCATTGGGTGCGCGCCATCTCTTAAAAAGAGAGAGAGAGTAACTTAATTTCAATCCAAGCAAACATGGAAAAATTAAAAAATAACTCATACCTTATTTAATTTTGAAATGTGATATGGAAAAAAAATTATCATTAAATTTTTAACGAAAAAACATTATCCATTTATGTAACAGATTAACTAGATTAATCGTTTTGTTTGTTATTTTAAAAAATAATTTCATTTAATACATGATCGGCACATCTAATATATTATATCATCAGGTAAGGTTTTTGAGTTAAAAATTTGGATGACAATAGCATAACACGATATGATATAAGGATTCCGTCTGATTTTTTACGAAAACGTAGGTTTGGTCGTTTGTACCGAAAAATACTTGAAATCGGAGCGGTCGATTTGGCTTGATTAGTTGGTTTAGAGTTTGAAGGGGAAAAAAGTTAAGCGTAAAATTTACACCAAATATAACTATTTATACCCAAAATAAAACTCAATTGTATTATGTGTACAATTTACGAGAGATAGTTTGTATATTATAAATATACAATACATTAAATTTATGTAAAATATAGATATCAGTTGTTAATCACGTATATAAAAAATGATGATAAGTAATCGGTTTGACTCTGTTTGATATTACGTGGTTCGTTAAGCGTTCGTCTCATGTAAATGAAGGTAAACGAACTTTTCAGTAAACTTACATGACATCAGCAAAGTTTTGTTAGGTCGTTTTGTTTCATTATGCCTCGGAAGGCCAATCAAACTGGTATTGAATAAACTCAAATTTTACTATTAATTCTCAGAAAATAATTTTTGGAAGTGTACACCATATGAAACAGTACAAATTAGTGGTTTTTCTTATCCACCATGTCAAAATTATGACCGGAATATGAGTATCATGCCAACTTATTGATCCGGATCTTTTTGCTCTGGTTTGATTTTTTACTATTAAAGTTATAAGCAAACAACTAATGCTCACTAATGGAAGTATTTAATGGAGAAATTATAAAAACGTTCGATGTTGTACTGTATAATGAATAAAATAGGTGTTAGAAATTTAACAAATGGCACTTAGAAGATTAGATTAGGTGTCTTTTAATTAGGCATGCAAAATGTTGTACTTGGTCTAGGTACCTTAAAATTTAATATATGTCAAAACGAAACTAAATAAGTAATATTTTTGAAAGCAGCTTATTGTTAAAGTGATGAATGAGGGAATGAATATCTCTGATTTCTTTCATTAATTGGGACACAAAGAGGACCACTTGAGGTATCTGCTAATTCAAGCAAGAACCTAACAAGTGACTTGTGAATACAAATTGGTGTTTGGTGAGAGAATTATAAACTTTAATCTCACTCTATCACCAGTCTTGGTTTTAATTTCTTAGTAACATCACCAAACAAGTACAACTCATGTTGTAGTTGGTTCAAGTGCTTCTATTGCAACAATGACCTTACAATCAAAAGTCGTATTAAAGATGTATACTTGCAGATAATTAAATCTCAAATATCATATGCATGGAGGCTGGAGCTAGATGTTATATCCCAAAGTTTAACTAGACTTGGTCATATGAAAGCACAATTATTTGATAAAGTATATCAGTTAAATTTAGTTTTCGAATTTTTGTGAAACAGTTGAAAGTGAATTTGGACTCGTGAGTCATAAGCATTTGGCAGAAATATTTGTACGAAAAAGGGACATGTTCCGAAAGTAATCATCAGAATGAAAAGGAGAACAACAAAATTATGGCTGAAAATGATTGATAATGTTTCTTTTCAAATTCTAGTGTTATTTTTCCTACAGAATAGAAAAGTTCAATAATGAAGGCAAATGAGTTTAGAAAGAAGAAGTAAACTAGTTCAGTACATGTTTCACGTCATATCTATCTGCTTGAAAAGTTGAAATTTATTCACACATCGCAAAGAAATGAGTTTATTAAGGAAAAGTTGGAAAAAGAAAGAATACATTTGATATATCTTTCTCCAGGCGAGTAGCACTACATTTTTCTGTTAAAAAAAAACTAGCGTTGAAAGGCGGATTTGACGAAAGGGGAAATTGCAGCTGCTAGTAATGATTCTGCATAGTAGAGAGATATTTCCCTCTAATCTAAGGCTAAATTTCTATAACCCTGACCAGCAATGAAAAATATGAAACACCGCCGAGAGAAATTGCTGTTGAAAACAAAATTAACTTGTATGCTATTAAATTTTGTAGTATTATTATTAGTTAGCATTTACATTTTATAAGTTTTTAGAGATTGGATTTAACATTTATATTTTATAAGTTTTTTTTTTTTTAGAGATTATGGGTTCATGAGATTAAAACTATGTAACCTTTTATCTCCTAATGTTGAGTTTAGTATAAATAAATGATGTTTTTACCTTTGTAAAATACACCAAAATAATAAAAAGTCATTTTCCCTTTTTTGTGTTTTTTCTACCATTTTGTTACTAATTTTCCGAGCTCTTTTGATAGTCTTTCAAATTCAACAATGGTACCCGAGCCAACGGTCCCAAAATGGCCGGTGGAATGACCCATTTTGTCCCTATGCTTAAGAAAGATTTTTACGATAATTGAAGCATAAAAACGAAAGTGCTTCTCCGTTTTCGAAATGTGTGGGAAATCGTAAAAACCGGGTATAATGAACCTGAAAAATACACTGACGTAACCCAGGCTCAAATGGAGGACTTAAAAAGAAGGATCGAAAGACTCTTAACATCATCCATCAAGTTTTGGATGAAACTATGTTCGAAAAGTTGGCGTGTGCAACCACGAGCAAAGAATTTTGAGATATTTTGGGGAATTCGTTCAAAAGAGTTGATAAGGTAAAAAAGATTCGACTGCAAACCTTACGTGATGATTTTGAGGCTTTATGTATGAAAGTCTTCGAATCGGTTGACGACTATTTTTCACGAGTTCAAAAGGTCGTCAATCAAATGAAAAGATGTGGAGAAAAATTGGACGACACCCGTGTTGTCGAAAAAATTCTACGTTCTTTAGATTTCAAATGAGATTATATTGTTGTGGCTATCGAGTAATCTAAAGACGTAGAATCTATGACGGTGGATCAACTTTTGGGCTCACTCCAACCTCATGAAGAAAAACTCAACAAAAGAGTTGTGAAAGAAGAGCCGCTCGAGCAATCTCTTCAAACGAAATTTAGCATGAACGAGAAAAGTTATGGCAACTCGAAAAACCAACGAGAAAGAGATCGAGGTCAAAATTATGGCCGTGATGGTTACAACTCTTTCAAAAAAGAAGAGAGGAGACAAAACTCTTATCCGACAAGAGTCCCTGGAAGAGGAGGAAATTATAATGGAAAACCGAGATATGATAAGTTCCAAATTAAATGTTATAATTGTCAAAAATTTGGGCATTACGCTTCCGAGTGTAGATTGATTAATAATAAATTTGAGGAAATTGCTAATTTTGCTAGAGAAAATTAAGAATGTTCTACACTTTTATTTGCGCATAATGAAAATAAAAGCGGAGAAAATACTACGTGGTATTTAGATACGGGGGCTAGCAATCATATGTGTGGTAATAAAAATATGTTTACCGAAATTGATGAAAGGACAAATGAAATATTTATTTTGGTGATGAATCTAAAATTTCGGTGAAAGGGAAGGGAAAAGTTTTAATCCAATTGAAAAATGGAGAAAATGATTTTATCTCGAACGTTTATTATGTGCCAAATAAGATTTTAATTAAAAAAAATATAATATTTTGAGTTTGGGACAACTTTTGGAAAAAGGCTATGATATTCATTCGAAAAATTATAATATTTTATTAAGTGATAAAAATGGAAATTTGGTTGCAAAAGTCCCGATGTCGAAAAATAGAATGTTTTCTTTGAATATTCAAAATGTTGGAGCTAAATGTTTGAAAGCGTGTTTTAAAGAAAAACTATGGCTTTGACATTTGAGATTTGGGCACCTTAATTTTGGTGGTTTGAAATTGTTGAGTAGTAAAAATATGTTAAAATGTTTATCTCATATTGATCATGTTGATGGACTTTGTGAGATATGTTTGTTTGGAAAACAACCGAGGAAAAGTTTTCCGAAACAAACGACTACAAGAGCTAAAAAATCGTTGGAACTTGTTCATACAAATATTTGTGGTCCTGTTAAACCAAGTTCTCTTGGAAAAATCAATTATTTTGCTCTTTTTATTGATGATTTTAGTCGAAAGACTTGGGTTTATTTTTTGAAGCAAAAATCCGATGTTTTTGATCCTTTCAAAAAATTTAAAGGTCGTGTTGAAAATGAAAGTGGTCACAAAATAAATTCTATGAGATCAGATCGAGGGGGAGAATTTCTCTCAAATGATTTTGAAAATATTGCGAAGAAAATAGAATTTTTCGTCCTTTGACGGTTCCTTATACCCCACAACAAAATGGGGTTGTTGAAAGAAAAAACCGATCTCTTTTAAATATGTCTCGTAGCATGCTTAAAAGTAAAAATGTTCCAAAAGAGTTTTGGGCCGATGCCGTGGATAGTGCGGTTTATTTATCAAACCGTTCTCCATCCCGAAGTGTTTGGGGGTAAAACTCCCGAGGAAGCATGGAGCGAAAGAAAACCGGTTATTTCTCACTTACAAGTTTTTCGGAGTATTGTGTATGCTCATGTTCCGGATCAAAAAAGGTCCAAATTAGACGACAAAAGCGAAAAGTTTCTATTTATCGGTTACGACTCGAGTGCGAAAGGCTATAAATTATATAATCCGGAAAATAAAAAATTTGTTATTAGTCGAGATGTTGAGTTTGATGAAGATGGAACATGGGATTGAGACAAAAAGGAAGACGATTATGATTTTTCCCTTATTATGACGATGAAGAAGAAGAGCAAATCGAAATGGAAGAAGAGCTCGCTACTCCACCTCCATCACCACAATCACAAGTCCAACCACAATCTCCAATTGACGAAAGTTCTAGCGAAAGAACGGCATGTTTCCGCACTATGTAAGAGTTATATGTGGTAACGGAAAATGTTGATAATGTTATTCTATTTTGTCTTTTTACGGGTTGTGAACCGATAGGTTATGGAGAGGCGATGGAAAATAAAAATTGGAGAAAAGCTATGCATTAGGAAATGGACCCGATAATAAAAAAAATGATACGTTGGAGTTGGCGGATTTACCGAAAAGGCACAAAGCTATTGGTGCTAAATGGGTTTATAAAGAGAAAAAAAAATGCAAAAGGAGAAATCAAAAAATATAAAGCAAGGTTGGTCGCAAAAGGATACAACCAAAGGGCCGGTATCGATTTTGATGAGGTATTTGCTCCCGTAGCTCGTCTAGAAACTATTAGATTTTTAATTTCTTTGGCCGCCCAAAATAATTGGAAAATAAACCAAATGGATGTAAAATCGGCGTTTTTAAATTGAAATTTAGAAGAAGAAGTTTATTTGCAACAACCACCGGGTTATGAGATTATGGAATTTGAAAATAAAGTTTTAAAATTGAAAAAAGCGCTTTACGGTTTGAAACAAGCCCCGAGAGCTTGGAATACTAGAATTGATAACTATTTTCAAGAAAATAATTTTATAAGGTGTCCCCATGAGTATTCTCTTTATGTGAAAATGGATAAAAATGGTGATGTGTTGATTGTTTGCCTATATGTTGATGATTTGATTTTTACAGGAAATAATTCGAAGTTATTTGAGGATTTTAAAAGATTAATGAGTCGTGAATTTGAAATGACGTATATTGGTCTTATGTCATATTATCTTGGAATTGAGATGAAACAAAATAAAAATGGAATTTCTATTTCGCAAGAAGGGTATGCAAAAAACATCCTTAAAAAGTTTAAAATGGATGGGTGTAAGCCGATAAATACCCCGGTAGATTGTGCTATAAAATTATCGAAATATTTTGAGAATGAAAGTGTGGATCCGACGTTTTTTAAGAGTCTTGTTGGAAGCTTACGATATTTAACTATTAATCGACCGGATATTTTATATGGAGTTGGTCTTATTAGCCGTTATATGAAAGCTCCAACTTTGTCACATTGGAAGGCCGCGAAACGAATCTTCCGTTATATAAAAGGTACGGTTGATTTTGGATTAAATTACTCATTTTCTAATAATTTTGAGTTGATTGGCTATAGTGAGAGCGATTGGGAAGGTGATATTGATGATCGTAAAAGTACAAGTGACTTTGTTTTTTATATGGGAGATACGCCTTTTACTTGTTGTTCGAAAAAACAACCAATTGTGAGACTATCTACATGTGAAGCCGAATATGTTGTCGCTAATTCTTGTATTTGTCATGCGATCTGGTTACGAAATTTGTTGAAAGAATTGGGGATACCACAAAATGAAGTTACGAAAGTGTTTGTTGATAATAAGTCCGCGATTGCCCTTGCGAAAAATCCGGTATTTCATGATCGAAGTAAGCATATCGACACGCATCATCATTTTATTCGCGAGTGTATTGAAAATAAGGATGTTGAAGTAAAGTACGTGAAGTCACGAGATCAATTGGCGAATATTTTTACGAAGGCTCTCAAGTAAGAAGATTTTCGAAAATTGAGGATTATGTTCGGAGTTACCAAACAAGATTAGATTAAAGGGGAGTGTTGAAAAAAAAAGTAACTTGTATGTTATTAATTTTATGGTATTATTATTAGTTAGCATTTACATTTTATAAGTTTTTAGACATCATGGATTTAACATTTATATTTTATAAGTTTTTTTTATAGATCATGGGTTCATGTGATTAAAAATATATAACCTTTCATTTACTACATTCATGTTGAATTTAGTATAAATAAGTGATGTTTTTACCTTTGTAAGATACACCAAAATAATAAAAAGTCATTTCTCATTTCTTGTGTTTTTTCTACCATTTTGTTACTGGTTTTCCGACCCACTTTCATACTCTTTCAAATCCAACAATTGCCTACAGGTGGAGAGGGGGGAAAACAGAATCCCTGATTGAAATTTGTTAGACAAAAACAGTTCAGTGAATAAGAGTATATTTTCTCTATCAACTGTTTTTAAATATCATCTCTTGTTGCTATATCAACTTACGATGGCAGATATGGCTTGAAGAAAGTCATGATATGAAAATCTAGCTAATAGGAAGAGTGGTTTAAATAAATGCAATATAAGAAAATATCATGATAGCATCGGAATGTATGTTGTTAAAGTGAATGTTGTTAAATTTAGCAACATGCTCAACAACAATAGATTATGTTATTAAATTGTTGCTAAATTTAGATAGACTCACTTTACCATCAGAATCACATCCTGTCATTTTTGTAGTGGGCATAGAGAGAGAAAGAGGACCAGGTTAGGAAAGTGGTTAATTGTTGAAATCAAAATATTTTCACTTTGGCAAAAACGTTGAAGGGAATTAATAAAATTTAACTACACTATTTATTAATTTTCCAAAAAGCCCTTCAATGATAATGTTCAATTAAAATGTAATCGATAATAAATTTTGAGATGTGAGATAACAAAACGATGCAAATTGTACTTTGGCTTTCTTGACGATGACAAGCGTTTGTGGCACTAAATCATTCATTTTATTCTAGGAAAGTCTTCGTATGTTTTACACATATGCTTTAAGAAAGAGAGAGAATGTTTGCACCATCGAAGTAGTAGTCGATTTCCTTGTTTTTCCTGATTACATAGTGATTGTTGTATCATGAGCAACATTGCAGGAAAAATCAAAGACTATATAGGCAAATCCTCATTAAGGCTATATTTTTCAACGATAATCTCAGTGATCATTACTTTGTTTTATGTTTTTATTGCAGACTTTGCTGCGGTTTATATGCAAGAAATCTGGTCGGATTAACAAGTAAGGCTAAACCCTCGTCTCATTAAGAATATGTAAAACGATAAGCTGTTGTTTGTATGCTTACTTTTCTCTTAATAAGTGAAAGAAAACTACCAGATAAACAGAGGATTTTGAATACTATTCGAAATTCAGAAGAACTAAGTGGAGGAGCCATCGAACAGCAAGAAAAATTTATTTTGCTTTAAACATTATTCATATTCCACATGGTGATTTAAACAATAAAGTGACAAGATTATTATAATACTAAACAAAATATTCATTCCCCCATCCCTTTGAGGGGGAATCATTACAATGAAGAATCAAGTGTGTCACATCCCACTGCTTCTTCCTAGAAAGTGTAAAAGTTAACAACATTACATCAACAAAATATTTCGAACCGAAACAAAAGAATGAATCAAACAACCAAGTAAATTCATCAGAATCTAGTGCATTTTTCTGGCAATCCTGTCCCATGATCCACAGTCACAACCTCGGTAATTTCACACTCGATCACATCCTGTCTCAATTTCGCCCCTGCGGCCTTTAATCCTTTCAATGAAACTGCTTGGTTAAATAAATTCAAAGATGGCAGTTTAGCTGCAGAAGGCATTTTCCCATTTGGCAAAAAATTCTTAAAATCATCCTTCATTAATGGTACCTCAAAGTCGCTTTTGTCGTGTTTTACCACATTGTCCTTGGCCGATATATGTGCTCCAGGTTCCATATGGTTAGTCGAAAAACTAGCTTGGTTAGGAAAATTCGGATACAGAGTAGCATACCCTCGTAGATACATCATGTCGATGAGGAATTTTTTCCATGAAGCTTGCCAACCGTTGGTTCTGGATTTAGGGATCTGCACTGGGTTCTGTTTTGCGTCCTCGGTGAATCTCATATTCATATATACATAAAATTCTCTCCATTGCTTGGGGAAAAACACGGCTCCCCAACTACATGGTAGTTGGTGCAGATAAGGCGTGTTTGGATGAATTTTCTTGAAAAACTGTGTCGCGTTCCATTTAGGCCTTTCCTTTACTACCTCAACCAAACGTGGCGTGTACAGAGAGATTGAAGCAAGTTCAGGTAGAGACACTTGTGGATCGTAGTGATACGATAACAACGCATATTTAATCCATAAGAAGTAATAAGGGGAGACTTCAATATCGTCTTCTAAGAGGAGGCCAAAATCATCATCGGATGCGGGGTACCAACTTTCACTAACGGCTCGGATTAGCCCCCCTTGGATGATTCTTCTACGAAGGGTTTTCTTACCGTGGGGCCAATCAAATGAGTTTACGAGCTTAATAGTTGATTCGTCGACTTTGCTATCCATGTTGAAGCTGATGGATACTTCATCACCAAGGTAGTAGGCGTCTGTAAGAGACTTGAGTAGCCTTGTTAAAGATCCCACGCGGTTTTGGGTGATGATGTTGATTGAGATTTTCATCTTATTCCAATCTGCAGTTATAGATAAGCGCATTTTGGATGAGAAAAGTGAACACATAGTCTTCTTGCATAATTGGACTAACCTTACAGATAAAGTTTACACTAGCAAAAATTAGATCTATCTAGTCCTTCATTTGTTGCAGCTTGTACGTGCATCTTTAGTGCCGCAGTTTTTTTAGCTTAAAAGCTTGACTACGTTTGCTTAATCATCTTAAGCTAAGTTTTGTTTTTTGTTTTTTCAGCCTGGAAAATATAGAAGCTTTATGCTCCACTAACATATAATGAATTTAGTTAATGATGAGAAAAGTGAATATAGTTTTTTTGCTCGCCTACTCTAAGGCTTAAATCTGCTTTTTCCTCTTAAAAGGCTGGATTGAATTTGTGTAATCAGTTTAAAATTAAGATTTTTTGGTTTGTTTGTGTGAAAAAGATAGAAACTTTTAGCAGGATGAACTCAGTTTTTTTCATCCCTCAAACTTTTTGCATACTGCAATCAAACAAGCCTATAGTGCCAAACCTTCAACTATCATAACGTGTTACACAATAGTAGCTAACATATCTTACTTGGCAAAGCCGTAGACCGAAGATCGGCCATCCAAAGAGCCCTTGGTACCGATGCTTTTGGCAACACAACCAAAGTGGAACCATTCCCACCGCTTTCTGTCGCCATCTTCAAAGCCTTCAACACACTAGACTCAAGATCCGAAAGTGTTATTACAACACTAGGACTATGCATTTTAATCAACCCCTTCATACTAGCATACACCGACTCAACCACCGGCACCTCCGAGTTTGATATCCCCGAAAGTGCCCCTACACCAAGATCAAAGATCTTGAACCTCCTCTCTCTGCACACGGCCTTGGGCCAGGCCAAGGCCGTTGCAGCGTCCTCACAGGGGGCGAACTGTCCCCCTGTAACTGCTATATATGCTTTCTTTCCCACTGTGGATCGAAACTTTTGCAAAAGTGGGGCGAGGGCTTTGACTTGTTCGATGGAGTGGGCGAAGAATAGGGCGTCGATTTTTTGGGGGTGCATTGCGGCCCATTGGGTGATGTAGCCTGAGGAGAGGGCCCTCCACCATTGTTCATCGCGGACTTGGATTACATCTTTGAATATTACGGTTGTTTCAGATACGTATGCCAGCCTGTGCTCGCTGTCGCCCCATGTCTCTTTGTCTTTTGGGTCGACCGGGAGGACGAATGAGCCTGCGTTTCTGTACTTTTGGAGCTGGTAGCTGAAACATTTAATTTAAAATATAATGAAAAAATAGATTTTTATTATTTGAAACAACGATGTAATTAAGACTAGGACACAGTAATTCATAGTCATTAAGAGCTTGGCTCTCAGTGTGATCTGTTATTGTTCTCTGATCTCAGGACTAAAACGATTAAACTTCTGGAAAATTTTATGTCATTTTTAATTTATGCGGAGAAATTGGCACTAGACGGTAAATTTGTATAAGTTCTGTCAATTTGAAATAATCTTGGGCGTTACTTTTGTTAATAGTCCAAGTAGACGGTCCTGAAAGGAAAAAAGTATAGTCTTCAAAGACGTTCTGAAACCAGTCTTGTTAATTTTGAAATTAGATATATGATTATGCTATGTTGATAGATGGTCCGTATGGGGATTCATGAAATTTGGCCCAACATAAAGCAACTTTAACCCTAGGGAGCAATTTTAGTAATTAAGGAAAACTAGTAGGGAGAAAATTTTGGGATATCAAAAAATTTGTTCACAATCCATTACAGGAAAGAGGCTACATAGTAAACCATTTTTTTAACAAGTTGTGTGCGTCAGCACTAACTTGTTCATGATTGTTTACCAAGTTGAGTAAAATGAGACAAGCAGAAGAAAAAAAGAACATGAAAATGACATTGATATTTCGGCACTTCTTGAAATGCTTTCTGACTCCACTTTCAATGTCCTTGACTCGTTGAGTTACATATAGAATAACATGGAATAATATACTATTATTAATTTTTGTCTCGTTAAAATCGTTCTATAATTAAACTTCTAGGAAAAGTGGTCATAAGTTAGTGCTACTGAGCTAAAATTTGGCCTAATCCCATTTTCTACTCTCTGACCAAGATATTAATCTCCATGTCAAAGATAACAAATAAAGCAAACAAAATTAAACTTATTGAAATAAACGACTACTGCGAGAAAAGAAATAAATACCTTGGCAATTAATTATTTAATTTACAGTCAAAATCTATGCAAAAGCCAGTTAAAGAAATGACTAGTATTTTGGCCCGGAAAAAAAAATGGAAGAAAACAAATAAACAAATAAATAAATAAAACAATTTGTCAGCATACCTTAGGTGCAGATCTTCACCAGTGCTGAATGTGAAAGGGGCCTCAATAAAGAGTGATTTAACAAGCTCAGCTGATAAGAACCAAGAGCTTGAAAGAAAATCCACCTGTACTATCTTATCCACCGTAATATCGTAAGCAGGGTCTGGCAAATAAATCCCCGCCTCTTTCGACCGAAACTTTCTATAGCTCGGGAACGTAAAATCCTTTTGTCTAAAGGGCAAAATCCTCCCAATGCTCCCCAAAACCGAATTCTTATATTTCTCTGTCCCCGCCACATGTGACAAAATTTGAAGCATTTTTGTACCGGGTATCATGTCATCGTCTACTATATATACAAGATCAGCTTCTGTTTGTAACGCCATTTGAAACCTCCCATAATACTTAAAATCATAACTTGAGCTAATAAAACTTATTCTTGTGTCATTGTAGCTATCGACTATCCTCTTAAGTGATACCTCATTTGGGCTACCAAATGCTAGTACCCAAACATGGTGAAAAGGGAGTGTTTGGTTACGCAAAGTCTCGATTTGTGCGCATAGTGTTTTTCTTTTAAAATGGTTTAAAATCACCGTCACTTTCGGGATATTTTGGCCTTTCAAATCCCATTTAGACTTCATTGTCATGAGCTCAGTTAGTGTTTCGGTCCCAAGGGATTTGCTTTGGAAATCTTGAACCTCTTTGTAAAGCTCCGTCTTCAGTTTGATCATTTGAGCATCGTTCGACTTCTTTTGTTCGAAATCTATTTTCTCAGTTTCACAAACTTGAGAAGGGTTGAAGTGTATTAGGGGAGAAATTTCGTTTTCAACGAGGGAGGAGGATTCTTGATAATGGCTTACGATGTGAGGTGGGATGATGAAGTGTTTCCATTGTTGTGCTATCTTTGTTGCCCAAGAAAAATCCGGGTTTGTTCTAAGATCTATAGATGGGCTCATATAGTATAACAAGAACGTGGCGTATATAGCAAAAACGAATTGAAGACAAGTGAGAATAGTGACTAGGCGAGCCGAGGGACTTTTTTGGGCCTTTGCCTTTGTTTTTCCTCCAGCATAATCGCTAAGCATTCTTTCTAAGTAATCGCCGCTCCTCTTTGAGGGGGTTTTTCCCACGCCCATTTTCGAGAATTTGAAAGGCGGTGGTGTTCACCTAGATAACATTGCAAAACTTAATTAGTGCCAAAAAATAGAACTTTGAAAGTACTTAGGTTTCAAGAACTAGTGTTCAAACGCATTCAAGCTCAAGCTCAAACTCACCAGTACCCACAAACCAGCTATAATTGAGACTTGTAAATACTTGATCATTTTTTACCTAAAATTTTGACCTAACAAAGAGTTGCAGAAGACTAAAATTCAGATTCAGGTTAATAGTATCAAAAACTCGTTCATTTCTACTACTTCAGGAAAACAAGTATTCAAGCTCCATTCAACACTTATGCTTGGATTACAAGCACACAATTGTTGTATATCTTAATCTCATTCATACCCACAACCCAATCCAGCTAAGGACTTCAAATATTCGACAAAAAAATCCTATACATTTGATCACAAACATGATTTTGTAGGAAAAGGCCAACAAGTTGCAGGTCCTTGAAAAACTTTTCAGAAAGAAATCAAGAACATTAGTAGTTTGCAAATTCATAAACTTACCAATTTCCACAAACCAATGACAGCTAATTAATGATACCTTCTTGAAGTCCTACAATGAAAAAACCAATAAGATTATAAATTATTTTGGTAGGAAGAGAAAGGGTTCTTGAAGTTTGAAGAGCAAGAGTTCTTAGGCTTGTATATATACGTGTATGCATGAGTGGGGAATAATAATAATATTATTATTAATAGCATAATTAGAAAGGTAATATATAAAGTGGTCTTGAAGAACCCCATGAGAAATGCACCAAAGGTCACATGGGGTTCAACCCCTATAATAAAATAAGTTACCAATAAAATTCCAACGCGTTACTTTCACTACTTTTGTCACAATTTATTCAACCCCTCTTAATTTCAAAGCCGTCTTTGTTGCCGTGAAAGTGGCCTCAACCTCCGTTTTTGCCACTTATTTGATAAACACTTGTACTATTTATTTAACTCTCTTTCACACTATAAAATTGAATAAAGTAGAATTACTTTCTTGCTACTGAAAGATACCAAGATTCACAAATCATTTCTCACCTTCAATGCTTGTTTGCTACTTTGCTTGTAAATTGATACTATTTGTTAACTTTTTCAGGAAAAATTTGGTTCGGTCCGAAATACCGAAAAAAGTTCATCTGTTTTATATCAATATTTTTCTAGTCTCAAATAAGCTGATTTATCTCCTTAAAAGCTGCATCAAACAGCATTGGCCTATTCACAAAATGTTAAAACCGTAGAACTAACTCGAGATATGGGTGAGTTGTGACTTGATAGTAAGTATCTACTGTGAATTTCCAAAGTCGTTCTCAAATAAAAGAAGATAAGAAAGGTGTGGTTTTTGTCCTGTTCTGGATTTTAACCTTAAGTAGGGGCGGACCCAGGGAGGGGCTGGGGTGGCCACGTCCACCCCGGCAATTTTCAGTTTGTTTTATACATGTATTTACAGTTTTTGTGCAAGTTCCCCTTAATCATCAATAATGTTGCTAGCACAGTGGTATTGTAGGACAATAACAATTAACAAGTGAGAAGTCGAGACTTCAATTATTATCAATGACTATTTTTTAAACTTTATTTTTTTACACCACGGCCCCTGACGAATTTCATCCGAGGTCCGCCCCGTCCTTAACTATTTAGTCCTATTATCTGAAAATGACAGAGAATGGTCCCTGGTAAGCCAATATCAGGTACTTCGAGTCCTGAACAAACAATTGAAGTCACTCATCACCACAAACATATGATGGTCGACATACTTGCATTTTGTGGAGGTGAACGTAATTAAATTTATTGAAGCGTTAACTAAAGGTGCTTTCCAAAAATCAGTGAGTAGAACAAAAAGGCACATTATGAAGTCGTTTTATATATTACAAATAGGTATTTTTCTTTTGGTTAGCAAAAAAAAAAAACCCAAATTGTCAGATGAAATCTGAGCATAGCACATTCTAAAATGTACTCTTGTTTACGTTTTTAATCTAAACCGATCCAAAATCAAATATTTCTCTTGCAGAAAATTTAAAAGTCCACTGGCCTAAACTTCAATCCCCATACTAAAAGAATCCACTACAAATCAAAAAATTGTCAAACCCACATCCCTAGATATATATAGAATCAGAACTTCATAAGTCATAACCACAGATAAAAAAAAAACCCAATGTACTTTTAATTCAGGAACAATTTAAAGGAAAAAGAAAACGTCATACTCACAAACTTGGTATCAAAGAAATCACAAAGTGGAAACTCTTTTCTTCTTCAGCAAATAAAGTTCAAAGGGTATATATTAAGAGAATCAAAACAAAGCACTTGTGTAGAGGTTTATGTGCATATGCAGATTTGTAAAGGGTTGACTTTGATATTGAATACAAACACGTACATTTATATAAATATGTTCATGAGTTGATAAACATGGCAGCAATATCAGTGAGTGGCTTTTTGCCAACCTTTTTTGTAGAGTTGAATTGAAGATATTTCAGAGAGTAAATTTGCTTGTAGGAGGGAAAATTCAAACGTGTTTGGTCCATTTATTAAGATATTTGAATATAAAAAAAGATATTTTCTACATGTTCTTCAACCTCTTCCTTGGTGTGGTCAATTCTTATTAGGGGACATAGCACTACTAGAGTTGCACAATAGTACAAATTAAGAGGACAATTAGGTTTTGAGGTTGGCGAGTGTATATTTTTGTGACTTTGTCCATGCTCAAAATAAATAATTATAAAGTACCACGTACGCAGACTATCAAAGATGCGTGAGTTGTGACAGTCAAATTTAAGAAATTAAACAAGTATTACTTAAAAGATATATATTAGTTAATTAGTATTGCCACTAAAAATGATTAAGATGTTTTTTTCTTTTGTTTTTTTGTCATTTCCCACTTATAAGTACATGTACATATAACATATCAGAAAAAAATTTCTTTACAAGTTACGGAAACAAAAAAAGGGCAGGGGAGTTGGTTTCTTGATAAAACCAGATTGCAAAACTCATGAGACTTTACCATTTACATAAGGGCAAACATATACGAAGAAAGGGCCAGTCGTTGTGACACTCCAAACTTTTAAGTCCATAAATATATTAGCGTTTCTAATTTAAAAATAAATAAATATCAAGCAACATATATATACCGTAGTTACTCGTCCATGTTTTAGTTCCGAAAATTATTACTTCTTATGATTTGATTGGATTCAAATGTGTTTTACGAGGTTTTTAAAACCCAAAAGCTAAAATATAAAATCAACATATTTTTCAAAAGTAAAAATACTAATGTATAAATTTATATACGTTGGTATTTTTTGAAAAATATGTTGTTTCTAGCTTGAACGATAATTAGTCTGACCAAATTTCCAAAGCAGGGTTTGAATTTATCTAACGAACCCCGTTTCTAAATTTCTAATTCGGCTGGGTAACTTATCACTAATATTTTAATTTCTAGGGGTAATTTCCTATAAGTATCTGATAACAACTCATATTACTCATAAATATCTTGATAAATTCACATTTCTCATAGGTAACATTTTTTAATTATTTAGTTTATTTACTAAAGGTTCATACAAACCAAAATATAATAGACATATTTTATATTTCTACAAACCCAAGAAAATAGTTTTACATTACAACAAAATAAAAAAAAACACAAAAAAATTATAAAAAATAAAAAAAATCACAAAAAAATGAAAAAAATCACAAAAAAAATGAAAAAAATCACAAAAAATTATAAAAATCATAAAAAATGAAAAAAATCATAAACTTTTTAAAAAATTGCAAAAATATATATAATTTTTTTTGTCAATATAACACATTTTTCCATCAAAAAGTGAATTTTTTTAATACAAAAAGTGGGTTTTACATGAAAATGGGTCTTTTTTAATCTAAATGAGCTGAAAGTGCATCTAGTTCAGTCGAAAATACGTATAGTTTAGTAAAAAACGTATATAATTCAATAAAATGCATATAGTTCAGTCGAAAGTGCATATAGTTAGTCAAAAGTGCATAAAATTGAGTCGAAATTGCATTCAATTCAGCTGAATATCTAGTTCCGTTGAAAGTGCATACAATTCAGTCGAAAGTAAATATAGTTCAATAAAAGTGAGTATGCATGTAGTTCAGCTAAAAGTGCATCTGGTTCAGCTGAAAGTACATATGGTTCAGCTTACAGTGCATCTAATTTAGTCGAAAGTACATATAGTTAAGTCAAAAGTGCATATAATGTAGTCGAAAATGAATACAGTTTAGTCAAAAGTGCATGTAGTTCAATAAAAGTGCATATAGTTATGTCAAAATACATCTCATTCAGCTAGAAGTGCATATTGTTCAGCTAAAAGTGTATTTGGTTCAGCTGAAAGTGCATATGGTTCAGCTAAAAGTGCATCTAGTTCAATAAAAATGCATATAGTTCTATAAAAGTTGCATTTGATTCAGCTAAAAGTGCATCTGTTTCAGCTGAAAGTGCATATAGTTCAGTCGAAAGTGCATATAGTTCAGTCGAAAGTGCATATAGTACAGTCGAAAATGCATAAAGTTTATTAAAAGTGCATATAGTGCAGCACAAAAAGTGCATATATTTTACTTTAAAGTAAAAAAAAAATTTGGATGGATTGGAACCACCAACCTCTTGAACATTGGTGTTGGGTGCAAGCACTCCTACTAATTTGAGCTTACGGATCTAAAATTATTTACTAAAATTTGTTTCTAAAAGGGCAATTCAAACTTTAAGAAGCATTGAAATGAGTCAAACGAGAGTTAAATACATAAAATTCACTTTTTGATGAAAAAGTGTTTTTTATGAAAAAATGTTTTTTCGGTGTAAAAAGTGGTATAATGACAAAAAAAATTAAAAAAAATTGTAGTTTTTTTAAATTTTTTGTGATTTTTTATAATTTTTTGTGATTTTTTTGATTCTTTATAATTTTTTGTGATTTTTTGTGATTTTGTTATTTTGTTATTTTTTGTGATTTTTATAATTTTGTGATTTTTTTTCATTTATGAGGGAGGGAGAGAGAGATATTTTATGTTTTTTTTTTATGAAATTAGATTTTTTTTTTAATTTATATAGTATGAAAAAGTGGTGTATAAGAGGAATACAAATTATAATAGATATCTAGTGGGAATTAAAGTTCAAAAGTGATACATATGAGGTATTAATCCTAATTTCAATTTCTATTTGTTTTATGTCTGGATGTATGCAAGCATGAGGGCATATATCTTATCTACTCTTAATTTAAAGGTCAATGGAATAATAGAATCTATATAATCTTTTTTCTTTTGATAAAAAGAAAGTGTCTTCATTTAAAGTTATGACTCCATCTCTATTTGCATAAAGTGAGTTGAGGGTTAGTTTATGAAAGTGAAGATCCTAGCAAGTATATATTCTTTTTGGGTCTAGTTGTTTAGTTACTTCTAATTTTACCATAAAAAAACTTTTTTGGTCAACTATCATTTTTTGTCGGAAAGTAAAAGGATCCAATGAATATGAGCACTCCTTTACTTAATAAATTTGGTTCATGGGAACTAAAATAAACGATAATTTTCCATTTCTATATATATAACCAATCAACTAACTCAAAGTTATATCCATTGAGTTCGACTTACCATTTCATGATCAGCGTTTGTATAATTGTATGGTATGTTTCTTGGTTGACATTGCCTGTATGCATAAATTTATTAGCATCGATTTCTATTGCTAGCTCGCAGGGTTGTGTAACCTACACCGCTCAATCCATTATACACAACCCGAAACGGCATACCGACTTTCTCGTTTTTATTATTTAACTAGGGTGTATTATAATAAGTATCATCCATTATGAGGGTGTATATAGCTAGGGTGTATAATTTAACATTTATAAATGGTTAATTTATAAAATATTGTAATTTAGATATAAGATTTTTGCATGTTAAAGTTGACAAAATGAAACTAAAATTGAAATCACCCAATTTTTTTGTTTATACAATGTATATAGTCTTTAAACATTCATTAGATGTGCAATGTCAAGACCGGCCCGTAAACTTTGACTTTGAGTTAGGTGACGAACTTTCTTATTTTCTACTATGGAAGGATATAACTTGAAGGGCTTTGACAGATCAGCTGAGTTAGAACTTGGAAGAATTGCTACCTAGTTTTATCGGCCTAACAAGGAGATATTCAACTTTATATAATGAAAAAAAAAATGAACAACAACAGCTATTAGCAATAATTATAGTACTTTTGTTTTTCATATTAGCTGGAAGATATGTCAAAAGTTTCATTGTGAATTATTGTACTTTTGTTTTTCATATTAGCTGGAAGATATGCCAAAGTTTCACTCCTCAGTGACGGAACCAGAAGTTCCGAATGGAGGGGCCGAAATTATATATATATATATATATATATATATATATATTATTTCATACCTTATATGAGTATTTTTTCGTAATATGGGGTCCGAATGCCATTTTTTTAAAATTTTGATTAGAATTATTTTACTTTTTCGATAATTTTTTCCGAAATGATGGGGGCTCCGACTGCCCCTACCTGGTTCCTTTCATGATTGTGCTAATTAAATTACTACTATAAGTTTTACGGTTTTGCTGGTATATGTGATGAGTAACGGAAAGTAAATATAAGTCACGACATCTAAAAGATGATACACATATTTTCACGAAAAACTTACAGAATGCATGAAAGAACGATACCAGAGTTACAAGTTGAGAGTATTTAACTAATGAAGGAAATTAAGTACACTGTACGACTGTAATATGCACATCAATTTGTAATATTGTAGTTTGCAAGTAACTTTTAATTATGTTTTTTCTTGATTACAGTAATGTGATCGAAATTCAAGTCTTAAAGTTATCATCTTCTATTCTACTAGTATTTCCACATTATACTTATAGTACTGTCTATTAGATAAAAAGCATTATTATTTTTCTGGATGTACGCACAAAATGGGGCAATAATGAGACTGGATCCGGTGGCGGACCCAAGAATTCTAGGGGCCGTCGGAGAGAACTTACACGTACAGATTCACGTACAGCTCGAATTGCTACACCAGAATTAATTATTACTTTTAGTTAAGAATATGAAAATAATTTTCTTAACCTATATATGTTAAAAAACTTTTAAAAAAAATCTTATGCTAAATTGTCTTAAAAAATAAGGCACATTATGATTTTCTATCATATTAATTTTTATTGTAAATGTATTATTTATGCATGCATACATTCCCAAATTTTATAGAACCAAATACAGTTAGACCTCTTTAAAGTAATACACTTGATACCGGAAAAAATTATTCATTTAGCAAGTTTATTAATTTATCGATAAATGAATAAATTATTCATTTATCGATAAATGAATATTTATTATTTTAAATAGAGTTTTCTAATATAACATATATACATTGTATATGTGATAAGAAAAATCAAAATACACTACAAATATTATTTGAATCTAGAAAAAGTTAAATTTTTTTGTGGAAGTTAATGTATCTAAAAATTAAGTTCATATACATAGAAAATGAAAAGATTTATTCTTAACGTATAAAATATGGATGTTTGGAGGACATTGTGAGTATATTTTTTAATTTTCTGTTACAATGTCTTCTCATCATTTAAAAGGAGTAAAAAAATCAATTTTAACCGATAAAATAAGTAGTGTAATATGCGAGCATAAAAAACATAATCAAACTATTAGCCAAAAATATTTGCATGTATAGTGGAAGAAAATTTTGATTTGTCCATTAGTCAATCAAAAATATCGAACACTCTCAAAAGAGCGTCAGGATACACTTGGGACCGGAAATGATACAAGTTTTACAAAATGTCAAGGATGAGATTCATTTTGGTTTAGGTGAAAAAAAAATCAACTATACATACATATTTTAAAAGAAAATAAGGATAAATTAACAAAACATACTACTTTTGAAACTAAATTAACAAAAACATACCCAAAAAATTTTTAATTAACAAAAAATACCCAAAAGTTCATAACCTAATTTGTATATTTCATACACTTATTCCAAAAGTTCATACCCTTATTTCAAAAGTTCATACGCTTATTTCAAAAGTTCATACCCTAATTACAAAAATTCATACCCTTATTTTAAAAGTTCATACCCTAATCCGTAAAGTTCATACCCTAATTTACAGAATTCAAATAATTATTTATATAATTCATATCCATAATTTTCAACTTCATACCCTTAATTCACGGAGTTCATACACTTATTTTTCAAGTTTATACACTAGTTAACAAATTCAGCCATTATCCGTCCTCCGATCTCGAACTTTCACGTCGCCGTCGTGGGCTTTTCATTCGACGACCGCATCTCCGTCGGCATCAATCTCGAGTTTTCGATATCGCTCTACACCCTCGCCACCCACTTCGACAGATTCCTCCGTCTCAATCTCCACCGAAAAGAGAAATCAGAGAGAGAGGGGGATAAAAAAAAGATCGAAAAAATAGAAGGAGGAGGAGTAGCAAGGAGAAGAGATCGGAGAGAGTGAGGAGGATGATGAGAGAGAGATCGGAGAGAGTAAGAAGGAGGATGAAAGATCGGAGAGAGAGGAAATTTATTAATTATTAATTAAATATATGTTTTTGATAATGTTACTTTTGATGGTATGTTTTTTTTTAATATAATAGGTGTAGGGTATGTTTATGTTAATTTCTCAGAAAATAATTATTGTGATGATATTGTTGATTGATTGAAAATTTTGGTTTACATTATATATTTTTCTTTATGAAATTTAATAATTATTACTTTATATTTTTATTGGACCATTAAAAATTCAATTTTTTATATTACTTAATGCATTTAACGAGAATATTATTTTATTCCATTGGCCCAACTAGGGACCGAAAGAAATTATTATATTAGCGAGCTTATTACGTTATCGAGGTTTAACTGTAGATTTATGAATTCAGAAGTATAAACTAAAATTTGGGTGTTGGAGGGAAAAAATAATACAGTATTAGACATTTACAATAATACTCGCAAATTCAAGGAAGTTTATTACCTATAATGACTGCATGAATGTTATTATAAAAATCAAGTTTTGAAAAAGAAATAAAATCAAAAAAAGTTACGTAAATGTTTGCAAATTGAAGATTGTATAGTGGTTATGATTTTACTATAAGCATTGAATCCAGAGTTCGACTCTCGCTCTCCGATCCATCACTTTTTTGAAAATAAAACAACAAAACCTTGAGAAAAATAATAATCCCAAGAACCAAACTCATCACCCACAACCTTTTCCGGAACGTTTCCATATGAGCTACAATGTTATTCCGAACAAGAGGGTCCACAAATATACACATACCGGATTTTAAGAAGATTTTACATATAAAAAAGGAATTTCAAAAATATTGGCCTGTGATCCTTTTTGTTTATTTCATTCTCCTAGAACAAGTGTAAGGCTACGCTCTTTCTAATAAACATAAAAAAAAAAAAAAAAAGGAAAGGGGCGAAGCGCGGTTGGCACTCGAGGCATTTCGAATAGAATTTGTCCCATGGACACACGAGCAAAACAGCCCGTAGGATTTGTTGCGGGCGGTGGTGTGCGTGAGAAAATAGCACACTAGCTAGTATACATAAAGTAGCCGTAGTAAGCCACCCGGAGCCCCCATCCGGGTCTGCCCCTGACTGGATCTACCCAGAATGATATTTTATTCAGTTTCCTATTTAGTTGTTATTTGAGTTTCCTTGTTATAGTAGAATTATATCTTTCAGGTGTTTAATTAAATGTTGTTGTTATGCTTTTTATATATAAAGCCCTCCATACTATTGTTTTGATTAGGCTAATTATATTAAACAATTGACGTCTTCTCTTTCTCTTTGCGCGGTATTGTGTCATTCTTCATATGTTTAGTCATTTTTTTATTAACATGAATTATTATATTCCGAAGAGCATGGTGGTTTCCCTTATTGGTCGAGAAACATCGTGGTTCTATTATTAGTATCAGAACGGTTTAATGTTGTGTACTTTTGTGAAAAAAACACAGGGTTTTAAAGGAAAACTAAAGAATTGGGAAAAAAAATACGTTTAGTGTACTAACAGGGGTTAACGATTTAGGTACTGAACTACTAATTTTAACAATTGAGTTACCGAACTATGAAATTTCATCCAATTAAGTGACTAACATCATAAATCGACGAGATTGCAGTCAATATATCCCACATTTGCGATATATTTTTGACGTATGTTAATAGAATTGCACTCATCATGTGTTAGTTAAGAGAATGTGAGTGTAATTTCATCATTTTGTTTAATGGTAGGTACTCAATTGTGACAAATTTTGTAGTTTGGTACCTCAATTGTTAAAATCGGTAGTGCGGTATCTAAATCATTAAACACTAATAGTACAGTAAACTAAACGTATTTTTTTTCAAAAAATTGACAGACTCGATAAGCTTTAACCACATGAGGATAAAGAGTTGGGTGCCATCTGGTCCACTATTAGAAGATCATGATCTAATCAGGATGAGATTCCCCGCAAGCGGACCGTGCCAAGGGGTTAGGTGACTGAATCCCAGACCCGACTTGTTACATGCCAATTCCTAAAGTCTCCAACCCTAAAGCCTATCCTCACTGCCTATCCTCTAAAGCCTCAACTATGGGTGATGAGATATGGGGCCCACTATCAGAAACCCTAACATCACCACTTGAAAACTTATGTTCAATTTTTTTTTAATGCCTTGGAGAGCCAAATTATGTGATGTTGAGGATTTTTATGGAGATAATTTTTGAAAAATGGATTAAATCTTTAACAGAGTATTTTGCGGAAAAAATAGGTTTCGATTTCGACAACAAAAACTGTGATGACGGCGCTTCATATGGTGGGGGAAGTACAACTTGGTTAAGAAAGTATTATAAAAAGACCAATGAACAAATGATCTTGTGGGCGATGTTTGTGGAAGCTACAAGGGCTCAGTTTGACCCGAGCCGTAGGTTAGACGTGGAAGAAGGGACGGTAAAAGATCTCCATCGTTTGTCATTGACTAACATTGAATCGATAAATTGTTTGATTTAGACTTTATAGTGCTTTTCGAATGATTTACTTGTGAAATCAAAATATCATGATGATCGGAAAAATAGGACTTGGTAAGACATTCAATGACGAGTTATTTAATGTTATGAGTGATTTTATCGTTCTTAAAAATTATTTGATAGATTCGTATGAGCATGATGAAGATGATGAGGATTTTGAAAATTGCTCGAAGTTTGATACCTTTGAGAGGCCATTTAGGTGCATGGAAGGAACTAGATAGGAACATTCGTGGGCTACCCCCTCCCATTTTGAAATGTTTTTATGAAAAAATAGATT
Organism: Primula vulgaris; assembly: GCA_963920805.1. NCBI lineage: Eukaryota > Viridiplantae > Streptophyta > Magnoliopsida > Ericales > Primulaceae > Primula > Primula vulgaris. The sequence goes on from OY987219.1 coordinate 28,239,200, forward strand.
TTTTCTATGTATTTTGATCAAAATCTTCAAATTTTAGTGTTTCAGCCCCCATTTCGTAAAATAATATAAATTCTTTTATATAGAAAATCAGCCCCCGCTACATTTCGCAATCATGGTCCCATCACTGTTTAGTGTGTGTGTTGGGGGGGGGGGGGACCAAATATGAACTTTAGCCTTAAAAGGGAAAATCGAATGCTTATCCTATTTAACAAACCCCTAACGATCTATGTTTGTGTAGGGAGATAGACAAGACCCATATGAATGTTGTACAATTGAAATCACGTCGTTTTGGATGAGCAGCGAAACCCTAAATAAGATTTTTCAAAGTTTGATGAACTGTTCAAGATTTGAAACGATTTTGTTTTCTTAAATATATCGTTGATAACTTTTAGCCAATACCATATGTAGAGTTTTCCAATTGGAATTATTGTGTTCTTACATTCGGTTTATTAGCTATGGATTCTTGAAGTCAACATTGCAGTTATATTTATACTGACAGATTTGTCATCTCTTCGAGAAACCAAAGTTTATGTTAGCGAACGTCTCTTTAAATTGATCAAAAGATTTGGAGCTAAAGTTGGGACTCTTAGGAATGTTTTGGGACTCGAACCGACTTATTCGGATACTTACATAGCGAGTTATGATTTTCTAAAGTTTGACAAATTATCCTGCCGAAATTGTACAAGTTTGTTGTTGCTTAGCCAAAATCACACTTTCGGGTAGCATACCATCTTTGTTGTTGCTAGCAAAAATTACAAGTTTGGTGTTCAAGACAAACTATTGGGATTCATTTATGATACTAGTTATAACTTATGTACTTACTTTTAGTATGATCCAATTGCACACTTTTGTAAAGGTTCCATTAATTTATTACATGGGAATGTTGGTGCAGGCGAGCGCTTAAATTAGAAACATGGATCATCATAGAGGAGGGAGGAGTGTACTCTGATCGGGGGAAGGAGACATTTGACCGATTAGAGGGATGTGTTTAGACTTTCACCAGATCGTGGAAGACAAGATACTCGAGCTTCTCGGATAATTGGATATCCAGCCCGAAGGTGGCCTTACATATATATCCGTAAAATCCTTTTAGCTTCTCTTATTATTATTTGGTCCTTTATCACAAGGCTCGTTGTAAAATGGTTAATGACTCTGAAACAAATGTGGTGTAAAGTGTAATAGTGTATACTGTAAACAATGATGGTCTAGATTCATTTCGTCACCTATTAATTTTAGTTTCTGTCATTTTGTTTATAAGTTGATGTATATTAGGTTGACAATTTAAATAGGAGAGTTTCATAAAAAAGCTATTCATAAGAAAGTAGAGGTAATAATCGGGAAAAATACGTTTAGTACCCAACTAACAGTCATTAACAGTTTGGGTAACAAACTATCAGTTTTATAATTTGGGTATCGAACTACCCAATTTTTTCTAATTTGGATAACTCTAAGAGCAACTGCATCAGTTAGTTCAAGCTTTTCCTTAAAATTAAGGTGAAAGTTACACTTTTATACATTTTAGGGTAACCAATTAACTATTGACAATTTTTCATCTTACTTATCAAATAGATATTTGTGTTTATTTGAAAAAAATATGGTTGGAAATAAAGAATAAATATTAAAGTGTATTTATATGATTTTAGGGGATAGGTAAGTTATCTTATAAATAAGTAATGTCATGAAACTCCTTAAATTTGAGGGATGTTAAAAGGGAAATTGATGGAACCATTTTTTAGTGATCTTTCCCTTTTATTTAGGCGATTTATTGAATTTGATTATGCTGATGCATGGAAATTTTTTCTAAATTGGTCTAATGGGCCACAAAAATTCATATTTTGGCATACTCTATCACGAAATAGCAAAATTGACCTACTCTATCACGCATATCGGATCAGCGAGATAGAAGTCTTCACATTACTCGGCCCCACAACATTATCCCACATTCCTATCCCTCTTATCTGCTATCCAACGATATCCAACCATAAAAACGCGATTTTATGTACTTGTACATCTGACATTATCACTATAACACACATAAATAGGCATTCGAATTACTTTATAAAAACATAGTTTACAAAACATACTTCTATATTGCCATTGTTCACAAAATATATACCACTCCCAATATTACGTATCGTTTCAGGAAAATAGTTTTACATATAGTTTCATACTTCCAGTGTTCGGAGCATCCCATCTTTCAAAACTTAGTAAGCATCCAAACCTTGGTTTTTAAGAAAGCTGTTTTTAATTTATTCAAATTAGTTAAATCATGGTAGTTCCCACATTATTTTGTTTTTTGGGGTGGTGAAATGGTTCAAAATAATGAAGAAGGTTTATCCTATACTATTCCGCATCGAAAAGTTTTTAAGGTATCTAGAAACATTAGATATGAACAATTATTACAAAAATTGTTTGAAAAAATAGGGATTTCTTCAAATTCTAATCGGTTGAAATTAACTTGTCGTTTTCCATATCCGACCACATTTAATCATTTCAAATACATGCCACTTTCTATTGAAGATGATGACACTGTCACTGCGATGTTGGATTTAACCCATCAAAATGAAAGAACATTTGTTGAGTTATATACCGAAATAAAGCAATTGCATACCCCATCTCAAAATTATGAATCTTTTACGCATACACCTCTTGATACACCCAACGAAACAACATATCCTTTTTATACACCCGTACACGTAGATGAAACATGTAGCTCAAGAAGGAGAAACCCCCCTCGTAAGACATCACATGGTACTTCGATAAAACCTTCTTCCGAGCTAATTAAGCGATTGGCAGAAAATAATAACATTGGGGAGACAGAAAAATTTTCATATGAATATATATGGGGTGATTTAGATGAGAACGAAGACGATGATCCTGATTTTGGAGGAGACGATGAAGACGAAGAAGACGGATATGAGATCAATGAGGGGGAAGGAGAGCAACAAAATACTTTACGTACCAGGAGTTATGTACCCCATTTCAAATGCCCCTAAATATGAGTTATGAAAATGATAGAGTTGGTGGTTTTGAATGGTCGGAACACATACCGGATGAAATTCCATTACATCAACCAATGTCAAGTTACATTACTCAACCCGGCACCTTTGACATGTATAACCAGTGGGAAAAACAACGATTTGTAATCTATCATAAAAATTGAGATCCCGAGTTTGATGAACCATTTGTTGGTCTTTGTTTTAGAGACCAAGATATGATGAAAAAAAGGATGAAATTATGGTCTATCAAACGAAATCGGCATTTTGTCTCACACAGGAGCAAATGACTTTTTTTGAAAATACAATGTAAATATTTTACGGAATCAGAAAATAGTTGTAAATGGAGGATTCGAGGGTCGTATAGGAAAAATCATGACTTTTACGAAGTTTCCAAATACCAGGGTCCTCATACTTGTGTCCATAGGGTTGTAACAAATGACCACTCACAAATTGATGCTAATCTTGTTGCATTAACAATTCAAAAGGCTATTCAAGAGGATCCCACGGTTAACCTCAAGACGCTTAAGAATATCATGGAAGAGCGTTTTAACAAAGTGGTTTCCTACAAGAAATTATGGGTAGGTAAACAAAAGGCGGTAGCAAACATATTTGGTAATTGGGAAAGTTCATATGATGTATTACCGAAGTTTATGCTAGCAATTCAGAAATACAATCCAGGAACCGTAGCTCATTACGCAACGAAGCCATCTTATGACACAAATGGAAAATTTCTCGACGAGGTACTGGATTTTTTTTTAACGTTTCCACCAGTAATTCAGGCTTTCCAACATTGTGGACCTATAATCGGGATTGACGCAATCCACTTGTATGGAAAGTACAAAGGAAAGTTGTTGTTAGCAATGACTTTTGATGCGGATAATCGTGTATTTCCTATTGCTTGTGGTTTCGTTGAAGAGGAAAGCTCGGAACCATAGAGTTATTTTCTCCAAAATCTTATGTTTCATGTGATTAAAGATCGAGAAGACATATGTTTGGTTTCAGATCGTCATGCAGGTATTTTAAGTGCAGTTAATAATGTTTGGGAAGGCCCTGGTTTTGTTCACCGATATTGTGCAAATCATTTTTATGAAAATTTTAGAAAGTCCTTCAGAGGAGAACCTGGTTTACACAAAATTTTAAAAGATGCTATTTGGGAGCTTCAAGAAAAAAAAAAGGTTAAAATTATGTCCGAAATTGAAAAAATGAACTCTGCAGTGCACATATGGTTACTTAATGAACATGTACAAAAATGGAGCAATTTACACGATAGAGGTCGAAGGCATGGTGCAATGACAACGAACATGGTCGAAATATTTAATAATGTTTTAAAAGATGCTCGTTGTTTACCGATTACAACTGCTGTACAACTTATTTTTTATAAGTTAGTGCAACTTTTTTGCGATCGAAGAAATCTTGTGGTTGCGATGGAAAACAATGGCATAAGATTTGGCCCAAAATTCAAGAGAAAATTGATAAACGTATGTCTTGCAGCGGACACAACACTGTAGTTTTTGATATGTCCACTGGAAATTATTCGGTAAAAACATCTTCAAGGTTCTCTCGAGGAGGAATTACACAAGTAGTGAATGTGTTTACTTTTAAATGTGATTGTGGGAAATGGAAAAGTGATAAAATTCCATGCTCGCACGTACATGCCATATGCGCATCTCAACATTTTGATTGGGAAACATTTGTATTTCCATTTTACAAGATTGATCGGTACGAGGAAACTTATGCACCACAGTTTTATCCTCTACGAGATGAGGCGTACTGGGACCAATGCGATAGGATACTTTTTGTAGATATTTCTCGGATACGTGAAACAGGACGCCCTAGATCTACTCGTATTCGTAACGGAATGGACACTTCTACAAGAACCAGACAAATAAAATGTAGTATTTGTCAAGTACAAGGACATGATACCAGAACTTGTCCTAACCCATCTGCACGCCGTCGTTGACATTAAATAACTTTTCCAAACTTATTTTGCAATTGAAATTTCTTTATGTATTTTCTATTCAGCTTGTTTCTGTGTGTATTTTATTATGTATCTTGAATTTCAACGTTTGGCTTGTTGAAAATTTCAGTTTGTATATTCAATTTTAGTATACTTTATTTGGCCTTTTCAGTGTGTATCACTATGCAAAAGTCACTATCAATTCAAGATGTAAACAAAACTCAGAGAAAAATATGCATAAATAGATAAGCAATGTAAAATTAAGAGTGCTCATCTTATCAGATGCTTTCATGGTAAGATATAACACAAACTCTAAATGGCATATTTCTACTCACGAGACGACCAAATGGTCTTTTTCATTTTTGAGACATACCATTTTACAAAATAACTTAATCATCATCATATTTAAAGTACTACGATTTCAAACGACAATTTAACATATTAGTACATAAACACTACTAAAATTTAAAATTACACCCACTTCCTCCAACCTTTCACGTGTTCCCTCTCATCTTGACTATGGCACAATCCCGACGAGCCACCATGTTCATAAATATTGGCAGGCGTGCTTTCAATAAGCATATTGTCAACCCACTCATTATCTGAGTCTTCTTGATTTTCTTGTGATTCCTGATGATGGTTATGTGACTCGTGTCGATTATGCTGGTGTAGTTGTGGAATGTCAAGGTGCAGCTGTGAAAATACATCTTCAAGATAGGATACCATTCGTTGATTGTTAACTGTCCGAAACTCGTTATAGGAAACCTCAAGGGCCGATTGCTGAGAAATAAAAAAACAAAGAATTATCATCAAAGTACAAGCAATACTTAATTTTGATCAACACATTATAATGAGAAAATAATCTTACCATCAAGGTAATTGTCGAGGCCATGGGCTGAAAACCTTTCTCTGGCACGTAATTAACTTGGCGCATAACTAGACATGTAATTTTCTTATACCATGGCATATAGTTCATATTTACTGGCATCCAACCTTGATGGTACCCCTCTATAAGCGAGTCATGTCGGTTGTCCCATTGTGCTACAAAATCTTTCCGCTTCTTCGCCCATTTCGTAGCTGTATTACCTTGGCCACTATGTTCATGTAATGTATAGTTTTTCAAACATGCTTGTGGAATACCTTGCCTCATACCAAATTGTCGTAGAACTCTATCAGGATTATAGTGCTAAACAAACTTAAAACAAATAAGAGGGACTTTCGCATGCCAAATTTCTTTCCCAGCACAACAATAATTTGGTAGATCGTCTAAAATATCATCATAAGGCAACCATATCACCTGCTTAGAGAAAACAAGTCATATAGGCATGTTGTCTAAACAAATCATAACTGAATGATAAAATATGGAGATATTACTCTATCAAATTTGATATATTTAAAAAGTAAACAATTAATAGTTTATAAATGATAAAATAGTAAAATACCTGATCGTCTCTCATCAAGTCAAATTGGTCTCGGAAATATCGCAAGTTATGTCCTACTGCATTAGGGTTATATGTCTTTCCAGTAAACACCCACTTGAAATATATACATATATATAATTATATATTATGACGATCGATTAGTAAAACATATATAGATTCAAGAAAAAAAAACTAAATCTAGTAAACAAAAATTTTCACATGTATCTGTAAGTATAGGTAGGCAATGCAGGGTCTTTTATAGCGGGAAAATCTATTAACTTATTCAATTGGACATGCCTAATAGAAGGAAAGCGTATCCAAGCCCATAGTTGTAGCAATATTAGTGGTCCGGCAATATCACTAGTACCATTCGCTGCATCACACATCTGACGGTACAAGACTGCCAATATAGCAGATCCCTAACTATAATCGTTACAGTGATCTAAATCATTGAGAAAATAAAGGTATCAGAGTTTTACCGAGTTGCCACTTTTATCTAACAAATATTGACCCCCAAGTAATAATAAAATTGTGGCTTGAGTACGACATCGAATCTGCTCTTCGGTAGTACTGGGTTGCAATGGATTAACTGCAATCCAATCACGTAGCCAACTCATTTTAAGTTTTGTACCAACCACATTGTCCCCAGGATGGACCCCAATCAATTGACGACAAATGTCTCTCCATTGATCTTTTTTAAATATGCAATCATCCGAAATTATCGGCTTTCCGTCAATTGGCACTCCTAATAATATTTCCACATCTTGTAATGTTATAGTGATTTCGCCTGGGGGCAAGTGAAAAGTATGTGTCTCAGGACGCCACCGTTACACTAAAGCAGTTACTAACGACCTATCTATACTAGTAAACTCTAGGTGGTACATACCGTAAAACTCAGTTGAATATAAATACCGCTCAACACGAGCATTCACTTCATAAACTTTACCACTGTTTCGGGTTTGCAAAGTATGTTCTACCGCTTTCTCCCAAATATTTTCTGATCTATGTAAATCTTGTTGCCACAACACAGATGGATCAATTCGACCCGGGTTCATGACAACATAAGTATAGTACAACAAGTAAATTAAATAAGTTGACTGTAATGGTAGTCGTAACTTAATGAACTCGCACCTTTATATTTTAAGTCCCTTATATCTATTTTTCCAACTCCAAACATTGCAGTATCGTGCTGTTAAGAGAGTTTTTAACAAAATTAATGTTTTTTTTTCCTATTATACTTGATTGATATAAACATAATTTTTTTAGATCATCAATTTGTTGGAAGAAACTAATACTTTTTTATGTGGGAAGTAACTAAAAAACATTAGGTTCTAAAACTTTTTTTTACTAGTCAATTACCACAACCATTATAAACAATATCTGGAAAAAAAACCTTAAACAATAATATATATGTTGTATCGAATAAACCTTAATTAAAAAAGGCAACAACAACAAGCAACAACAATTAGTCTATATGCCATGAATTTTAATTTTGAGCAATTATTATAATAAAACTACAAAAAAAACCCCAATAAGAACTAAGAATGGCCACATACTCGAATTTCATTAGATAATTTTTATTTATTACAAATTTACCAAATTTAAGAGAGAGGGAAAATTAAGTCGGATAATTGGACAAATAAAGAGAGTAAATTGATTCAAAGATAACCCGATGAGCAATCCAGGTGTAGAGAAACTATTATAGATATGTCCGATTAAAGTTTATTCGGTTTGTGGGTTTGTGGGTTTGTGGGTTTGTTCGGTTAAAATGGGAGAGAAAGATGAATTTATTATTTGGTAGGAGAAGAAAAGAAGCAGTAGACTATTTTATTAAACTCTATCTTGTTGATCTGATATGCGTGATAGAGTAGACCAATTTTACAATTTCGTGATAGAATGGGAATTTCTATGTGCCAATTTAGAAAAAATCTCCTTATGCATGTGCTCTAGTTGGAGGGATGTTAAGTTAAATTTTCAATTTAGTCCCTTATTTTATAAAGTAAATCAATTTCACCTAAAAAGTTTTGAAAAATCAACTTTTTAGTATATAAATAATCAAATAGATACATATACATAATTAAATAGATATTTGTGTTTATTTGAAAAAAATCCAAATTTCTCAAACCCTAAAACCATTCAATTTCTTTCTTCAAAAAGTTAAATTCCACGGGTTATTCCGTGATTATTACTTGAGCATTTAATAATCCAGTCAAAATTTTAAAAATCGAAAACTACTATGGCAAAAAATAAATAAAAGGTCAACTTATGTCGTCATTTGTTTAGACATAGAAACGAGAAATTCGGTTATTCAATATGTTTAGGCATAGGAAGACTACTGATCATGTGCATGAAAACTTCGATTATTCAATATTTTTGTACATTTGAAATGCCAAGCCTTTAGCTGATGTCTTTTTTTTGTCAATCTGGCCGAATATAATCTCATGTTTTAATTACTCAGCAAGGTTTTACCATATGAACACTTGTCAATTTTCTTATAATACATGCCAGAAAGAAAAACATGCTTGACGATTAGTTTAAATTTTTTTTATACTGAAAGGTTGATTTTTTAAAACTTGCAGGTGAAATTGATTTATTTTATAAAATATTGGACCAAAGTGAAATTAAACTTAACTTCATCCATTAAATCCAATAGAGTTTTACCCAAATTAGAAACAAATGTGCAGTTCAGTACCCAAATTGGTAAAACTGGTATTTTGGTATCCAAATCATATCGACTGATAGTTGGGTGTACTAAACATATTTTTTTTCCAGTAATAATCAATTAAGCACAACTTTTTCTCTGGATCTAAAATATACCGCCTCGCTCATTCGCTTAAAAGCCGCAACCAAACAAAACTAGGCAAGAAACCTTTCAATATACACATTATTATACACTCAAATCACAGCACCACACTCACAAGTCACAACCTCTTTCAATTCGAGGCTTATCGATTTTTTTAAAAATAAGTTTAAGAATAAAACTTGTTAACTTCATTCCTCATCCACTGAAAAATCTGGTTCCTCGGGTTTTTGCAACGAGTTCCCTACACCCGAGTTCGAAGCCAAAAGCACCTTACCACCCCTCCTAGTGCTAACCAATCGGGTTGCGAAAACATCAAGGCCCAAACCTGGCCCAGGCTCATCTAAATCCAACGGGTTAGGCCAACTCTCTTTTGCCTTAAGCTCAGCTGCGATCTTCCTCTTCTTGTATCGTCTCCATGCCACCTGGACAAAACACGCAGCCCACGTTCTCCATTGATGTGAATAAAACCGAAACTTATGTCTAAGTTGCTTACTATGCAATCTTCGGAACTGTGAGGCTACAAATTTCAAGTCCTCGGCTCGGAGAGCAAATGCCTCGACCTCAGAAATTGCCTATTACACAATTAAGTTAATTATAAAGGAGGTTGTCAAATACGTGTATTTACATATAACATCAAACAAAAATAAAAGCATACATTTATGAGTGTACCGCGCTCGCACGTTGTTCATTTCAAAGCGCAAAATGATTATGCTTTCACACTAACATACTTAAGCTTTTGTGAAAAGTTGCATAAACAATTTATCTACGCTCTCAGGTTAGAAGATATAAATTATAATTATATATATTTATATTTATATTTATATGTATATATATATATATATATTAAATTATTAATTACCTTGACGGTACGTGTGGAGGAAGGTAGGACAACGCTGGGGCGGGGGTCGAGGGCCCACGTGAGAAGCTCCTCTCCGCAAAAGTCAGACGGGCCGATGCGGCAGGAGTTGAAGAAGCCGGTACGGCCGCCATTGGTAGTGGTGGAGTCGAGGTTGCCGCGGATTATGAAGAGCATTTCATTCACAGGGTCGCCCTCTCGTACTAGGCATGTACCTTGGGTCGATAAGGCGGGCTTTAGCCTCTCGCATATCGCGTCTAGCATTCTTTCGTCCATTTGATCGAATAGCGGAACCTGTTTTTATAGATGGTTAGTTCGATGCAATAGTATAAAAGCTGCTGAAAAGCAAAATATTGTCCCGAAACGAGTCATTAACATATTGTGGTAAATATAAATTACAGTAAAAGTTCATGATCATTTCCTAACTAAAACTGTGCCTAAGGACCTTGAGTTCTGATCAGCCACTGGTAAAATATACATTATAAAAGTAAAAGTTCCTAGAGTTCTAAATATGACATCTTTCTATAATGTACATCTCTAGAATTCAAGTTCCAAAAACGGAAACTATTCTCAGAAGTCAGGAGAGGTACATGAAACCCGAAATTGAGGAACCTTTTCTTGAAATCCCACAATTTTCACATGGACTAAGACTACACAATTAGACGGATAGGTTGATCATTGATGTAGTAATAAAGTACACGTGACCAAGCAAAAACAAGAAAATGGCCAGAAATCGCTTTATTAACACCTTTTGGCAAAATGTATTTAATTGTCTTCGTATAGTAGACTCAAATTGCCCCCCAAAGCTAATGTCTTGGCCTGAAGCCAGCACTTAATTCATCGCATAATTGTGGTTTCAATCTCGAGGAATGGTCTAGAGGAGATTTTGCTAAAGATCTCGAAAACATGATGCAGACTGAACAAATTTTTAGGTATCATAAGCGTGTGTAATTTCATTTTCCGAGCCATTTTCATTTTCCAACAAATTTCCCTTCCAGTTTTCATAATTAACAGTGTCCTTTAGTGGTTCCCGAGTTCCATCATAACTAGGCCTGGGGTGTTAGGTTCACTTGGATTTCACGAAATGATTAAAAAACTGTGGTGCTCTTCTCGTTATCTGAGTGTGGTACTCAAGCTTCCTATTGTGCTGATGGTTAGTTTTTATTATTAGGGTTATTTTCAGGTCCTATTCCTTATTCTATATCAGACTATTATCTTGTAGGGTGTGGGATTCTACACTAAACCCGAGTTCTGCACGAAATATAAAAGTAAGCTTTTGCGTTTTTTGAACTTACCCGGCAAACTAAATCAAGGCAAAGGTGGCGTTTGATATCTCTTCGGAGATCCAATGGTAGACCTTCGAGAAGGGTTTCTTCATCAACCCCACGAGTAGCGACCCACTTGTATTGATCGTATTTCCTCACAGATAACTTTAGTTCTTCAGGAAGTTGCCGGTGCCGCATCCATTGTTCGGTATCCGTTCTCTTTATTCTCCACTCTTCTAACCGAGCTGTTGTCGATTGAAGGTATGTCTGCAAATCAAACCAAAATCAATCTAAAACCATTTATTTTACATACAAAAGAAAACGATAGAGATGAAACTGGACCAGTTGACCCATAATTTCTTCCTAGATGCTTCATACATATAAATTGTTATTTCGAATACTCCACAGGAATGTTTTTAGTGTTTTTCAAGTCACAATGTGATATCCCATTAATATCTTTTTTGGTTCATTTTTTTTTTTCAGTTTCTTATTCAACTTAAAAACGAGAAGTTTTTCTGTTTGGTGGAACACAACTTACTTGCATATTGCCGATAAGCAATGCAAAGAGAACCAATCCAACAATTGCTATAATGATGGCGAAACTGATTTCTGAAATGTAAGTGCTTGTAGCAAGATCCTGACCAAGAGAGCTGCACAAAATTGAATATCAAGTGCATTTCAAATAAGAGCGACTTCTGACAAACATGAAGGTTGTCTTTACTCGTGTTATCAGAACTGAGGTTTTGTCCTTTCTATTATTCAGTAATTTTCAAGCTGAAACAGAAAGTTAAAAGTTAAACTCTAATCTTGCTTTAGTTAAAAGATGACCTAGAAAGATATAGACAATTTTATTTTTCATTTTTTTTTACGCAAATTGTTCTGGAGAAATGTTCTTCAACATTTATTCTGGGACCAAATCCCAATTAAGATTAGGACAACTTCTGGCTTCAAAACAATATGTATAACCATGGATTCATCGTTCTTCACTTATGAGTAGCAACGGAAACTCGTATTCGTATAATAAAAAAGGATTTTTAAGTCCCCATCAAACATAGAGTTATTTATATTGAGTCGGTCTATATACTCAAGCACAAAGAGAAAATCCATAATCAACCTAAATCAGTGTTAACTCATAACAATCATGGTTCAAAAAGCTTAGATCTTACCTTAGGTTCTTGAGACCCCACCAAAGACAGTAAAAGTACTTGTTGAAAAAGGGTGCTGATGTAACCCCAAACTCCACTGCATCACCGTATATTCCGTACATATAGGATTTAGTACTCGGATTGCAAAAACTAGTGATATTACTCGATTCAAACCAGGTTTTTCTATCAGTGTCTCGAACTCTATTACAATCAAAATATCTAGTTTGGCAAAAATGGCTTTCAAGCTTGCAAGCGCCTCTCCAACAGGCTTCTTGTCTCTCGATTGATAATAAGTACCAGCAAGCCCCTAATACCTGGATTTTGAAGACACATAAAAAGTGAAAGAATTTAAAATCTTTCTTGGTAATGTTTCTGCTGGCTCCGGAAGTTGCAAAAATAGGTTTTAAAAATTGCTCTCCAAATAGTTGCAATTTTTCGGGTGAAAATTGTGAGAGACTTTCTTTTGATGCAATTTTAAGCAAAGAAGCTGGTAAATTGAGACTGAGAAATAAAATCTAGGTTTCATCAAAACAATGAAGTCCAAAACTTGAACAAAAAAGCCAAAATATAAGCTGCTAACTAATTTAGGAAAAAATAAAACAGAAAAGGTCTGTTTTTAAGTACGTCAACCAAATGAAATCCAGAATTTGAGCAAAAAAGCGAAAATTATAAGCTGCAACCAAGCAAGGTAATAAACTGACTCTCCATTGGTCCAGTTCCCAGCTGGTTTGTAAGTTTCATTTCAAAAATGTGTTCTTCTAAATTCTAATCGTGTCAGAAAAGTTAATATCTATGACCATATGAACCACCATTTCCCCCAGTTTACAAAATTGAAGATATTAATACTGATATCTAAAACTGGTTAACAAGGTTCAAATAGGAACTAGAACTACTATTTAAGAGTTTCACCTCCCTGCTGTAGTTTTAATTTTCAACACAGACAAAAAAAATGAAGATAAAGCTGAAAAGTTGGCAAAGATTAGGGTAGAGATTGCTTTTAAATGTTTACTTACATGACTTGCCAACATATATAGCATCAAGTTATATGCAGCCCCTGCCCATGCTGTTTCGGTCACAACACCAGTAGCTTTGACAATTTGAGATGATAGCGGAAATATCAAAAATAGTCGGGGGATGTATTGAAAAATAATAAAGAAGCGAAGAACGTTTTTTGTGTTTGCCATCGTTGAACCACTTAGATTTGGGATAATTAGCCAAATCAATACCTACAACAACAAATCACCAAAGTTCAGTTTATGAAACATTACAGTCTAGACCTTGACAAGAGTATTTAAAGTAGAACATTACCACTAAGTAATTTTATTTACCAATTTTTTTTAAAGTATTCCATTTACTCTGAAGGAAAAACATGTCTCCCATTTTGTGATTCTTTTGATGAGAGATGCATCCACAAACCAATTTTTTTTAGCCATAATGTTCAATAAATTAACTTTTTTTTAAATGGCATATACTTCAAGTCTTCAACAAAATAATTTTTAGTTGACAGACTGTTGAAAATGTAGATTATTCACTTTTGATGGGCATACACAATAAACTGATCTGAATATCTTAATTTAAGTTAAAAAAAAAAACTAAATACCTGAGGAAGGGGTAAGGCAGCAATGACATCAATCCAAAAATTAATCCTAAAATACCGAGAGGCGATTTTGGAAGGTTCAATAACAAGTTCTCCTCTTCCAAATACACGCGAAGAAGGTGCCACATAAGCAGTTCTAAAACGAATGAAAATCTGAACCATATAAAACATATCTGCAATTGTTCGTATAAGCGTGAGTACTACTTCGAGTGGGATCCCAATATCTATGCATATATCGTTTTTAACATCAGGCAAGTAAAAGAATAGAGGGTCTACAAATAATGAAACCAAACAAGCCATTAAGAAGATTCTGTTCCAATGACGGATTGTTTGTCCTCTCGGATCTAATATCTTTTTCTTTACCCTCTCATAGTCTTCGGAAAAAACTCTCAATAGTACTTTCTTTTTCAATGATGATCGTGTTGGTTTATCACTCTGTTTGGAGCTAGCTTTTTCTTGCTTTTGTGTTACATCAAATTTGTACTTCATGTCAATCATACCCTCTTCACTAACCGGTGCCACTCTTCGCATTTCCGGATCATCTTGAAATCTAGAGAAAATGAAAAGTTTTTTAGAATCGATAGACCAATACAATTTTGAATCAAAACTGATTTTCTTTTAAAAAGAAAAAAAGGGACAAACCTTACAGATCTTGAGCTAATACTCCCATAAGCCATGGTACTGAACCAAAAATCTGGCCTTGGGCTTTATAAGTATTTTCTGCAAATAATACATTAAAGCAATAAAGCAGGAATAAACACAAGAGGTTTGTGAATAACAGGCTGTGAATCACCAGAAATTGACCAATGATATTTTCAAAGCCATGAGAAAAAGTTGAGTTTCTATGATTTTATTCTAGCAGGAATCTTGTGACCAAATCATGAAAAAATGCACACAAACACACATCTATATATGAATGAATATATACTCGTATAGGAAGCATGTGACCAGTTCCCTGAAGTAGAGGGCAAACATAAATTGTTCCATAAAATACAAAATGGAAACAAAGAACAAGTATCTTTTTTAATAAAAGGGAAAATTTGAAAGAATACAAAAGAAAGAATCACTTATTCTAAAACACCTTGACAAATCAGTATAGTTACATAAACAAGTGCATTACTTAAGACAAACTTGAACATAGTAAAACTTGAAGCTCTACTTACAACATTAGTGATCCAAATGTGTGTGTGTATGTATATACAGCTATACACATGTATATATGTAGAACAGCTGTGAGTGTTTCAAAGGAGAGAAAGAGCATACAGATAGAGAAAATTTGCTCTAGAAAAATGTTTGCCAAGTGTCAAAAAATTGTGTTGAAATTATGCTTGTGGGTCTTTTTCTGTTTTATTAAATAGTAGGACTGTAAGAGTAATATTTTCTGAAAGTAATATTTTGGCAATATTGAGTTTGTTTTTTATGAGAGGCTGGAGATCCAAGGAGGAGTTTTTTTGGGGGCAAGTGAGATCCCATGAGTTGACTGCTAGAGTGAAAACATTGTTTTTTCCCTCACTTGCATTTCTCTTTTTGGAATTTTGTCTCAGAAATTTAGAAGTAAAAACTTTGGGGTTTTTTTTTTCCCCACTTTTATACATTGTAATATTAATTTTGTATACCATACTATCATATTATTTAATTAGTATATCATGATACTAATTTTCGGTGATTTTGTACGCTTTCGTCACATAAATTCCGCTCAATCGACAATCACATCTTATATCCATATTTTTTCTTCCGTAATATCAGTTGCATATCTTGATTCATGTAGGCTACTGATCTCAAATATATCATTACTCATTCCATACCACTGAGTAATTATGTACAAACCCGTTAAAATTTTCAAGTTTAGCTTAAAATTTATGGCAAATGATGAAGTATTTTCTTATCACAGATTCTTATTGGACGGAATTTTTAATTTATTAGATGGAAGTGTACAAAATCAACGAAAAGTGCTAGTATAGTATATTAATTAAATAATGTAACAGTATAATGTACAAAATCGCAAAATAATCAATAGTATAGTGTACAAAAGTGCAAAAAACTCAAAAAACGAGTCCAAATCTTCTACCCATATTCTCTACCCCTTCCGTGCCCCCTCCTTATTTTATCGAAAAAAAAAACTTAATTTTTTTTGTACAATTAATATAATACATGTATAAATACATTGCAATAATTATTTTTAAAAGAAAATCCACACGCAATTTATTTTGGAATAAATATATAAATTAGTGTAAATTAAACATTAAATATTAGAAAAATTGTCTAAAAGAATATTATATCCAAATATTTTAAAATTTGAATACAATATATTATATAAGATTATAAATTTACGGAACAAGTTATGACAATTTAAAATTTAAATGAAAATAAACAAATAGGCATGGATAAACGTATAATATATATGTATATAATATTTAGACTTGTAGTACTTCTTTTAGGTTGTTTGTTATTTTCTTTTGGAAATGTTCAGATTTGTTAGGTCAAATCTTAAAGATACAGGTTGTTTGTTATTTTCTTTTGGAAATGTTCAGATTTGTTAGGTCAAATCTTAAAGATACTCAACATTTTGATGGTAATATTCTACTTTTATCATTTTGGAAAACATCAATCGTACCTCTCATGTTCATAGGTACTCCGTTCCTATTTAACTGTTTTTTTTAATTAATTTGTGGGGAAAATCCACATTTTATTAATGAAAAACGTGGGTGAAAAACCCCACAGAAATAAAACCAAGTAGCAATACAGAAAAGATCTCAAACAACGAGACCCAAAATAAATAATAGAAAACTATTACATCCAATTAAAATTAATGAAAAAAAGAAACTCCATAATCTGCTAAATCAGGATTCAATAGACTGGCGAACGAAACTTGAAGGACTGGGACTGTAAATAGATGTAATAATTCAACAGCTTTCCTCTCCCACCTCTTCATTTCCCCTGAGAATTGAACGAAGAGAGAGAATCTCTCCTTTTACTCCATTATCACCGAAATCTTAGCTTAGAAAAGCCTTTAGCTTCAGTGAGAATGATCCCTTTCAGAACATGAGGAAAATCATCCAAACAACAAGAGGCGATGTTAGCCTCCCAATTTGCAAGAAGATCAACAGCCTTGTTGCCTTCTCGCGCCATGTGTTTGAACAAGTAATCACCATCCTTTAACAGATCTTCAATAAGGTTTAATAGGTCTATAACCTTCCAAGGGCATTTTTGTTTACCTTCTACAATTTTAATTCAAAGCAATGAATCACTCCCAATAATAAGTTGTTTTTTTGGTGAAATTAGAAGGCCAATAGAGAGCTTTGAACTCTGAATAGAGAGCTGAAATACTTACAATAGATCTAGAAAACTCTTTAACAAAAGTGCCATTTTCATCCCTAATTAAACCTCCAATACCATTAATGGCATCTGTTTGTTTATAACAACCATCTATATTAAGTTTCAGAAACCCAGATGGAAGATGAACCCACTTAATAATAGTGACCTTATCAATTTTCTTCTTACCACTGAAATTAGAATATGAGAAACCTTTCTCCTTATAACCAGACAGGATAATCAACTCTTCAGTTTTTCGAATAATATTACAGGACCTCATTTTGATATTCTCAAATTTGCATGAGCATCTGGATTTTCAAATTAACCAAATAATGAGAGAAGGTAGAACCTGACATATTTTTTTTTCCAGAGAAATGCTTTTTCTTAGTGATATGAGACCACCAACTGTTAATTCTGCCATCTAAAGAATTATTCTGAATAAATATCCCCCATTTTCTTTCAAAAAAATTCCAGACTTCATTGGCTACTATACCAGTACTAAAAAGATGATTAAATGTTTCTTCTGATGTTTTACAACAACCACACATAGAAGGCATACTAATGCCAAATTTATACAGATTGCAATCCAATGAGACTGCTTGATTAAATAATTTCCACATGAAGCAAGAGACTTTTAAAAGTATCATTCTATTCCAAATAAACGTACTTCTCCAATTTACAGGACCTACCTCTCTAGAAATCTCCCAAGCTGAATTTATAGTAAAATTCCCAAGATTAATAGGTTTCCATATAGGTTTAACCCCATTCCCAGCTATAATAGAATTACTATAAGTCAATTCTCTAGCTTGAAGCATTCTGCACCAATTATTAGTTCCTCTTTTGATAGGGATGTCTTCTGCTTGTTTATTCCTACAGTATTTTGCTTTCAAGAATTTGGTCCACAAAGATTCTTTTGTTTTGAACTTCCACCAGAGTTTCATTGCAAAAACTTTAGATATATCATGAAAACTTTTAACATTCAATCCCCCTTCTTTCACAGGGGTACAAATTTTTCTCCATCTAACCCAATGATACTTATTTTTACCATTTTTGTTACCCTAGAAAAAGTTTGACAGCAATTGGTCTATTCTTTTAATCACTTGTAGTGGAGGATTCATAGCAACCAATGTATAAATAGGTATAGATTGAAGAACATGCCTAATTAGTATTAATTTCCCACCCAAATTTAGCCAGTTATCCTTCCAAGTAGACGGCTTACTTCTCACTTTTAGAATAAGTTCATGAAAAAGAATACATTTTTTGTGCGCAGAATATAATTTGCAACCAAGGTAGGAGAAATGAGGTCTCTTACTAGTGATATTAAGCACTTTGCAGATATTTCCTTTTTGTATTGCACTCACACTTTTTGAGAAATAGACAAAGCTCTTGTCTAAACTGATTTCTTGACCAGAATCTTGATTATAACATTGCAGGGTGTTGTTTATCTTTCTGACAGAGTGAAGGTCTGCTGAACTAAAAATAAGTAAATCATCAGCAAAAGCAAGTTGAGTGATAATAGGGCTTCCAATAAGAGATTTAAATGCTGACCATCTTTTGTTATCAATCAAGTCATTTAAATTTCTACTTAAAATTTCAGAACATAATATAAATAGACAAGAGGAAAGAGGATCCCCTGTCTCAGGCCATTTTTGGGAGTAAAAAGCTCAGTTGGGCTGCCATTCACCAAAATAGAAGTCTGGTTTCCAGAAATAATCCTCCATACTAAGTCAATAGTCTTCTCAGAAAAACCCATTTTTCTTAGTGTAGAAGTAAGAAAATGCCAAGAAATACGATCATAAGCTTTTTTCATCTATAGCTTTGAAGCTATGTTTTTACCACTTGTCTTTTTATTGAGAGTTGAGATAAACTCATGAGCAAGAAGAATATTGTCCACAATGTCTCTAGATTTAACAAATCCACTTTGATTCTCAGAAATAATATTAGGAAGTATAGTAGCAAATCTAGAAGACATAATTTTTGAAATGATCTTACTGCAGAAAGTACATAAGCTGATAGGTCTGAATTCAGCAAACTTCTTTGGCTTGATCTTCTTTGGTATTAGAGTAATAACAGTAGTGGATAGAGATCTAGGAAGTAAATTTCCCATGAAAAAAAGATTAATAGCTTTGATAATGTCTTCTCCAATAAAATTCCAACATGATACAAAAAACTGACCTGTAAAACCATCTATTCCAAGAGCACTAGATTTTCTTAGATCAAAAACAACTTCTTTTACTTCTTCTATAGTAGGGTCTTTGTCTAAGAAGTTATTAACCTATGTAGATATAAGTTTAGGAATTTTCTTCAAACTATTATATACATAAGAATGAGGATGATCTGCTGCTAATAGACTTTGAAAATAATCAATAGACTCCTTTTTAATAACCACTGAGTCTCTAGTGCAATTACCATCTTCTTTTTGTATTTCACCAATGACACACTTTAGTCTTCTTTTCTTTACTATACTGTGATAAAATTTAGTATTAGCATCCCCTAGTAAAGCCCATTTCAGATTAGCTTTTTGTGCCCAAAATTTTTCTTCTATGCTGAGTTTAGCTTTTAGAGTAGCTTCCACCTTATTGAGCCCAATTCTGTTAACAGGTGTTGGGTTCATTTCAAACTGCTGCTCTGCTCTTAGAAGATTGTCTTCAGCTTTGGTTATTTCTTGAAATATATTCCCAAATGTATTATAATTCCACTCTTTCAATCTCTTTCTAGTTGCCTTTAAATTAGCAGCAAGGTTATCCAATGCATTAGAATTGGAACTGGAAACCCATACTTCTTTAACTGCATTACAAAAGCCTTCATGATCTACCCAGAAATTTTGGAATATAAACCTTTTAGGACTGCTGGCTGGCACCAACTGTAATTTTAACAACAAGGGACTGTGGTCTGAAGTAACTTTACTCAAATGATCAAGATAAATATTGCAGAATAAGTTTGCAAACTCTTGATTAAAAAGTATCTTATCTATTCTTTAAAAAATAGCATCCACCCCCCACTACGCTTGTTCCACCAAGTATATTTAGAGCCACTATAGATAGTTTCTGAGGCACCCAAATTGTTAATACAAGATAGGAAATCATTAGCTGAATTAATATTAATAGGCAAACCCCCAATTTTATCTTCCTCATTTGAAACAGTATTAAAATCCCCTCCAATCAACCAAGGATTAATAGTGAAAGAATTTTCTAAGAAATTCCAAAGAACTTCTCTTTCAGCGGCTATGCACTTGGCATAGACCACTGTAATTTGTAACTGAAGACCCAAATAATCAATAGAAACTGCCAAATTAACAGCTTGATTCATTTGGTTAATAATAGAAATGTTAATCTCTTGCATATAAAAGACCCAAATCTTATTGTCTTCATGTACCAGAACTTCATCAAACCCAAACTTTCTTTTATAAAACTCCACTTTATCTTGGTTTTTCTTTGGTTCTAAACAAACTAAAAACATAATATGATGTAATTTACAAAGCTTATTGATACGCCTAGTGGTAGATTTAGTACCCACTCCTCTGATATTCCAAAAGAGTGTATTAATCATTTAAAACTTTTTTTAACCCCTACATTAGAGGATTTAAGAACCATAGCATCTTTAGCAACAACAATTGAAAGTTTCCCCAAATTTCTCTTATTTTTTGGGGTTTTCCATTCTCCTTCTTCTAGTATATTGGAAATTTCCCTAGGGGAGAGGCCAAGATCAATTCTCAGGTCTTTAGAAATATCAGGAGCATCAATGAGATTAGAATCTCTCATTGTCACCTGTAAATATTACCATATCAGTGTTAAGATTACACTCTTCTTCCCTGTCATCCTCCATTAATACAACTTTTTTGGCATTTGCAGGAATTTATGTAGCTGGTATCTTAGCTGCTGTTTCTTCAGAATTTCTTGCATTATCTATATTAAAGTTTTTAGTAACCCATTCTTTTGTGCTTATTTTATCTTGGTATTTGTAATAATTGGCCTTTTTTATTCTTTTCTTTAGTTTTTTCACAGTTTTCTTCTATGTCCTTTGCAGCATCTTTACCTTTACCAGTATTTTCTTCTTTGCTTCCCTCTTCTATTTTATCTAGTTTAGTGAACTTACAGGTCTCTATAGAGTGACCTAGTTTGAAACACTGGGAACAGTATTTTGGTACATCTTCGTATTTGCAATGTTGCCAGAATCCTTCACTTTCTCCATAATTTATTCTTACTCTTTTTATCAGTACCTTTCTTAAGTCAATTTCTACACAGATTCGGGCTAGACCTGGTCTAGTCAGTTTCGCTGTAGGTTCGTCTACTTTAAGTGGTTTTCCGAAAGCTGAAGCAATACTAAATATGCTACTTTTGTTGTAAAGATGGATAGGTAGTTTCGATAGATAAATCCAAACAGGGGTAACTGGGGATTCTTTTTCTGGACTAAAATCGTAGGAACATTTAAAAGTTCTCATTGGGCTATTGTCAATGTACCAAATTTTGCGCATCCAAATTCGTAGAAAATCTTCTTCATAATAACAGCGAATTAGAATGTGTTTTGAATCAATGACTCCAATATGATAGTTAGCTTTCAAATCCATAGAACTAAACGTTTTACGAATTATATCTATATGAGTCTTACCGTGTGAGAATTTCCCTACAATAGTATATTTGAAAGGTTCTGAAAGAGTATTTAGATTTTCGATTGTATAATGAATCATTGGTTCTCCTTCATAAGATTCGATTTCTTTAACTGGAACTTTATGTGTCACAGTTTGGGTTTTTAATATAGATGCGAAAGATTTAGATGTAGGTGGGTCCGGGGAGAGGGTTTGGTTGGGGTCAGGTGGTTGACTAGCGGTCATCTTTTCGGCGGCTAGGGCTTTTCACCCTAGTCGTCTCTCTCTCTCTCTCTCTAGGGCTTGGGCCGGCTGTCAGTTTTTTCCTATTTAACTGTTCATTATGAAACTAAGTGCAATTTTGATCGGTTAATAACTTGTATCAAAATTGTCGGAATGAAAATTTTCAAAAGTTGATTATATAGTTCAAATGTTAAATTTTATGATTAGATTTTAAAAAAATTCATTTCGACAATTTTGATACAAGTTATAATCCGATCAAAATTGCACGTAATTTTATAATGGACAATTAAATGAGAACGGATGTAGAATTGATAGCTTTTATAACTCTTTATTAGCCGTTCTAATTTTATAACCAATTACTGTCTTTTATCACTTGTCAGTATCCAACAAGTCAGCTTATGGAATAAAAGTATTCACCCAGACAGGCCTAGTATCTTATTGGGAAAAAGTATGAACATTTTCAATCTCGATTACTCTATTATTTTTATAAAAAAAAAAACTCGACTATTAAATCTATATAAGTTATTCCATATTTTCCCATCAAAAGAAGTTGGCATTGACTAATTGCAAGGTTTCCATGAATTGAGCTTTCTAGATTATCCAAAGTCATTACAGTTACCGCTTATTTTGGCCAAATTATGAGTTCTTTTTTAATGTTTTTGTACCCTTTTATTTTCATTCTATTTCGGTATAATACCTCTACTGCTAATAATTCAATTTAATACCATCTATTTTACGGTTTTATACACTACCGCTAATCATTAGATGAAATCATGTGTACTGACATATCACATATTTTTGTTGGGTAGAGAAGTATTGTAATCATATTTGTCACTACCGTGTTATAATTTTAACCAACAAATGGAGCGTAACAAAAAATGTGAAAATTATAACAGACAAGTATGATTACAATATGGTTATGCCAATTAACAGACAAGTACCATTTTAGGAACGAGTGATTAGGATGTAGACAATTTTGTCCTACAATCTACAAGCTCTTATCACGTGAAATATTTCCATATTTGGCAAAATTATGTATTGTCAGTTCTTATTAATCTCTCTCATAATCCCTTGTACTCCTGAAATCCTACTGTTATAAAATGTCGGGATAACAACACAACAATTACCTTTTTTAAAATTGCCGATAAATTGAATGTTGCTAAATTGTTACTAAAATTTAACGACACTCGTTTTACCAACAATTTTTAAAAAGTTAATTGTGGCTATATATAAAGTTATCAACCAACCCTCCCCGGTGTTCTCTTAGGCTCTGTTTGTTTGGGCGGAAATTATTTACTCAGTAACATATTTTCCACAAAAATTATTTTCGTGGAAATTTGTTTCACTCGATTTGTTTATTAAGTGTTTGGTGATATATATATTCGTGAAAACGTTATGTTTTCTCTCACAAACTAAAATGTTTTCTATCCATTTTTGGGGTGAATCGTTTTCCTTTGTTTTTCTACAATGATGGAAAATATTTTTCTTAGTTTGTTATTTTTCTATCAACCAATCATGCATAAAATTCATTTTTCCATGAAAATGTTTTCCTTTGCTATCTTCCACCTTTTAAAACAAACAGAGCTTTAGTTTGTACTATACAATTGCCACGACAATATATTATTGTACTGAAATGAGGTAGGAGTTTCATTTCAGAAAAAAATAGGAGGTAGGAGTCATCGGACCGAAAATTGAAAAATGAAATTTACCGAAAAAAGAAAATTATCCACCTCGCTGTTGGTGTTGGCTATTAAACAACGAGGCCTACTTAATATAGGACATTCCTTCATTTCTATGATTCTATCAAATTGATGATATCAAAATCCACACAATAGTAAATCAAATAAAGCCCTGCGACCCATGAAAAGACGTCACAATTGTAATTTCTGAAGTTAAAGTGAAACAAATGTAGAACTTGTGGATATGAAATCATAGCTGAATAACATGATGGCCCCAATAAAAAGGCCATATACCAGCCACATTTATTGGGTTCGCATTACCGTCCACAACTGTATAAAATATATAGACTAATTAATGTTCATAATAAAACATTTAAAACTTTGGTAGTAGTTAGGGTGTGCGAAGATTTCTAAAACATGCATCTCCAGCTGTTTACTGTATTTCTGGTGAACCACCCAAATTCAAGGAACCTTGACAATCAAGTTTCAGTATCCAAAAAGAAAAGATGAGTGAAATATATGAGTTCCTATAGAGATATATTTTGATGTAACTTTTAACTGATACATGACGTAATACAATTGTGGCACAACAAAGAGGAAAGGAAAACATAAATAATCAAACGAATTTGCAAAATTTTAGAGGCAATGACCAAAATCAATATTGAGCAAAACTATTTATCATAAATTAGTAAATTACAACTTCAAGAATTTCTTCTCGAAAGCTAGAACTCTACTATAAATCACTCAGCAACTCACCCTAACACACACCACTCTCACCGCGGTCCACGACTCTGGAGGGTAGTTCCTAACAAACAATGACCAAATTCTTTAGCTGATCATTTAAACATTATATTATATCCATATGCTTGAAGCTCTTGAACATAACTTGGTAGTGTGATTAACACAAGTCTAAAGCTGCAAGGTTGAAATATTGTAGGAGATCGAAATTGACCTGTACACTTAGAGATCCAGCATCTTATGGGGTTTCATTAATTGTATGTTTCTTTCATCTTCCACATAAAAGAAAATAAAAGGAAAAAAACATTCAAGCAAAAATACATCATTAAAATGGACAACTAATTACATAAGGAACGCCAATTGTTCATCAACCGAAATACTAATGAAAAGAAAGAATAAAACCATGTACTATATCTCATCGTTCTATCACAAAGACCTGTAGCTAGGGGGGAAAAAGAGGACTCAACAATAACCGTCGCTCCAAGCATATGTAATCTAATATTTAATTTGCCAATTTTTCCCCATATTTAGCGTTATCAACAACTGAGGAAACAAATCCATAAAATATCAGGAGTGTATTTACCATTTTGCTTCCTTCAAGTATAGCTGTCTCACTTAGGCCCAATTTTGCTTACATCAGAAGGTGGATGTTTGCCGCACATGCACTCCCAGTGTTTTAGTCTCTTTGTTTGTCAAAGTATCCAATGCTGTACAGAATATTGGGACAAACTAAATTCTAAAACAGGATAATGAACTTTGGAGGTTGTTCCAATGTAAATAACCAATTTGCTGTAATCTACTAAGTTTTTTTGTAAAATATTGCTGCTACATTTTACTGTGTTTGGTTGTTTGACGAGGATCTAACGTATTCCACGCAGAACGATTCAAATCTGGGCTCAGATATGTCAACCACTTCATCTTCTCGTGAATGCTGATTACTTTGTTTTCTAGTGTGATAGAGCAGTCCATCAATGTCCTCAGAAACTGAATCTAACCTTTTATCCTTGTCAGCACAAAGGGATTGGTCCGTGTGAAGTGGTAATGAACAACAATCTGGCAATAATCCACTAGATATGACTTCCTTGAGCTCCTCAGTTTCAACAGTTCTGTTACCGCTAACAAGATCCCCCTCACTTTTGATGCTATGAAAAGAATTCTGTAGTAAGATAACAGGAGCAGTGAGTCTCAATAACAATAGCTTCTATCCACATGACTACATCATGCAGAAACCTTTTCGATACGGAATATAGGCAAAAAGTAAAGTTACAATTTATTCCCCTATCTTTATCTTTGCGTAATCCAACCAAAGGTTATGCTGTAAGTAAGGTTTCTATTGATTAAAAATTGTTACATATGACGACATAAAGCCTCAGTGTTCTACTAGGCGTGATAATTATATAATTCTGTAAGCAAATATGAGTGAACTGTTCGCATACCTGCAAAAGACTAAAGGAAAAATTCTGCCTTCTAGATTTTTCAGGAGCAATGGTGGAAAGTATTTGCACAACTTCACTCATAGATGGACGAGAATCAGGATCCAACAACAAACACTCTTTTGCTAAATAAGCCATTATATGCATCTCTTCTTCTGGAAAATCCCCCTTTAGCTGTGAGTCAGGTAGCTCTGTTATTACTCGCTTACTGTCTAACAAGCGAGGTGTGGCCTGAAAAAAATCATAAGTTTAAATTCAAGTGGACATTATTTCACTGAACATTATGAAAATAATTGAAAATATAATAACAGCCAAAAATTGTTTAAATTCTAGAAACAAATTTTTTTTAAAACTTTAGGAAATAGAATATGAAGAAACGAAAGAATAAACAGCACTTGTCAATTACACCATGAGCATAAACATAGTTCTATTAAAAAGTTAGAATCCTGTGATCTGTGTGAACACAAATTAGCTATAGCGACAAATAGTACAAGTACAGCGAGTTCTAAACTTTGAAATGATTCAAACTGTCTTCCTTTTTATTCAAGCCAAGAATACTATAAACAGTTAATTTCATTTTCTGCACTAACATTAGGATGTTGTTTACTAATCTACAAATGCTAAATATTAGTAATACTAACATCGGATTTCTTGACAATGTAATAAACTTCATGTATCAAATAAAAAGAAAATGTAAGGTTGAGAAAATTAATTGTTACGCAAAGAAAATCTTCTTTACATTATCCTATGACCTATATATCGTTTTTATGAACCATTCCTTTACGTTTTTACGATTTTGGTTCTCAACCTATGTTTTTTCTTCTATATGGTAATATAGTTTACAAAAGATAGTGATTTAGTTTACAAAAGCGATAAAGAAAAATAACTTTTGCTAAGTTAGGTCACAAAATCGAAGAAAACATGATTAGTTAGTGTACAAAACTCTAATTTACCCTATTAAAGACGATTCCTTTTTCCAATGATGTTACAAACAATCTAAAATTGACAAAGTTTCAAGTATTATATTTCTGGGAATCAGTGGAAATATGACATTAGTAATTTGTGCTTATTTAAAAATAAGAAGACAACAAGAACACCGAGAAAGTACCCAAATGACGAGGCTCTCTTCTCCTTTGGTAGCACTTCTATTGATCGGGTGGCGACCAGTAATAAGCTCAAGAAGGACTACCCCAAAACTGAAAACATCTGATTTAAGGCTCGCCCTTCCTATGATTGCATATTCCGGAGCGAAATATCCAAATGTCCCTTGCATTCTCGCCGGAGAACTCGGATAGCTGGGAAGGTCATCACTCCTTAAATGCTTCGCCATTCCAAGATCCGTAATCTGTATACACACCGCTGTGAGTTAGTAAGGCAAATACTAGAGATATGCATGTTTTCTAAGTTAAGAAAAAAATAAAGGTTTGAGATGTGGAGCTTCTAAGTGTTTTTTTCTTCTATTTGTTGAGGTAAATTCAAGCCACGATGTGCCAACGACCTAGTAATGGTTCACACTTCTCACTCCATTCCTCACTAAAATTTGTGAAGAGAAAATTCTTTTTGTGCACCATCCTATCAACTTAGACCAAAAATCTTTACCATAACATTTCAGAATGTACTCAGCAATCTACATATAACGAAGATCGCAGCAGCATATCGAAATTCATGAATGCTAAAAGTATAAAATTTTGAAGCTGGTATCCTGATTGTTTGATTTTGAACAGATAGAATCTTAGTCATTAGTAACCAGCATGATCGAACAATAAGCTCAGTAATAGTGCTTCACGTATGAGTTGAAACTTAAACAGTGGTGCAATAATTGCTCAATTTGTGAACACTGATGATTAAACTGTATATTTCAGTACTAGGCGTCTTAATAGATAAAAAAGCTGCTAGATTGGAGTAAATAAATGATATGCTCTCATTTATAAAATCAGATGATGATCTCACCTTTGCTCTCATTTTCTCATCCAATAGGACATTAGTGGATTTGACATCACTATGCAAGATTTTAGGTGCAGCTGCTTCATGTAGATATTCCAATCCCTTAGCAGATCCAAGCGCGATCGTAACACGACTACTCCAATCCAAGAGTTTCCCCGAATTCCCATCTAAACATTCTCTCAGATTACCGTTATGCATGTATTCAAATACCAAAAGTCTCTTGACGTGTTTTCCTTGACTTTCTAGACAGTAACCCAACAAAGGTACAACATGAAAGTGATGGAGTCTAGATATCAGTTCAATCTGATCAATAAAGAAATAATAATTAC
Source organism: Primula vulgaris (assembly GCA_963920805.1). Taxonomy (NCBI): domain Eukaryota; kingdom Viridiplantae; phylum Streptophyta; class Magnoliopsida; order Ericales; family Primulaceae; genus Primula; species Primula vulgaris. The sequence goes on from OY987219.1 coordinate 28,267,506, forward strand.
ATTAGCCTATTAATATATTTCAGACACTTTAAAAAGTTCCCCAACAGGAAGCCCAAATATCAAAGATAAATTCTTTTCTGATGGAGCAATCATCATATACACCCTTCAAGAGAAATTTAAACACTCCCCTCATGTTTAAAGTTCAATAAAATTCAACAGTGAGGTTTCAAAGCACATCCCTGTTACCTCAAAAGTATTTTTCTAAGTTTGAGGGAATAAAAAGACGTTTTTCACCCTTTCATGTATTTCACTTCCTATAAACCTCAAGTTAGTATTAACGAGGCCTAAAGTAATAGAGATCAGTGTTTATTTGAGAGAAAGTTTGTGCATGAAAAGGTCGAATTTTTTAACCCATAGACTAAGAAAATTAATTACGGCAATAGTGATTTAAACGTTTGTGAGAATTATACATATGCAATAAAAGGTAAGAACGCCTTTTATCACTTAAACTTAACAACTTTAGGGGTAACATTGAAGCAATTTGAAACATGGATGTGAATTTGATTGATTAATAATTATTAATCAGATGGGGTGTGTTTGATTGTCACCCAAAACCTTAGAGGATGTTTTTTTAATGACTTTAACTGATGACGGGTTTTATAATATCTTTTTCAGTCAGTACCTCTGTTAAAAAGACTGCTTCAAAATCTGGCCCTCCACGAATTTTCAAGCGCTTAACTGCTACAGTTTTACCACATCTGAGATGGCCACGGTATACATGACTGCTTGCCCCAACACCAATTAAGTTCGAATCTGAGAATTTGTCAGTTGCATCTTCCAACTCAGAATACGAAAAACGTTCTAGTGTTCCCGGTATTTTATCCTTTTTGTTTCTCAATATAAATGAAGCCATGTGAATGCACCCTGTTACAATGCATCCATAATCAGTATGTAACTATGTATAAGAGTAACTGACAATAAGCTCCTAAATAGAAATCGGAATTTTAGTATATACCTGTGATTGGCTTACTGGGAGCATCTACATATATTTTGTACTCTGGTACAGATGAAGCTTGGTGACTGATCAACTTTGTGTGGCTATTGACGCTTTCTTTATCTGATGCGAAAAGATGTCCCTGTACAAGATATTTGTTTCTCCCATAGGTATACCATGCCAATGAGGCAATAAATGCCAGACTCATTATGAAACCAAAAATCAGTAGAATGATCACTGTGGATTTGCTAAATATCCATATCCTGAACGAATCAACTTGATCTGAGGATCCTGTCAAATCGTTAAAAAAAAACTTCCGAAGTTATATCATGTGTAATATATACAAAATTTTCATAATTTTTTCAGCACCATGAAACAATAACCAGAGAAAAAAATAATAAAATATTAGAACACAGTCCATATCTGTATGTATGTTAAATGAAATTAGCAATGTCACGGAAAACGAGGTAGTAAGTTTGGCTTCTAACTGAAAAAAAATAAAGAGGGATCAAACAAACCAAGCCAAGTGAAGCCTGTGTAATGCATATATGTAGGTCCATACCGAGGTAAGTTTGGATAGCCAGTCGATCGGAAATTTAAAAAGAGGCAACCTAAGGGGGTTATGGGTTTTCATGTCCAGAAAAGTTCAGGATCTCCAAAAAATTGAAGGAGCTAATAAAGTGTCTTGTTTAGTTGGTTCAGTTTTCTGTTCGTTGATACTGCTCAAGGTGATAATAAAGAGATTGATGCAAATTTTTTTTTTACAAAAGTCATGGGAAAATGCTAAAAAAAATAATCTCTACAGCAATATTTCAGCATTTTGAGTGATATGATATCCCTGTCATAAAGGGAACTATTTTCTTTTTCCTCATAGTTGCTATGATGAAGGTAATGCTTAAAAAAGGTTCATACTTGAACAGTCGATTACCAGAGATACTATATAACAAAAGTTAAATTATTGACTTATTTCTACAAATTAATATACCAGAAGTGCAATTGCAGGATGTAAAACAGCTTGTGGTGAGGTTGCCAGCTGTTAGTTCAGGGTCTTTATCAGTACCACACATACAAGTCCATCTATCTGCTCTTGATCCTGCTGAAATAAGACAATCACAAACAAATTTATGAGCTAAAGGAAATTTACTATCGAAGAACTGTAAAAAACTGAAAAGCTAGATAGTCTCAACAGAAACCTTGGGGCAGATCTAGTGTGCAAATAACTAATAATGCTTTTACAGTGCATGTAATATATTTTTGGTAAGTTTAAGAGAACTATGCATTAGATACTAAATCCTGGTTTTATGCTTAATCACAATCATTTGTCGTTAAAATTGAAGGCCCTCCAAATTAGCCAAGTTCTTTTTTTTGCTTTGCTTTTCTTTTCTGTATTCAAGCTATATACATTATAATGTATGTAATTACTAGGATAGCCTTTATTTTCCAACCAGTATTCAACGGAATCAGCAGAACATTCTTCAGTATCAGGAAAAAAAATTATAAACCAAGACTAAACACAGACTAGATTACCGCCTTACCTGGACTGCAGTCGCAGGAAGTAGAACACTTAGAATCAGCAGAAAATCTCTGAATGCTAGAAGAGCATATACATGCCAACTTGTTCACCATGGGGGCATCAGAAATTTCATCTACAGACAACAGAATCAACAAAAGTAGTTTCTTGAATATGACAGCAATTGGAATGGACAGTGAAATGATACAAAATAACTCAGACCCACAAAAATTGTATCATGCCCCATAAATCTTCCTAGGTGCTTTTTTACAAAAATAAAATAAAATTGAGTTGTGGAAACTAAAGCGTAAGAGTAAAACATGATACATGGTCTTTACTGGCCAATCCATTAAAAGATGGACAAAGGAGTTAGATGTTTTTTAACCAAACTCAAAGTAATGTTTCATGTCACAAGTTAATGATATCATGCTAATCTAATTTCAAATATGCCGCATTAGACAAAAAATATAGCAAAGAGCATCGCTGGATACTAACCGCAAAGAACTAGTGGAATTATGATGAAGTTGATGAGTAAAGCAAAGGTAACTGGTATTTGAGACTTCATTTATCCAAGCCCGAACACCTCACTGGAATTTTTAAGAAAAATAGTTAAAAGGAGGACAGACATGTGTCATAATAAGAAATTTTTTAATACTAGATAGAAATTTCATTGTGAGCAAAAGAATCTCTGGTAGACTGAAGCATAACTGTTCCGCTACCCTAATAATAATCACCCAACTCAATGCACCACACCAGTCAGATAACATCTTGTATTTGTTCTATTAAACTCAATTGACGAGAAAGAGCACGGATTTAAATTCGGAAAATAGCTGGAAAGACTAAAACTTGGTTATTTGTGAATTCCTCAAAGATTCAGTTTTGTTGTAAAAATTCTACTCCCTCCATCCCAAATTATAAGGAACAATGGAAATGCGTGCAATTTTGCAACGTAAAATTGGTGCACTTTAAATGTCGGAATTGTAAGTTTCAAAAGTTATTCATATAATTTAGCATGTTAACTATGTGACTAACTTTTGAAATTTACAATTCCGATATTTAAAGAACACAAATTTTGCATAACTTTGGAAACTTACAATTCCGACATTTAAAGTGCACCAATTTTGCATTGCAAAATTACACGTATCCCTATTCTTCCTTATAAATTGGGACGGAGGGAGTATATTTCATGATTGACTAACTTAAATCTACAGTAGTCCAGCTCCTATGATACGTTAAATATCAGCAACACATGATATGACAGGTTTAAACACAATGGTGAGGAAAGGAGTGGATGAAATTGATGTTATTCATTACAGTCTAACATCAGCAATCGTGGTAAACAAATTTGACTAGCACATTCAACAGGGTACAAAGACCCACACATTTGAAGACATGAATCAAAGGTTGGAGGATTTAATATAAAGCTCTTAAATTGTAAAATAGTAGATAATGCGAACTGCCTTCAAACAAACCTGTAAATGTGTATGACGCAGGTCACAACCATGAAGAAGCATTATCCGTTATATAACACCATAGACTTACAAGCGGCAAGATGAGCAGTCCGTCAGTTGACATTATAATCAGTAGATGATTCTACTTTCAAACCCACGTGAGCAAGTTCTCAAGTTATGTTTTTGGATTTAATATGTATAGAATGCTGGCGCTTTTTGGTCCTGTAGGAACGAGAGATTATAGGGAATATATATCAGGAAATCATAGTAATCTAGAACTCTATACCAAAGAAAAATGGCCAGAAACAATGGGTAGAAACTTTTGATTTACAGAAAACTTGGTAGTCCAACAATCATTAATCACTTAATAGGAAAAAGTGGATTCTTCTATATGCAACATGCTTAATATAGAAAAAACAGAAACAAATGCGTTATACTACTTCCAATTTGTTAATGGAATATAGAAAATGCACAAGAAGTTTCAATTAGCCAGGACTAGCTGGGCACAATTAGTCAATGATTCTTTTGGGGAGGAAATTATATCAATAAACCACGAATACTTGATAATTTCTGGCTTGAACCATGGAAGATGGAACTAAATATAAGAAAAAGACTTCTTTTTTACTGGCTAAATATTCAAGAACTCATATACCCATCAACATATATAATATCACTTGAAAGGCATATGGGTAATGGAAATTTTGGAAAACAGCCATCAAAAGATCCAACCATATAAAGTAAGAAAGAGACTTGTAATATTGTCTTAACTAGAATATGCAAACAGAAAACCCCACCAAATAAACTATAGGAAAGCAACCACCCACAACCTGAAAGGAACATCTCAACAAACAGAATACCAACGAAGCCACAATTCTCTCATTGGCTTGTTTGGTAGAAGCTTTTACACTTAGGTTTTTTTGTTGTTGCCTTTTTTACTTATTAGCTGCATTGCATTTGATTAACAAGAAATGAACCTTTGTACTTCTTAGACTCAAACAACTCCGTTTATTTCTTAAAAATGTAAGCAAACAAGCCCGACGTCTGTTACTAGGGAATTTAGTATTGGGTGTAAACTGTAAAAAAAAACGTCCTAACTCTGTTAACACTCAATATTTTACCAAACACATTTTGGATTATTGAAAAATGTTCTTAAGGTATCATGATTGTAAGATGAGTTTTCAAATATTCCAATATGTTGTCAATATGCCAACGGTTGGATATAATTTTTATTTATTTATTTTTTGAAATCTTTGCTTTGAAGGTGGGGATGAGTACACCTACAGGCCTTCACGTATGTACTTTTGAGAGGGACTTTTGATGAAGATTCTTACTTGGGGCCCATTTGTTGGTGTCGGTATGAATTACTACTTATAAGGACTAAGGGGCCAGATTAAATGATTAAATAAAACTTCTTATCTTTTCGGTTTTATAGTATTTTTTTATAGTCAGCTGCTCATTCATAGCGGCAAGGTTTTCCAATACAGATGATGGCAATAATTGCAGATCACAAGAAGTCAACCGGGAAAAAAATAACAGAAAGGAAAGGAAAAACCAAGAAAATTAAAACTGTGTTTAAGATGACTAGCAAAATGCAATATATTAGCAGTTTTTTTTTTTTTTTTGTTCTTAATTACAAGAAGAAGTAGAAAACTGACATTAATTGTTCACTGTCATTTCAATTTGCAAGACTTTTAATAATACCATTAAATACATCAGAAGCTGCCAAAAGATGTATGGTACTTTACTCCCCCACCCTTGTTGAGGAAAACCAAAATGGACTACAAATCACTGAAGAAATTTTTAAAACTCAAAAAGTTGAAACTGAGTCATACTTTGGGACAGATATTAGAAATTTAGAATGGAGAGATGGCTATCATTTACATATTGCACATTGATTGAGGAAAACCAGATTTGTCAAACCTGAGGGACTGAAAAGCAATCTCAATAATGTCATTTCCATTAGTATATAATCACGAAAAAAAATATAGCTCCTTTTCTTTTAACAAATATTAAAAACAATTTTTTTCCTTACTCAAATCAGTGTTTTATGTGTTATTAAACAATATATTCTTAAATCCCTAATAAACTTTTTTTCTTCTTTCTCCCTGTTTCCTGCCGATTGTCCACGGATTGTCCGTCATGGTCAACAGAAAAGTCAACAGACACGGATTAAAATATTTGGCGACACTTGTTTTGTGGTATCTCAGGCGTGTTCATGTCTCACGCATGTCGGACACTTCTAGAAAAAACTAATTAGCGAGTCCGGGCATCAAGTGTTATTATAGTAATGTCTCTACGGTTGTGATCGTATCTTACTTGTAGAGGCATTACTGTAGTAACATATGATGCATTACTGGCAGAATCACTCTCAGAGTCGTCTCGAGAGTTCAAACTCGAAAATGGAGCCCTTTTTTTATTTATATTTTTTCAATCACTAAAATTCGTGAATTTTATGTGGAGCACATGTCGGGTCAAAATTTGAGGACTAAAATGAATATGTGATTACTCTCGATGACTTTGATTAAAATTATAACTACAAAATGTAGTTATGTATTACCACAATTTTGTCCAAGGAATGAAATATTTAGTACTACAAAGAAATACACAGTGATAGTGGTAAACTGGTAATACCTCATAATTAACTGTAATAATATATAAGAGTATTATGAATTATGATAATACCTGTGTAACGGAAAAAAGTAGAGAAATTAGTTCCGGAAATGCATCTCTCTCCCCCTCTCAAAAGCTTTTACCAATTCTCGCTAAGAAGAACCGCCAACTTTGCTTTAACTGTATCACCTGATCTGAAAATTTGAGCAATCGTAACGCAATTAGAACAATAATTACAGAAAATGTAAAATAAAATTGGACTCATATGCTTCAAACAGAATTAAAAAATGACTGAAAAATATCTCACCTTTTATTAAACGAAACTATCGCTCAAAACACAGCAACTAAGTTTATAATATCTGCAGAAATTAGAAAATCGTAACTGCAGTTAGATAAAATTACACAAAATAAAATAAATCCGAGCTCATTTTCAGCAACACTGTCTAGTATCTAGCATTACATATAATTAACGAAAATAGCGATTTGGCCCTTCCATATTGATTTTTTTAAAATCAAGTGTCCCCATTTACTGATCCAGGCTCCGCCACTTATAACTAATACAGAGAAAAATAACTTACCTAAAGGAAATTATCGCTCAAAACACATCAACTAAGTTTATAAAATGTGCACAAATTAGAAAACCGTAACTGCAGTTAGATAATTTAGAGAAAATAAAATAATATAGAGCTCATTTTCAGCAACACTGTCTAGCATTACATATATTTGTATATACTAGTACAGAGAATAAAAAATGAGAGAGAAGTTCACACTAAATCTTAATTAGTGAGATTGTTAGAGAGTGAATTAGGTTATTAGATATAGATAGATATAGAGAGAGAAACCGTAATTAAAGAGGTGCTAGAAGAGAGATAATGCGTGCGTATATTGGGACTGAGAGTATTTCGATTCAGTGACTGGCGCTCTTTAATCTTGAATTTTGTAATTGGAGTATTTATTTATTATAGTATAGTGGGTCCTATTGGAATTTAATTACGTGCCACGATACTTGTGCAAAATTGTCCCAATACATAAAATATTCAATTTATTCGGTGGTCCTGCTGCGGTGCGGCCAAATACCCGCTTCATCTTCCACGTGCTGGATCATACTTCCCGGTATTCACATACCAAATCAGGTGCAAGTTTAATCGATTAATAATTTATATTAAAATTATCGAAATAATTTATAATGTAATTTAACTTTTGAACTATATGATTAAATTTAAAAAAAATTTATTTCAATAATTTTAATATAATTTCTTAACCAATTAAAATTACACGTGGTTTCGTATGAGATAATTTTTTGAAAATGAGTATTGGTTTAAGTAAAATTATACCATTGCTAGTGTCACGGGACTGTTTTTTTTATTTATGGTGGTTCTCATCTTACGAGCACGTGTCTGAAAAAAAAAAAAATGTCAATCCGTTAAACAAACCAATGCTAGCATACAGATGCTAACATCTAGTATGGTGATAAGAAATGTTAGATCAAGTCCACCACGAAATTAACAGGTCATTGATTGATTTTGGAAATTGACAGCACTGGTTCCATTATGTTTAGGAAACTTCAATTAAGTCCACCTTTGTTTGGAGATCTTAGATAGGCTGTTTAGGTGTGTTTCGTTTCGATGTCGGTCAAAGTACCAACATTACGAACCAAACCCAAAAAATAATAATGTACCAATTCTTGAAAAGTTAAATTCGAAGAAGTACAAATTTTTTTATCGAATTCCGATCTATTTTGAACTTCAAAAGCTACTAGATCGGCAGAAAATTGCTTCCCACGAACCTCAAACCTCCAAGTTTCATTTTACATTGGTGTAACTTGTATATTATAGGATGCAAAAGAGTAAGATTTGTTGTGTTCATGAGCCTTAATTACTTCTTTCTATCTTGTTGGATTGAAATAGTTTAAAGTGTGTGCCATGTCAATGTTATATCAAAATGACAAAGACACACTTATACTTCAGTTTTATTTATTTATTCTGGAATAGCCGATACGTATTTGACCATTTTGGTACGGCTTGTATACGCCATGAATATGCGTACGATACGTCTTCGGTATTTTTTCGGTGCGGCTGATAAATTTAATTTTTATTTTTTTTCATAAAAACTAATTAAAATATAAGTTTATCAATATAATAATATGAATATTTTATCATTAACAAGTATGATTAATTTAATTTAATTTAATTTGTTTTTTAGGCACTAGCCATGAAAAATTATATTAACATTCACTAAAATATTCGTATATAAGCTTAAATTGTTCCAAATTTTGTTAATTCTGTTATATTAATATTGTAATCGGTAAATTGAATCGTATATATAAAAATAATTATATTTTTTATTATTGTACCATTTTCGTACCGTATCCAAAATTTTCAATTTTTGTTATATCGTCACACCCGTATCATACCGGGTACGATGATCATACCCGGTTCCGACTGATTCATGGGTTCCCAATTGGTTCCACGCGCCATATACCGTAGTACTCTGGTAAGGTCAATATATCCAACAGATTCTGATTGGGTCACACATCACAAGACTTGTATCGAAGACCATTCACTTTTAGGAAATTAGGTAATTAGTTTTCTTCTCCTTTTCAGCTTTTCTTAAACTATTTAAACAAAAAATCCTTAGTACTAAACTTATTTTTCATCTTTCATCTTTTGACCTTTATCGAAAGAAAATTATGTTTGACCAGATTCCGCAAATCACAGTTTGCAGATCAAAGTAATTATCAACGGTTTGATAAAATTTACAATTAGAATATCGTCTAATGCCCCCTAATTTGTTGATTTCTTACGTCATGTAGAAGAGTAGAATCCACGTATTGGTGGATTTTACTCAGTTGATCGTATTTGCGATCAACCTTTTCTGGGAAAACGCATGTATATATATATATTGAAGGAGAGTTAGAGAGAGAGAGAGAGAGAGAGGAAAAGCTTTTTTATTAAAACAACTTAAAAGTCATTGTTTACAGAGGAAAAATATATATACACTGTCAAACTTCTATTTAGTCCTAGAAGTTCCAGAACTGTCACAAACAGTTCTTTACAATTCAGTACTTCATGTTTACAGCAACTTCTATTTAGTACAAAGAATCCCAGAACTGTCTTAAGCAGTTCTTTACAACTTACAAATACACATTCAATACTTCATGTTTACAGGAACTTCTATTTAGTACAAATACACTATAATCAATATGCCCTCCTCAAGATGGAGAGTGAAGTGATAACACTCCCATCTTGACAATCAAATGCTGGAACTGGGCTGAACCTAATGCTTTTGTAAACAAATCTGCAATATTATCATTAGTACCAACATGTAACAAATGAACAGTATTTTTAAGTACTAAATCTCTGATAAAATGACAATCAACCTCAATATGCTTGCTCCTCTCATGATTTACAGGATTATAAGCCAATGCAAGTGCACTTTTACTATCTGTGAACAAAGCTACAGGTTGATTATGTGTAATGCCTAAGTCTTTGAGTAAATGAATCAACCATATTATCTCACAACTAGTCACTGTAAGCGCCCTATATTCAGCTTCTGCACTACTCCTAGATACAACATTCTGTTTCTTACTTTTCCAAGAAATCAAAGAATCCCCTAAGAAAATACTAAAACCAGTCACTGATCTTCTAGAATCAATACAAGCTGCCCAGTCAGAATCACTATAGGCTTTCAATGATAAAGAAGAAGAAGAAGGAAAGAAAATACCTTGGGCTGGTGATTTCTTAATGTACCTTAAGACCTTTAAAGCTGCTGCGTAATGCTTCTTGCTGGGCTTAGCTAAAAATTGACTCAAAACATGAATAGAATAAGCAATGTCTGGTCTTGTAATGGTTAGATACAAAAGTTTACCAATTATTCTTCTATACAAAGAAATATCTTCAAACCAATCATCATCAAAACTAGTAAATTTCTGTTTTGTATCCATTGGAAAACAAGAAGGTTTGGATGCTAAAAGACCAGTATCAGCTAAAATATCTAATGCATATTTTCTTTGGCATATATGTATTCCTGTCTTATTTCTAGCTACCTCTAGACCTAAAAAAAACTTCAAAGGTCCTAAATCCTTTAATAGAAACTGTTTATTAAGAAAAGTTTTAACTTCATCTATCAAATCTGAACAAGTACTACCTAATATAATATCATCTACATAAACTAAAAGAGCTAAAAAAAAACCATTTTTATTGACAGTAAACAAGGAATAGTCAGCAACAGACTGTTTAAAACCAAACAGTACTAAAGCACTACTTAATTTTGAAAACCACTGCCTTGAAGCCTGTTTCAAACCATACAATGATTTTTGTAATTTGCAAACCAAAGTATTATCTTTTTGTAAAAAACCTGGTGGTGATGTCATGTAAACCTCCTCATCTAAGTCACCATGTAAAAAAGCATTATTAACATCTATTTGAGCTAAAAACCAATTTTGAGAAGCTGCAAGAGCTAAAAAACATCTTACTGTTGTCATTTTTGCTACAGGTGAAAAGGTAGCTTCATAATCTATACCTTCTAATTGAGTATAACCTTTAGCAACAAGCCTAGCTTTATACCTTTCTATAGATCCATCAGCCTTATGCTTAATTTTATAAACCCATTTACATCCTATTGGTTGTTTACCAGGTGGTAATTTAGTTAATAACCAAGTATCATTAACTTCTAAAGCTTGAATTTCTGTTTCCATAGCCTTTATCCAAAGTGGATCACTACTAGCTTGCTTATAAGTCTTAGGTTCAGAAACAGAAGATACTAACATACAAAAAGACTTATATGAAGAAGAAACATTCTCATAAGTAAGATAGGAAGACAAATCATAAACAGGTTTATTATGATTGTTAGACAAAATATTATTACTAGTAGCAGAACAATGAAAATCATGTAAATATTGAGGAGCTTTAGAAATTCTTACAGATTGCCTCTTAGGCAGAACCTTCACAGGTACAGATACATTTTTATCATTATCTTGAATACAAACTAAACTATCATTTGGAACTATAGATTCATTAGCAACCAAAGGTTCTGTGGAAATAATCAAATTAGGTTGCTGTTTAAAAGGAAAATAACCTTCATAAAAAACAACATCTCTTGTAAGAAAAACCTCATTTGTAATGTAATCCAATAATTTGTACCCCTTAGTACTAGCACCATAGCCAAGCAAAACACACTTTTTACCCCTTGCATCAAATTTAGTTCTATTTCTACTTAAAGTACTAGAGTAACACAAACAACCAATAACCCTTAAATGATGATAAGTAGGTTTAAAACCATACAACATTTGATAAGGACTTTTATTAGACAGAAGAGGTGTAGGTGTTCTATTGATTAAATATGCAGCAGTTAAAATACATTCTCCCCAAAACTTCAAAGGCAAATTAGACTGGAATCTAATAGCCCTAGCTACATTTAACAAGTGCTGATGTTTTCTTTCTGCAACACCATTTTGTTGTGGAGTCTCAACACAACTGGTTTGATGTAAAATTCCAGTTTTAGAATAAAAATCTAACAAATTAAACTCACTTCCATTGTCACTTCTCATAATTTTAATTTTGGAATTAAACTGTGTTGCTACCATTTTATGAAATTGAGGAAAAATAATAGCTGTGTCAGATTTATTTTTGAGTAAGAAAATCCAAGTACACCTTGTAAAATCATCAACTATGGTCAAGAAATAATTGTAATTATTATAAGTAGGAACAGAATAAGGACCCCAAAGATCACAATGAACAAGATCAAAAGCTTTATTAGTATGAGAAGTTTTTACAGGGAAACTAAGCCTATGGTGCTTAGCTAAATGACAAACATCACAAGGAACTGATTTCAAATTACTGAACTTGACATTTACATCATTTGAAAGGATACTTAAAATAGCAACAGATGGATGTCCTAACCTAGAGTGCCAAATATGTGACTTATTTTCTGGAAAAACAACATTACAAATAGATGATCTTTGAGGAAAATCCTTTCTCTGGAAAACATACAAACCATTCTTTGCCTGTGCACTACCAATCATCCTCAAAGATACCTGGTCCTGAATATAACAACCTTTTGAATCAAAAACTACTAATAACCCAGAGTCATTAGCCAATTTGCTAACAGCAATCAAATTAAACCCAAAAGAAGGTACACATAAAACATTGTACAATCTTATATTATTTTTAAAAACAATAGTCCCTATATGAGTAACTACAGCCTTTTGTCCATTAGGCAAATTAACATGTGAATTAACCCTTTTAAAATTGCTAAAATGATGTAAAGAATTGACCATATGTTCATTAGCCCCACTATCAATTATCCATAAATCAGTATTTAACATGTTCTCATTATGACATACATTAGAATAGAAAGAAGAAGAATGTTGCTTACCTGACATGCCAGTAAAAACCATATTTGAGAGAGGTGTAACTCCAGCTTGCTGACTATCAGCCTGCTGCTGCAGATCACCCTCTCCTGAATTCTCCTTCTTATGATGCTGTCCTGTATCATTACCAAAAACATCTCCATCTTGATAAGTGACTAAATGTGCCATATTATTTCCAGAAAAAGAATTACTAAAACCTCTAGGTCTTGGAGTCCACCCAGGTGGATACCCATGCAATTTATAGCACCTATCTTTTGTGTGTCTATTTGACCCACAATGAGAACACTTCATAGCCATACCTCTACCCATGTTATATAAAGGTCTAAAAGGCCTAGAAGTACTGTTAGAACCATTAGTCCTAAACTGACTAGAATGAGGTCTAAACCCTTGATTAACCCCTTGATTATTCTGTGACTTATCATACTGAGTAGCAAGTGCCATATTATTTTCAGAAATCCCACCATGAACTCCTACACTCTGTTGTTTCTCTTCTTGAATAACCATTTGATACATATCATTCAAAGGAGGAAGAGGCCTAGTTAAAAGAATTTGACTCCTAACATGAGCAAATCTTTCATTTAACCCCATCAAGAAAATCATTTTAAAAATCCTCTGTTCCCTAGCCACTATTGCATTCATAAAATTGCAAGAACATCCCCCTATAATACCACAAGAACACCTAGGAATAGGACTTATAACACTCAGCTGATTCCACAAAGTCTCTATTTTAGTAAAATAACCAGATACACTAAGTGATTCTTGAACAGTTTTATGCATGTCTTGATGTAATTCATAAATCCTAGCCTCATTCCCTTGAGCAAATCTTTCTGTTAGCTCTCTCCACATCTTAGAAGCAGAATCCACATACAAAATGGACTGTGCTATATCACTATTAACAGAATTAATAATCCAAGACATGACTATCAGGTTGCACTGCAACCAAGCCCCATTCATTGGGTCAGTATCTAATGGACAAGGTAGAGTACCTGTCACAAACCCTAATTTGGATTTGGCCCCTATTGAAATCTCCATGGCCCTCCTCCAAGAATGAAAATTAGCCCCATTTAACACAGGAGTAACTAGACTAGTGCTAGTATTCTCATTAGAACCTATGTAATAAGGACTCATGGTATTTATAGAAGAAATAACCGTAGGTTGAACATCACCAAATTCTGACATTTCTTGATTTCAGAAAAGAAACCTAATTTTTAATAAGGAGAATTAAAACCCAAACAAACCAAGAAGAGGGTATAATAGCTAATTTGAATCCCAAATAAACCCTAAGTCTTCAATTAATCCCAAAAGAATTAAAACCCTAATTCTTCAATTAATCAAAGAATTGATAATCAAAAGAGAGTAATACAGATATTACCAATTGTAGAGACGAAATCAATAAAGAACCCCAAAAATTTTCCAACTCTTCAATTAACCCAATAAAGAACCCCAGAAATCTGTGCAAATCGCAGCGGAAAAGAAGCTCTATAAAGCTCTGATACCATGTAGAAGAGTAGAATCCACGTATTGGTGGATTTTACTCAGTTGATCGTATTTGCGATCAACCTTTTCTGGGAAAACGCATGTATATATATATATTGAAGGAGAGTTAGAGAGAGAGAGAGAGAGAGGAAAAGCTTTTTTTATTAAAACAACTTAAAAGTCATTGTTTACAGAGGAAAAATATATATACACTGTCAAACTTCTATTTAGTCCTAGAAGTTCCAGAACTGTCACAAACAGTTCTTTACAATTCAGTACTTCATGTTTACAGCAACTTCTATTTAGTACAAAGAATCCCAGAACTGTCTTAAGCAGTTCTTTACAACTTACAAATACACATTCAATACTTCATGTTTACAGGAACTTCTATTTAGTACAAATACACTATAATCAATACGTCAAGAATTAGCTCAATGGCACCGTTATTGGGTCTTTATTCTTTTTATTAACAACGCACATAACAGGAGAAAATCATTTTAAGCATCAAAACAACATAATATAAGATTTTAGTAAGATATATGAAAGAGGATGACTTAATAAACTGCAAAATTTCTTTTAAAACGCACAGACCGTAGATTAAATCTACGGTCTACAATGATTCACTGTAAACCGTAGATTTAATCTACGGTTTGTATTCATTTAATTCAAACCGTAGATTAAATCTACGGTTTACAGTGAATGTAAACCGTAGATTTAATCTACGGTATGTGTAATTTCTGCAGAAATTACATAGTCAGTCCCTACTTTTCAGAAATTACACAGTCAGTCCCTACGCGAAAATTACACAGACAGTCCCTGAAAAAACAGAATGTTACGTTTTTTTTTAAAAATAAACTTTTATTCTACACTTTCTCTCTTTCTCTCAAAAACCCCCAATTTTCATCAAAAAAAAAACCACCCAAATCAATCAACCACAATAACTATCAATTTTCTTAACAAAAAACCCCAAATCATCAATCAAATTTATCCATAATTCAAGATATATATTTTATTCTCTAATTTATTATTTATTTTGTGTAATTTCAATTTGTAAAATAGGAAAAAATATATAAAATATGCAAATCCTTAATTCACTTAGCTATATATAGTTGTTTGTTGTTTGCTTATATTAATTATAGAAATTATAATAATTGTTGATATATGTCCCATTTTTGCATTTTTTTTTATTTTAATTTGTAAAATAGGAAAAAATATATAAAATATGTAAATGGATAATTCACTTAGCTATATATAATTTTTTGTTGTTTGTTTATATTAATTATAGAAATTATAATAATTGTTGATATTTGTCCCATTTTTGCAAAAAAAATAAAATTGAGTTATCATTGTTTGGTTTATGATTAAATGTGTTTGATTATGATTAAAAAAATTGAGTTATCATTGTTTGGTTATCATTAAATGTGTTTGGTTATGATTAAAAAATTGAGTTATTATTGTTTGGTTTATGATTAAATGTGTTTGGTTATGATTAAAAAATTGAGTTATTATTGTTTGGTTTATGATTAAATGTGTTTGGTTATGATTAAAAAATTGAGTTATCATTGTTTGGTTTATCATTAAAAAATTGAGTTATCATTGTTTGGTTATAATTGAGTTATAATTGTTTTGGTTATTATTAATTGGTTATCATTATTTGGTTATTATTAATTGGTTATCATTAATTGGTTATCATTGTTTGGTTATCATTAATTGGTTATCATTGAGTTATCATTGTTTGGTTATCATTAATTGAGTTATATTTGGTTATCATAGTTAGAATGGCAGAGCCAGGTCCACATATTAAAGGCAGGTTGGGTATTTTACGACAGACCGGTCACATTTCTAATCAGACTTGGGATGCTGGAAGAGAAGCGGGTAGAGGAGATGCCAATAAGATTAGGGTTTATAATTATAGTTGACAGATACCGACGCCTGAAAGGGTAGTTCAAAATATGATTAGGGCTGGTTTTTACGGTATTTACACTATAGGTAATTATACCGTAGACCGAGGCTTGCTTACAGCCTTAGTTGATAGGTGGCGTGATGAGTCGCACACGTTCCATTTTGTCGGTGGAGAGTTGGGGATATCTTTACAGGATGTAGAGATTATGTTTGGTCTCAGGGTGGATGGTCTTGCTGTTACCCGATCGGAGCAGAATGATAACAGGGCGAGCAGGTTGGATATGATGGAGAGTTTGTTGGGTGTTAGACCGGCTGATAATCAAGTGGATACAAACTGTTTGACAGTTAGACTTGATTGGATGTTACACACATTCGGTGAATTACCCCCCAACCCTAGTGAGGAGCGTTTGCTATATCAGTCTATGGCTGCCATGTTATTATTACTGGGGGCACATGTGTTTTCGGATAAGAGCAGTGATCAGATTCCACTCTGGCCTCTGCCATTTCTGGAGGATTTTGACACATGTGCTGAGTATAGTTGGGGATCAGCTCTTCTGGCCTGGTTAGAGGCTAATCTATGCAAGTTGGTACGTTGTAAGGCAAGCGGAGTAAGCGGGGCGGTGATGTTTCTGGATATGTGGGCGATTACCAGACTATTGCCGGTTAGACCATGTGAAGAGCTGCCGGAAGATATCGAGCCACCTGAGGGCTGGCCTAGGTTCCCCCTCGGTTACAGGTATGATATTATTTAGTTTTTGTATTGGATTTTTTTATTTATTTAGCTGCCGGTTATATATATTGTTTATCGGGTTTTGTTTGTATATTACAGATGGAAGATTTGGAGGCAAACTAACCTTAAGCCATATGTCTACGGACATAATGTGGTCCACATACGTGATCAGTTTGACAATATGTCGCATGAACAGGTAAATTTTAACTTTTTTATTTCCTACATGCAACTTACGTATTATATGTTGTATATGTTTGCATTGGTCTTATGTTCGCAGAATTTATTACTAGTATTTTTAAAACCCTTGTTTACATATTCTAATAATAATTTTGCTGATTACAGATAGTGTGGCAACCTTACGGGAACCTCGATGACTATCCGGAATACTGCACGCGGGGCCGTTATATGTGGCATTGTTCTGTGCCTCTCATTTGTAATGAGAAGATTGAGTTCCACCCCGCGGACAGGTTCATGAGACAGTTCGGTTTTGTTCAGCGGGTCCCTACATATATTTGGAAACCCAGACAGGGTCACGACAAGGATAGAAGATATGGGATTGGGCAAAAACACGACTGGCCTTTACTTTGTGGAGAGTTTATAGCCGTGTGGAATGACCGCCACAACCGTCTTATTAACGGCAAATTTGGCACGGGGACGTCACCGGATTACATGAGATGGTATAGAGAGAGGACCCGCATCTTTATAAACCCACCTGAACTTGCCCCGCCATCTCACGGTTTCCGGGAGCATACGGGGTTGTTCAATAAAATGGTAACAACTAATTAAAGTTCATTAATATTTGATTGTTATTTTTTTGTTTGTATATTTCAATACTTATAAATCGTTTTCAATATTGGTTTGTTTTTCTTCAGAAAGCGGTATTGCGCCGCAATTTCAAATCGTTCAAACGGCTAAAAGCAAAGACGGAAGTGGACTTACTACGAAAGGACTTCGCTGAAATGGGAATGAATCCGTATGGGTCAGCTGATGAACAGTCGGATGAGGAGGATGACGATGACGACGACGATGGTGATGACGACCTACGTTACGACCCAAGAACTTACACTAGGGCTTCAAGTTGTCGGCGTCCCGACGAAAGAGGCAGAGGGGAAGGCGAATCTAGTAGCGGCGGGCGTAGCCGGGGTAGAAGATCGACTGGAGGTCGACCCCCAACTACAGAGCAGGGTCCGGGTCCGAGTTCAAGCGGTCATGGTCGTCGTGCTTCTTTTACTGGGTCGGAGTACGTTCAGGATGATGTTCCGTTCGATTATCATAGTCAGCATTCAACCGACAGTTGGAGTCACGGATTAGCACTTACATCCCACGAGCGTGCTCCGTATCCAGAATCGCAGCATCGACAGAGACGGCGTACGGAGCTAAACGAAATCGAAGAGTCTGCTGAGCCGTCATCGGATAGATTAACATCGGCGGGAAAGATGCTCCCTACGTCCAACTTTAAATCATTTAGTCGTTACAAAAATAAATAAATGCACATTTGAGTTTTTTGTAAATGTTTTTTGTATTTGATTTCTATGTTTGATTTGTAAGTTTTATTCTTAGCTGAGTTGGAATATTATAAATTCGTAAGTTTAATTTGATTTGTATGTTTGATTTGTACGTTATAAATTCGTAAGTTTAATTTGTATGTTTGTAAAAAATATTCTGTATTTTAATTGATAGGACCAATATTGAGTTTTTACAAACCCTAAACCCCTAAACCCTAAACCCCTAAACCCTAAACCCTAAACCCTAAACCCAAAATTACAAACCCTAAATTACAAACCCTAAATCCTAAATCCTAAACCCTAAACCCTAAACCCTAAACCCTAAACCCTAAACCCTAAACCCTAAATTACAAACCCTAAACCCTAAATCCTAAGCCCTAAACCCTAAATTACAAACCCTAAACCCTGAACCCTAAACCCTAAATCCTAAATACTAAACCCTAAACCCCTAAACCCCTAAACCCTAAATATTTTGAAATATACATACAAACCGTACATTTAATGTACGGTTTGTACAGATTTCATACAAACCGTACATTAAATGTACGGTTTGCATGTATTCTGTGCAAACCGTAAAATAAATGTACGGTTTGTACCACCCTTGATTTAAGCAGCGTCATTTTACGAATGTACTTTTTGCACTAAATCACCGTTAATAACGTAAAAAAAAAAAACTACAAACCGTAAAAATAATCTACAGTTTGTAGTGTAAATGACATTGGATACCATATCTATCAAAATAAATCCGACAAGACCTTATCACTTTTGAATTATTATGACTTGACAACCCTATCCGAAAATGACTACTCAATGCATTATTAAAGTTTGGAAATGACTACACCAAAAAAAATACTACAAACCGTAAAAGTAATCTACGGTTTGTAGTGTAAATGACATTGGATACCATATCTATCAAAATAATTCCGACAACACCTTATCACTTTTGAATTATTATGACTTGACAACCCTATCCGAAAATGACTACTCAATGCATTATTAAAGTTTGGAAATGACACCACCTTGTGGGGTTTCTGAAATTAACACTATAAATATGGCTCATTTTTGCCAATTCTAACAAACCCTAAAATCAAACACAAACACATTTCAGAAATCTCTTAAAAAATACTCCTTTCTTCCCAAAAAAAATATAAACAAACACTTTTCGAAAATGAATTATAACTATGGTTATGACAACAACCAATGGAATAACAACAATGCGAATTCATCCAATGGCTCAAACGATGAGCTAACTGATTATTCAGAGCACTTTGAAGTTGATGAATTGACTTGGGAAACAAGGGATGAAATGCTTGCTGATCTTGCTGGAAATTGGGGTTTCATTCTTACGATTCGTAGGTCTGGAGGGGGTGATGGGAGAAGAACACCGTATGTTGATATTGTGTGTGATAAATCGGGGGTTTACGAAAAAAGAAACCATCTTCCGTAAATTCAGGTACAAAGAAAAAAGATTGTCCATTTTTCATTAAAGGTTACGTAGTTAATGGTGAATGTATGTGTCACGTAGAAAATGGACAACATAACCACCCACCTCCAACTTACCTCCAAGGGCAAGCACGACGTGCTCGTTTAACCCAAGATGAAAAAGAAATTGTTAAAACTTTAAGGCAAAGTAGTTTTAAAGTTGGTGCAATATTAGAGGCCATAAAAAATCGAAATCCTGACAATGTATCAAACATAAAAACGATACATAATTTTTTGGATGGACTGAAATTTAAAGAACGAGATGGTAGAAACCCGATACATGAACTGTTTAATTTGTTGGATAGACATCGCTACACATTCTACTATAATATGAACCCATCAACCCATTGCCTTGAGAACTTGTTTTTTGCACACCCCGATTCTATAAGGATGTTCAAAGCTTTTCCTAATGTCTTGTTAATGGATTGTACATATAGGACAAACCGTTTTAATATGTCATTTCTAGAAGTCGTAGGAATGACATCAACGAACCAAACATATTGTTTAGGTTTTGTTTTCATGAGTGACGAGACAAAGGAAAGTTATATATGGGCATTGGAAAAATTTAAATTTACATTGGAGGGTTGTATACTACCTAGGGTGTTGGTAACCGACAGGGAAATGGCCTTATCAAATGCTTTATCCGTTGTTTTTCCCGATTCTCATCATATTTTGTGCACTTTTCATATTGCAAAAAATGTTTTGAAAAACTGCCGTAAAAAGATCCCTGACGAGGAGTGGCAAACGTTTCTAGATGATTGGGGTTTATTGGTTGATTCTGAGTCGACAGAGGAGTACAATCATAACCGAGCTTATTTCAATTCCTCTTACAAATCGTACCCTGCTATGATTAAGTATGTAGACAAGCTTTTAAATGATTATGCTGAAAAGTTTGTTGCATGCTATACCAACCACACAACACATCTAGGTAACAGAACTAGCAATCGAGCCGAACAACAACATGCTAAGCTGAAAAGATCCCTTTCCACAAATACTGGCACGCTTGAAAATGTTTGGGTACAGGTGAATAGAATTCTAGAAAAACAGTTTGAGGATATTAAGATGAAGTTGGATAAATGCAAGTCTTATTTTCCACATTCTGAACGAACACCTCTATTTATAAATCTTAGGTCGTATATCACACACTATGCCTTTAATTTATTATTTCAAGAACACAAAAAATGTAGTGGCCAGGCTGATGAGAATTGTTCTTGCGGTTTCAAATTGTCTCACGGTTTACCTTGTCATCACATTATGAGTGAACATATTTTATTCGGAAAGCCTCTTCCTCTAGAATATATTCATCCATTCTGGAAAAAATTAGACGTAATTGATGATAATGGGAACACCGATGATTATGGGGTAGAGGGTGATCTAGAAGAGTTTAAAAGTGTTTATGCTAGCAAAACTAATGTTGAAAAACGGCGTATGAAAACACAACTCCGAGAGATAACCGTACCAGCTAGAACATCCATCAGTGACCCCGAAGTGAGACAAAATAGGGGGAGACCTAGAAAGGGAGACAAATCTAGTAAGAGAGATAAGTCGGGATGGGAGTATGTGGAGGAACAGATTGCTGGTGCTAGTAGGGACAAGGGCAAAGGTAAGGTGGATGAAACACCGGAGGTAAGGGTAAACCCAACTAGGAGGCCGCGAAACCAGAACCCTAAACCCACCCCCAATAGGCCAACCTTCCTGTACAGTGACCAAATATGGGTCATGTTACATAGTTACATCGAAACGGTTTATGATGTGCGTGGGGATGGTAACTGTGGGTTCCGGGTACTTGCAAATGCGACGGGTAAACAGCATGGGGAAGATGATTGGTACGCGGTAAGATGTGATTTGTTTCAAGAGCTGCAGCAAATGAAAGGTGTTTATTATGAGCTGTTTGAGAATCTTGACTTTGAAGCTTACCGGTATGATTACATTTTATCAAGTTTAAATTTTTATCATGCTACAAATCCCGCACCTTCTGACAAATGGATGAGATTTCCGTCGTATGGTTTTTTAATTGATTCTCATTATAATATGCCAATCGTATTGTTGTTCTTATGGCAAAATAAAAATGGAGGGGTAAACGTGTGGAACGCCACTTTTTTACCTCTTTATACTGGTCCGCCTCAGGGAACGACATATTACATCCCGATTGTAATGGTGTTCGTCAACAGTTGTCAATATGCTCAGTTTATTCCTAAAGAAGAAGGTATCTTCCCAATGCCAGGAATTATAGCACGGTGGGAACAAACACGCACTGAGGCAGTTGCGCCATGGAAGGAACTTTTTCGACCAAATTTCAAGTTATATATGGCGCTGGAAAAGCAATCGGGAAAGCAAAAAGCAAATGAAGAAGAAGCTATAGACCTAAGTCCATAATCAGTTTTTTATTTTTAATTTTATGTAAATTACTATTTTTTTCCAAGTTGTTGTAAATTTATATGATGTAAACAAATGTTTAATAAATTTGTTTTATGAAATTTAGTTCATGTTTGCATATTGAGTTAATTTCTTTTATGAAATTTATATAATTTATGATTGTTTCATTCAAGAAAATTGACGATTGACACCAAATTGACAACTTAGTTAATGTTTCATATTGCGTTATACAAGTGTTAAAAACAAACCAAAAAAACTTCACAAAAATTGACGATTTACTTAATGATTCAATAAATATCAACTTATACACTTGACAAAAATATAACATGAACCAAAAACATAAAATTTATCAAATCAACTTTTTTTGTGTAAATTTGTGTAAATTTTGTGTTTATTTTGAGAGATTGTTAGAATATTGGTAATTTATTTTATGTAAAATTTTAAAAATAAGGCATTTAGTTTTTTTATTAAAAAAAAATCATGTTTAATTTGAAAAAAATATTCAGTATTTTAATTTTAATTATTAGAATTTTAATTTTAATTTTTAATGTGTAAATTCTGAAAAATGATGCAGAGCGTAGATTAAATCTACGGTTTACAGTGATTCACTGCAAACCGTAGATTTAATCTACGGTCTGCATCATTTTTCAGAATTTAATGTAAACCGTAGATTAAATCTACGGTCTGCATTGAATCAATGCAGACCGTAGATTAAATCTACGGTCTGTGCGTTTATACAGATAAATTGCAGTTAAATAATCCAACCTCTATATGAAAATTTGAGAAAGAATTGAAGGCCAATGGCCTTTTAATTTCTTTTTTACACATATTTTTTGATTTTAATATCGCTTATTTTTTGAATTAAGTTGGAACTATTATTCTTAAAAACATAATTGGTTTTTGCTACCTTAGGGGTCAAATTCTACTTAACCCCAATAACAATTTACCTTTTACCTTTAATATAATAAAAAAAATCACCACCTCCACCGATCACCGCCTCCACAGTTCTCCTTTCTCCCACTAGGACCACCACAGTTCTCCGTCAACGGCGGCGACAATGGCACTGACACGGGCACTGTTCTCTCTCTCTTTCTACCTCTCGTCGGTTGAATCATCTATCTTTGTATCTATCTCTTATTAGCTCTTTTCATGTCTGTCCCTCTCTACCTCTCTCCGTCGTCTCTCTCTATCGGTGATCGACGACGATCTTATCACTAAATCTCGTCTGTCGCAGTAGTGAGCTCGTGGTTGTGGACGATAAACTATATACACTTTCAAAGTGGACGATACGCACTTGAATAAACACTTTCCGCAAGAAATACCATTTTTTCAATATGAAAAGTCACTTATTAGTGAAAAGGTCTCCTTCTATAGAACATAGACGATTTTTCGATTAAAAACCGCTTTTATGTGTATAAGGCACTGTATACGTTGTCAACCTACGTTTTTACATATTTTAGCGAAATCTACGCAATTTCAATTTAACTATATGAAAAGAATAAAAAAATTATATATGCATTTTAAGCTGACTTATATGCACTGTCAACTCAACCGTATACAGTTTGAGCAGCACAACATGCACTTTTTACCAAACTATATGTACTTTCAATTAAACTATATACACTTTCAACCGAATTATATATGAACTTTATACACATTAAAGAAAACTATATGCACTTTCGGAATGAATTCTATGAACTTAATAGAGGTGCCCTTTTGACCATTTAATTTTTCCAATGTAAAAAACCGTTTTTAGTGGAAAAACGATGTCATTCGGATGTAAAAAAAAAACCACTTCCAAGTGGAAAAAATAAATTTCGTAAAGAAAACTTCATTTTTTTAATGATAAAATGTCGCTTTCCATTGAAAAATGTCAATTCTTAATGAACGGTTCGATTAGTTTGCGGCCCTACTGATTACTGATATACACCCTCAAATCAATATACTATTCTGCCTTTAATATCTGATTTTGTTACTTCATTTTTAATTTGCATTAATGTCTGCCATTGTAATGCTTGTTGGTGGGAGAAGAGGAGTCATTAACTAAAGTTTGTTATGTTGAGAAGAATTATTCCAGTACTAAGTGACAGTGGAACAATGACATTAAGTCAACTGAACCCATTTTCAATATGTATTTTAAAATTCTTTTAGATCTATCGATTTTAATGCACATGAAAGAATTAAATATAGACAAGAAGAAGAATAAGTTTGGGTACCAGAAAGGAATTGAGAGCTCGAATCTCGATCAAATATGTTAATTTTATACTCCTCATTTTTGGCAAAAGACAAATAACATGGGGAATCAACTTCATTAGCAGCTTAATACAAACCAATATGATTTAGAAAAATATGACTCGCAAGTCGCAACTGCAAAACATAATAAGGAAAGAAAATTGTCAAAGTAAATAAAACATGCAATGAAGGTAGATTCTGCTATGCATGCGTTTAGGGGTGGTCCTGAACCAAACCATAACAGATTGTCAGGTGATCGATAGTTGATTTTTTTATTTTTTTTAAATCTAGGTTAGGAAATAGGTGAAAAAAAATTAAAGGGGCTGATATGCTAAAATAATAGGGCCGTCACTGTATGCGTTTAATTTCCTTGCACATTTCTCTAATGCACTTAAAAAGGCAGCGAGTTTAAAGGCTACCTCTTTTGCGACTTCTTAACTGGATGAATCCAGTTATCTTTCTCAAACTTGAGTAAAACAAACTTATTAATTTAAAATTCAATGACGATCAACACCTATAAGTTGCTGTATTTTTGTAGGTTATCATACGAAATCCATGATATATGATGATATTATTGTTTCACACAAATTTTTCGAAGTGTTGAAAACAGAGAAAATGAAATGCGAAAAAAAGTAATTTTTATGAATCAATAATTTGTGGGTACAATCTATGATAATTTTTAAAAGAAAATCTATAAATGAAAGTACTTTGATTATTCTATTCAAACAATTTGTGATGGTTTTAAATGCTGTAGTAGACTATTTGATGAATTTCGTTGATTTTGCTGAACTTGATTTGAATTCTTCGAATTTGATGAATAACTTTGCAGCTTTGTTGATTTCGTTAATGATTTTGACGTTATTAAGATTTGGTGAATAACTTGAAGACTTTGATCTAGAGAAACGTGTTTTTGTCATGTTGTAGTTGTTTCTGAAGATCGAATGCCGATTTGTTGTAGATTTATTGGGTAGAGCTCCTCAGATTTGGTGAATAATTTTGAAGATTTTGATCCATTGAAACGCCTTACTTACTACAAAATAATGCTTGATTTATTGAGAGTCAAAAGCTGTCATAAGCCTGTCACTAATTTAAAAATCTGTCACAAATCTGTCGCAAATTGACTAAACTGTCACAAAGCCGTCACAAAAACTGTCGCTAATAAGCTTGTAACAAAAAATACCGTCACTAATCCCGTCGCTATTTGGGTATTTTTTTATAGTGTCGTTCATGATGATCAAATGCAGATTTTCTACAAGATTGCACCGGTACGGGTATGAGTACTGTACCGAGCACGATACAGGGACGTCGGTATGGTAAAATTCTAAAAATTTAGGTACAGTACGGCGTGGGTACGATAATAATTAATCAATATATTTCTATATATATTACAAACCTACAAGCCACATATTTTTTTATTTGCACATTTAATCAGTTTTGAGGGTACATGAGTACTTGTTTTTAAAATCTAAGGAGATTCTGTAATATAGCAAAATTTGAATGAATTTTAGATGTTTTATATTACTATCTTTGTTGTGTGACATATTAGCTTGGTATATATATATATATATATATTTCCCTATATATATATATGAGATATGTATAGATATAGATAGATATATATGAGAGATAACAGACGAAATGTTTATTCATTAAGATGAGTATTAGAGAGATACATTAAAAGACTCCTGACCCTTTTTATATAATAGAGGGTAGGGTTACCTATGTTAGGAAAGTCCAAGATAGGCCCAATAGAGTAAGGCCCAAGATGGCCAATAATATACTACAACACTCCTCCTTTGGACGTCTTGATTTATTCGTCTTCATGTTGTCGATGTGAGTCGAGTTCATTCCCAGTGCTAAACACATAAAAAAACCTTAGGGCCGGAAAACCCAGTTTGGGACAAAACCGGTACCTAGGAGAAACTGTGTAGCCAAATGATATAGGCCGAAATATCATGTAAGTAACTAACCACAAAACAGTGTGCCTCATCAAAACCTTGTCAGAGCAAACCCAATGGGAAAATCTCTAATCGAAGGAAAAAGAGTGCAATAGTGGTAGTAGTAGGGGATCAACCACAAAACAGATGCCTCATCAAAACCTTGCTAGAGTAAACCTAGTGGGAAAAACCTCTAGTCGAAGGATAAAAGAGTACACAGTGGTAAGAAGTATACAACATGATACTCCCCCTAATTTCGGCAATCTTAAGTGAGATATGATGGGAACGTGTCTCGCTAAAAATCTTGCAAAGGAAAACCCAGTGGGAAAAAACCTTGGTCTAAGGACAAAAAGAGTACACGAGCATACGACTGGATGCTCCCCTTCACTTGCACACGACAGGGTGCGAGGATTTCGACTAAGTAGTAATTATTACAATAAGCATTCACCTGGATGCTCCCCCTCACTTGCACACGACTGGGTGCAAGGATTTCATATTTCAAGAAAGAGTACGAGCATTCGACTGAATGTTTCATTTACTTGCACATGGCTGGATGCAAGAAAATCTAACGTGGAATAGAACGAGCATTCAACTAGATGCTCTTAAACTTCATACGTGAAGATTCATTTCGACAAGAAATGCTAAGTAGCATAATCTAGTCATGTCTCTCTTGATCGATAACAACAAGTTGTCCTCAACTACAAGTGTTTTATCTGGATCGTGAGACAGAGCATATGTAATTCAAATATAGCTAATACGAGCTCGAAGCCATATACACTCTCTAGTCGTCTCATAGAGCACGAGTAGATCAGAGTGATTCGTTTGGAATCATTCCAAGGCCTCCAAGATATTGCCTTATTCCTAATGGTAAAGACAGACCATGTTAGAAATATCTCTTATGCGGGTCTGATAAGTAACCGACATCGGTATAACCGAAAAAGGGTTGAGTTAATTCGAGTACCGAAGGGGGTATGTACACTCGATGACGCAAATGAGATAAACTAGCCCACTTTCAAAATTACTATAAGATAAGAGAATGTGTCTTTAGTGCCATTTCGATGGCAGTGTGTTAGCACGATGATGTGTCGAGTTATACCATTCACAGCATACGAGATGTTCATCCTATATAAATTTTCTTATCCAATAACAGATGGGCGATAAAGGAACATGTTGAATATAAATTCACGATACTGCTTATGGAATACAATTTCCAAGCTAGTATTTTGGTGAAAGATTGCTCCAATATGTCAATTTCAGACATTTGTTCACCATAGACGTTATCACGTCTCAAATGTGGCAGCGGAATATCATCAACGCCTTATCGTTCATCTCGCGAGTAACAACAAACTCGTGTTTTTCTCATCAAAGATGGCATCCAAAAAAAATTGGGCATCATATTTTCACACATTGGGGTGACTAACATGTGGTGACGGAATAACATCAACGTCTAAACAGTCATTTCGCAAGTATGCTTTGCGATTTTCTCATCATAGATGGCATCCAACATGTGTTGGGAGTTCTGGATTAGTTATCATATAAAACGACCAGTTTATATGTTTATGGTTTGCACAAGCACAAACTTTGTTTCGAAATGACAGGTTCGAAAATAGTTTTGCTTTTAATGTGAATTGGTTCTCATTGATCGAACGATGAGTCGATACTGAGACACTAATTCGGCGAAACATATATCACTATATTAACACACTCGGGGAAATTATTATTTAGTCAACCCCCTTTCGGTAGCTCTACTTGAACACGACCAGGAAAGACGGTGAGGGTGGAGGGCACGAATGTCATTTAAAACCCGATCTCATTAGGATATCGACTTCTACCTATATCTGTCCTAGACATCGTATCCAAATAGGTGAGCCTAGTTGGGGAATGTTCATAATTTTTCCAACTTAAATGTGAAAATATATGATTTCACAAATTATCATATTTTATACATAACAACAGTATTAATATTACATGGCAGTGATTATTAACATGAGAATTCATAAATTAATTCAATTAACATGCAATGTTATTTACTAGCCATTTAATCAATTATCATGTATGTGGATATGTTTAAATGGAACAAATATTATGATAATACAAACACACATACTGATCTGCATACAAGTGATATACTAGGGGGACCATGAATGTTGTTACAACAAACTATTTCAGCTTATTTACGTATACAATACAGAAGTATCAACGAGTTTACAAGAAGTCCCTAGGATTCAAAAATAAATAGTTATGCTACTACAGGTTTTATAATATCCAGGCATTAGAGCAACTCTAGAACATACGCAAGGCTATTTTAACTTTATAAACAGCGAGGATATACTCAGTTTTTTTTTTATATAAAAAACCTATACATGCAGGTCTAATAAAGTTAGAATGTCAATTACATAGCTATTGTATCACTAACATCAACATATATAACACGTACATTTAATAAACATGTGTGTATTCCTTTAATATCATGCAATAGTAACAGCTTAGCGTGTACAATCATGTGAAACAAAACAGCTTAGCGTGTACAATCATGTGAAACAAATCCACGCAATAATTAATAATAAGCAACTTGTATCTAAACATGCCGGGGTTATATCATGCGATTTATAAGTTTACAGTAGCAATTTTAATTCGTGTCATGATATATACATACCAATCATACAAGCATGTTTACGTACGTCACTAAATTATAGAGTAGGGAGCATGCAATTCGTTACTTTAACCGTACAGAATAAAAATATTGATAATTATGTACCGTATTCCGGGTATTTTGGGGAAGATCGGCGGGAAAAAAAACTGCAAAGTTTAGCCGTAAATTAATAACCCAATCTTCGAGCGTATAAACCCTAGTATTCGAACAAAATACCCAACCTTCTAGCTTTTACTCCAATCTCCACGAGTATCGTGCTGATAACGTGTTGTGTGACATATTAACTCGGTATATATATATATATATATGAGATATGTATAGATATAGATAAATATATATGAGAAACAACAGACGAAGTATTTATTTATTAATATGAGTATTAGAGAGATACATCAAGAGACCCCTGACTCTCTTTATATAATAGAGGGTAGGGTTACATATGCTAGGAAAACCCAAGATATGCCCAATAGAGTAAGTGCCAAGATGACCAATAATATACTATAACAATCTTTAAATAATAGAGGTTTTAATATACGTTTTTAAATATTGTGTAAACTGGTATGGTACACTGGTACTAGCGTAGCAGAATTTCTTCAGATTTGGTGAATTTTTTTGAAGATTTTGATATGTAGAAACGCGTTCTTTATCGCTTTTAGTTGTTTCTGAAAATCGAATGCAGATTTGTTGAGCTTGTTGGAGCGCTTCGTTGATTTGTTGCAAATGTATTGCATATTTGTTGAAAACTCTTTGAAGATATGTTGAAAACTCCTTGAAGACTCGTTGCGGTTGAGCTGTTGAATACTTCTCGAACACTTGCTGAAGAATTGTTGCAGACTCCAGATTAAGAGACTTGTTGCAGAGCTCCTCTATCTAACTTTTAAGATGTTGAGAACTTTCTCCCTATAGTTTTAAAGACTTGAAATATTTTAAAACTCCAATATGTTGAGAAGTTTCTCACTCTAACTTGAAAATGTTGAATAATGGTACCCCATCTGTGTATTTATATATTTTGCGGTGAACTTATATTTGAAAGGCCACTTTCTCAAGTTTGTGCCCATTATTGTTTTTGACACATGATTTAAAATAGATGTATTTATCTCCCATTTGTGTTTGAAACATTACAAATGAGTCCTAATAACTCGTTGTTTGTAGCGCATTTAATAATTTTAGAAAAATAAATATCTTTATTTTATATAAATTATCATACTAAATTTTATAAGATGATAAAATATATTTTATTTTTCTCATTTAAACTACTAATAACTCGTCTATTCTAAGATTGATAAATTAGTAATTGATTGATATTTAATTTAAACGACACATGTCACATTTTTAATATACATAAAATTTGCGTGCGAACAATTATACTACATAGAAATTTAATAAACCAAACAAATAGCGATCGAATATAGTTGATATGGATTAAGAGGCTCCCATTTAGTGCAACTGGAGCTAGCTACTGACATCATTTTTACTTATCATTCATAGAAATACAGGGTTGATGTTTTGTGCCATAAATTTTGCCATTTTTTCAGTTTTGTACCTCTAATCCTAAATTTTTCATTTTTGAGCCCCAAGTTTACGCTTTTTCTATTTTTTAGTTATTTCCGTCTAAAAAGGTGACAGGTGGCACCGGAAAGCAATCACGTGCTGGCACGTGCCTCGTTTTCTTTGGCTGTAATTAAGTCATTCCGTCCATTAATGATTAGAAAATAAAATTAAAACAAAACTTATCCCTGCTCTCTCTTCCAAACACGAACCACTGTCAAAAAAACATAAACCCTAAAATTTTCTCTCTTTTCCAAACCCGAACCACTCTCAAACACCTAAAACTTATCAAACTAATCATACATTGGTGCGATTAAGGTGGGATTAAGGTGGGATTAAGTTACGATTAAGGTGCGATTATAGGTGCGATCAACTAATCATGGCATGAGTTTTACGTCGTCCTCAAGTTAATCAACCTCCTGCAAAAAGTGGTAATTTTCTTTTTATTTTCAAAAATATATGTTTTACATATTAATTTGGTTCATATGCATACAATTTATATGTATTTAAGTAGACTCCACCTAAAATGAAATATTTTTTTCAACGCAGCTATGGATCCGAACTGTTCACAATTGAACTACATCACAATAGTGTTTTTAAATAGGGAACAAAAACAAATTATGAAGGAGGAAAGGTAAGTTATTTGGATAATTGTGAGAAGGGTCAAATAGTGTTTTTTGATTTAAGAGAGTTGGATCCTCTTTTGATACTGATATTTTAGATATAAAGTATGATAAAGATGCTCTACAACTTCTTAAGTTCTTATCTGCTTATAAAGTTATAGAAGTTTTTATTAATTGTGTGGGGAAAATATATGGGAATGAGAATGACAATTCTGATAGTGATGATGATTATGAGATTTATGAGAATGAAAATGTTAGTGATGTAAACTTATCAGATTTTGTTGATAGTGATAAAGAAGTTATAGGTCTTGAGGGTTTAAAAGATGTTCCAACTGACGTTTATGATAATGTGGGCAAGCAAAACCAAAAAGAAACACAAACAAGTACAAGCAAAGCTAAGGTGTATAAACCTAATCCTAATAATGCTAATTTGTTTGAAAGTTTGCTAACTGATATAAATGTTCTAAATGATGGTTATGCCTCATCTGATGGGTTAAATAGTAAATGTGCTTATCAAGAGAAGTGATGGTAAAGATATTGTCTTTGAGATGGTTGATACATAAAATGTTAAATTTGAATTGGGAATGAAATTTGCTACAAGTGATGTGTTTAGAAATGCAGTAAAATTACTTGCTATTCTGACTGGACTAGTAATACAGTAGACCTCTATAAATTAATACTCAGTAAATTAATAAACTCTACAAAATAATTTTTTTTTCCGTTTCCGACTTGGCCTAATGTAAAAAATCACTAATTTCAATAAATTAATAAGATAATAAAGTTTCGAAATATCCTTATATAAATACTTGGTTCCCACAAAAGTATAAATTAATAATTTGTAAAAATGACAAACATTAATAGGACGATTTAGAGATATATATGACTCTATACTCGTATGGTTATTCATAAAATTTAAATCCACTAAGAGCTCATTCCTAACTTTTTTATTACATCCATAAACTCAGATATTGAATATGTTTTTATTCCTAAAGATATTGTCAAAGTCGGAGACCGGTAAATGGTATTGGTCTTGGTCAAACTTTTATTAGGCCAAATATGTTGGACTTGTATATGTGTTGGGCTTATGTATATATTGGCAAATGGTACTAATTTGCAATAACTATTTTGAAAGTGGTACTAACTTTAAATTAGTAGTTTCAAAAGGTAGCAGCCTCCAATTCACCATGTATTTGTATGTAATGTGAAATAATATTTTATATTAATTGATAGAAATAATAGGTGTAATAGTTTTTGGGCATACTTACAAATAAGAATAGCCTTGTGGGTTGAGCTAGAAAGGAAATAAAAGAAAATCTAAAACCTATACTTACTCTACATACACACACATACGTTTCATACATACATAAATACATACCCCACATGTGTGGCTGGAGATTTCAGAAAGAGAATCGAAGGAGGGAGTGATCAGCGACAAAGTGAGAACGAGTGGAGAGAAAATTGGCCATGGTCTGGTCAGGTCCCCGTGACAAGCAGCAGTGATCGGTTTTCGTGTTTCTCGGGCAGCGGCTTAGGAAGCCGATTCGGGGATCATTGGGTGTCCATTTTCGACAATTAAATATGTTTTTTTAACCTACTTTTCAAGATCTATCTATCTATCTACATGTGTAAGCCTCTTTCGTTAATTCACTTTTCTAAAATCATATTTTTATGGGTTTGCTCCTAATCCGAATTTAGATAAGTTACATTGATTCGTGACTCATTTTGATGGCGTCTAGGGACTGGTTTATGGCTGAGAATAGGCTACCCAGATTTGGTAGAATTAGCTTGTGACATCTTCGGCTCGTGGTTCGCGTATTTTGACAAAGGAGCTCTCGTTGGTTTGGTAAGGAGAAGAAATTCATCTGATCTTTAATTGCGGCAAATTATCTGTTTGTTTGGGTGTATGCTTTGTGTTAGATTTATATTTATATAGTAGTTTAAAGAATGGTTGTGGCATTTTAGTTGTTTTAAATTTTATTGCAGTAATCTTGATTTTAAGTGATAGTTGTTGAACGCGATTTGTTAGTTTTGACATGTGTGAGGCAGTGAGATGGAAGATTCCTACAGTCTGGTGTTGAGTCTGGTGTTGTGTGTGCGAGATTGGTAGATGGTATAAGATTGAAAACCAATCATTCGTATAAGATTGAATAAGAAAAGATTTTATTTAGAAAGATTTAAGGAATAAAACAAATGTTTTCATGAGGTAATATTTTTTTTTAAAAAAACAAATCCCATACAATTTGGAAAGATCCAATACGACAACAAATTAAGTAAATTTAACAAGTCAACTTAAGTTCTAACAATCTCCCCCTTTGTCATTGGATTTGACAAATACTTGGAGTTTAATAGTTTACTCCCCATGCACATTAGTATTGCAAAATTCATACATGAAATATAAGAATTAAGATAGCAAATATAAACTCGCATAATCTTCTCCCCCTATTTGTCACACCGATGACAAAGAAGAGTTCCTGCCGTTTTAGTACATTTGGTGCATCACTTGGGCGACTGGTATATACGTGGTTCAAAAAATTGGTAATAAGATTTTAACAAAAAGATTTTTACCAAATCAAAATATAACCACTTTTAAGATATAGATATACCCAATTTTTGCAATATCTTTTTAAAGAATATGACCATTTTTAAAAAAGAATTTTTAGCAAGATATGTATCTTTGGAAATTTTATCAATCATATTAATAGACATAGAATTATACCAAATAAACCACTGAAACATTCCAATTTTAAACAATACTTATCAAAATTTTGGTTTTCCATAAATCTGAAAAAATATAGCAGATTTAAACATGTGTTAATTAAAAATAGCAGAGAATATATATATATATATATATATATATATATTGCCAAAAAACAGAAAATAATAATTTGTTTTTATAAATATGCTTATTGTGAGGATCCATAGAGTAATTTTATGCACCGAGACACTTAAAATTGAGAAAAACTTACCTTTACTCTACACAACCACTTTTTAATAACCCAAAAATGTAAGATCAATAAGTTTGAGCTTGGAGACAATATTACTCAGTATAATCAATAACGTGTGTTATGGACTCCCGTTAAAAATAGTTGGGTATACTAAGAATATCACAATGATACCTGATCCATAAAAGGTCTATCCCAAAATATTTTCTAGGAAATTGAGTGAACACCATTTACGCACTTAGACCATGTCTGATAAAAATACTTAGGTTACAACTGTAGTAGCAACCACACGTATAACCATTTTACTTTTTGTATACTAGCACTTGGTGCATTCAAAAGAGTTTTAGATTCAATATGAATTACTCTTGATCCCATAAACACTACTCATGTTCCTCACAAATATGCATAAAATGCAAATATAATCAATTAAATTCATAAAGACACACCCCAATGTCACTTCTCAAAGTTTCAAATTTATTAGTATCAAGGGGTTTTGTAAAAATATCTGCTAATTGACTTTCAGTAGAGACATGTTTTAGAATTAAACTCTTTTCTTCAACTAATTCTCTAATAAAATGATGTCTTAGATCAATGTGCTTAGTTCTGGAATGTTGAACAGGATTATAAGCTAAATCTATAACGCTTTTATTATTACAAAAAAGAGTTAGAATTTCTTGTTTTATATTATAATCGTAAAACATTAGTTTCATCCATAAAAGTTGGGTACATCCACTTCCTGCAGCGATATATTCTGCTTCAGCAGTTGATAAAGAAATACAGTTTTCTTTTTTACTAAACCAAGAAACCAGATTATTACCAAAGTAAAAACAACCACCGGATGTCCTCTTCCTATCATCAATATTTCTAGCCCAATCAGCATCACTATATCCCACTAGAAAATTATTGGTGTCTTTAGTATACCACAAACCCAAATTAATTGTCCCTTTGACATATTTAATAATTCTTTTAACAGCTAACAAGTGAGTTTCAAGGGGATTAGCCTGATATCTAGCACAAATTCCAACACTCAAGCATATATGAGGCCCACTAGCAGTCAAATAAAGCAAAATACCAATCATAGATCTATATAATGTGAGGCACACTTTTGCTTTTATCATTCTTAGACAATTTTAATAGTAGTACTCATAGGAGTTCTTTTCTCTTTAGCATCATTCAAACCAAATTTCTTTACAAGATTATCAGCATATTTACTTTGACTAAGAAAAATTCCTTTATCATTTTGTTTTACTTGAATACCAAGAAAATAAGTAAGCTCACCACCTCCACTCATCTCAAATTCAGTTTTCATATTATCATCAATAAACTCAGAAATTCTAAAGTCAGAAGTGGAGCCAAACATAATGTCATCAACATAAATTTGAGCAATAATAATATTCTTAGCAGTTTTCTTAGTAAATAGAGTTTTATCAACTCTCCCTCTATTAAAACATTTTTCAATCAAATATTTCGTTAATCTATCATACCAAGCTCTAGGGGCTTTTTTCAATCCATACAAGACCTTTTTCAAAAAATAAACATGCTCAAGAAATTTTGGATCTTCAAATCCTTTAGGTTGACAAACATATACTTCTTGTTGAATATTACCATTTAAGAACGCACTTTTAATATCAAGTTGAAACAGTTTGAAATCATACAAGCAAGCCAAAGACAAAAGCATTCGTATAGACTCTATTCTAGCTACAGGTGCAAATGTTTCATCAAAATCAACTCCTTCAATTTGAGTATATCCTTGAGCTACTAACCTCGTTTTGTTTCTAACGATTATTCCATCTTCATTGCTTTTGTTTTTAAAAACCCACTTTGTTCCTATAATATTTTTATTAGTAGGACTAGACACCAAAGTCCAAACATTATTTCATTCAAATTGTGAAAGTTCTTCTTGCATAGCTAGGATCCATTCACTATTATTTAAAGCTTCTTTAATGTTTTTGGGTTCAACTTGAGAGATGTAACAAGTAAAATTAACCACATCAGAATTTTTGTGTCTAGTTTTCATACCTTCATTGACATCACCCATGACATCATTCAAAGAGTGATTTATTTGAGTTATTACATACCGATGTCTCCTTTTAGTTTGAACTGCAGCGTTTTGATCAGTTTCTGCTGCCTCTTCACTCTCGGTTACAACTGTGGTTGTAACTGGACTTATAACCACGTCTGAAACCTTATCCTTGCTTTTCTCCCCTGTTTGTTCCATGTTCCAACGCT
Source organism: Primula vulgaris (assembly GCA_963920805.1). Lineage (NCBI taxonomy): Eukaryota > Viridiplantae > Streptophyta > Magnoliopsida > Ericales > Primulaceae > Primula > Primula vulgaris. The sequence continues at coordinate 28,304,016 of OY987219.1, forward strand.
CATCTTCCTGTGATCTCGGATATATTCTTAGATTCATCAAACACAACATTATACGACTCCATAACACTGCTTGTTCTTAAATTAAAGACTCGAAAAGCTCTACTATTTTGAGCATAACCAAGAAATATTCCTTCATCACTTTTATCATCAAATTTTCCAAGGTGTTCTCTATCTTTTAGAATATAGCAAACACAACCAAATACAATCAAACACATGAAAATATTTAACACTAGGTTTTCTACCTTTTCAGATTTCATAGAGTCTTATTGGTTCCTTTTATTAAATAGACCCTATTCACAATATAACATGCAATACTAATGGTTTTAGTCCATAATCTTTTTAGCTAATTTCTTAGAATTTCTTGAATAGCAGAAAATTCATGTCTCCAAGAGTATCAAAAAAAATCTTTAAACTTACTATTTTTAAATTCAGTTTCATGGTCACTTCTTATCCTCATAATTTTACCAATTGTAGAGTCTTTCTCTATTTGAAGTTTTTGACACAGTTCTCAAAAAGCATTAAAAGCATATGATTTTTCTCTTAAAAAATCAACCCATGTAAATCTAGAAAAATCATCAACAACAACAAGAATATATCTTTTACCGCCTATGCTTTCAGTTTGTATTGGGCTCATAAGATCAATATGAAGCAATTCAAATACTTGTTTGGTATAAATTTGATTAGTACCTTTGTGAACACTCTTAGTCTGTTTTCTTTTAGCACAATCACCGCAAGTAACATTATTTTTAAAGCTCAGCTTAGGAATATCTCTAACAAGATCCATATTGACTAAATTACTTAGAGTTTTGTAATTCACATGCCCTAATTTCTTGTGCCAAATCTTAGTATTATCAGTGACAACTTGATTACAAGTATTTTTTGTAGATTCAGTGTTCGATTCATCATAAATATAACAACTATCAGCAGATCTAACACCGGTCATAATCAAGTCACCATTTTTATCAGTAATAAGACATTTTTCTATATTAAAACTAACATGCAGATTATTATCACACAGTTGACTTATACTGAGTAAATTAGCCTTTAACCCATACACAAGAAATACATCATTAAGTTCAGGCATTCCAGGTTTGTTCAATATTCCTTTACCAATTATTTTACATGTATCTCCACTACCAAAAGTAACAGTTTTACCTGGAGCTTTACAAATGTCTTTGAGAAATTCTACATTACCTGTCATGTGTCTAGAACAACCACTATCAAAATACCAGACATTAGATGATGAAACTTTTAAAGCAGTAATAGATGCAGAGATACATTGAGCCTTGTCGGTTTTCCATTTAGGTACCCAAATCCATTTGAATTTTTGATTAAAACTCAATTTTGCAGTGATATCATGGTCAGTAGAATTTTTGTGTAATTTCAAATAACATTCTCTTTCAAAGTGATCTGAATTATTACAAAAATTACAATTTCTGAAAACAGACTTGTTATTAGTAAAGCTACTTTTACAGCTTCTGTTCTGACTGGTTACAATCGTGGTTGTAACTTTACTTTTAACCATATCCAGTTTGGTTATTTTTAAAGCTTTAACAAAAACAGTTTTCCCTTTTTCTTCGAAACCAGTATAACCTAATCCACTATTATCTTTTGAGGCCCTAGAGTAGGATAGAATTTCATCAAGCTTTTCAGTGGCAGATGCGTTTAATAGTTTTATCTTTCTTTTGGTCTCATTTAACTCAATTTGTTTCCTAGAAAGTTTTTCATTAAGATCTTTTACTTGATTAGTTAAATCATCATTTAGTTTATTCATAGAGAGAGACTTTTTACTTAGAGTCTTGTACTTTTCATATAAACAGATATATTGCTTTTCAATTTGTTGTTTAGAAACTTCTTCTTCATCACTTTCAGAGTCGGTTTCAAGTTCAGTTCTAACTGTGGTTGTAACTGACTGATTATCACTATCGATTTTAACCATAAAAAGCAGTTTCTGTAGAAAAGTAACTATGACTATCCTCATCATCAGAATTAGTGTTATCACTGTGAGTAACTATGACTATCATCATCATCAGAATTAGTGTTATCACTGTGAGTAGCCGTTAGAGCAGATTTGTACTTTTTCAAAGTATTAACGCATTCAACTTATATATGACCAAATGCTCTACATTGGATATTACTAATTTTGTTTTTAAACTCTTTCTCCTTGGATCCCCATTTTTCATGCATTTTATTCTCATAATTATCAGACTGTGTTTCCTTTTTGACATACGATTTAGAGTTTCCAGTTTCAAAAGCTTTCTTATTTTTAAATTTTTTGTATATTTTCTTAGAAAAGAAGGCTAATTGTTTTTCATCGTTACTGTCATAAAAAATAAGAGTTATAGGTTTCTTGGCTTGAAAAGCTACACCTTGTTCAATTTTCTTAGCTTTTTAAAATTTTTGTTTATGGACATAAGGTTTCCCATTAATTCCTCTAAGTTTTAATCTTTCAAGATCGGTTGATTCTTCAATAGCAATTACTTTCATTTCAATCCTATCAGGAAGAGATCTAAGAGACTTTTTAACTAGTTTTTTTCCACTATATCTTTTTTCAAAGACTAAAGCATCATGAGCCACTTCACAAATTCTACCATTAAACTTTTCAATAGTTTCATCTTCTTTCATCTTAAGATTCTCAAATTTAGTTTGTAATTGTTGAAGTTTATAGGCCTTTAATTTTAGCGGTTCCGTCAAAAGTGACTCTTAAAATATCCCAATCTTCTCTAGCTATTTCACAGTGAAAGATATACCTGAAGACACTTAATGTGACTCAAGCAAATATTAGATCGATGGCTGTGGAATTTGCTCTTGCAAGTCGGTTTTCATCTTCACTCCAACTTTCTTCAGGTACTAGTACCAATTCTCCATCATCATCAGATACCATAATGACCTCCCATCTATTCAGAATCGATTTCCAAGCCAGCTCGGCTTGTCGTTTGATGTGTGACTTCATTCGGATTTTCCATACCCCATAGTTTCCACCTCATTCAAGCAGTGGTGGTCTGTTGCTACGTTTTCTTCCCTCATCATGTCCATCTTGACCAGAACGCAGGATCCACACCAAGTAGGATCTGGTGTGAAACTCTGATATCAATTGAAATTACGACTTCGCTGTTCCGGTTGCTGTTACGCTGTTCAGTTAGAACTGTGGTTATAACTGCAATGCAACTACAGTTCTAACCGAACTTTAAAGATGGCTATAACTCAGAATAAAAACGTACTTGAAAGTAAATTCACACGCATGTTTTTAAACAGAGTTCACCCAGAACTTTGGGCTACGTCTTTGAGGCACTCACCCAGATTTATGATACTATTTCAAGCTTACAATAAAGGACTCGAGACTTATGAAAACTCACTCTCTCTTGATTTTTTGCCTATCACTATATTGCTATTACTCAATAGGTATCACTCAAATGATTAATAGCATCCCGCCATTAATCTTACAAAGTTGTAGTTTTTCAAGTGTCGAATATAGTAGAGTTCTTTATAAGTTTAGAACACGTAATCTTTTACAAGCAAGTATTGTAGTTTTTCATGTGTCGAATATAGTAGAGTTCTTTATAAGTTTAGAACACGTAATCTTTTACAAGCAAGTATGAGACTATTTATAAGAATAAAAGTCTTTCAAATCTTCGCATTCCCATTGAATGAGGATTTGACCGCCATCTTTGTAAGATCTTTAGAGATTAATCTTGTTAGGAACACATGCCTATTTTAGCTCAAATCTCTTGATATATTCGACTGACATGGCTTGTGATAAGAGATTAGTTAGCTCTTTTATACGAGATAAAACCTCCTTTCAATCTTCAAGATATCATTTCTATAATTCTTACAAATTAAGTATAAACAAATCTAATCAAATTTGTTAGCACAAGGAATATATATCTTGAAGTCTAGATAAAATATTTATTCAAAAAGATTCACACGTGACAATCTTTTTGATAGATTTATATATAGAACAATATATCTCCTGACATGATTCAAACTTATACTCATCAAATCAAAAGCCAATCACTGTTAGCACAAGGAATATATATCTTGAAGTCTAGATAAAATATTTATTCAAAAAGATTCACACGTGACAATCTTTTTGATAGATTTATATATGGAACAATATATCTCCTGACATGATTCAAACTTATACTCATCAAATCAAAAACCAATCACTCGTATAAGATTGAATAAAAAAAGATTTTATTTAGCAAGATTTAAGTAATAGAACAAATTTTTTTATAAGTTAATATCTTTTTTTTAAAAACAAATCCCACACAATTTGGAAAGATAATTACCTTTCTTTAATACACACGTATTTTGACATAATCCAATACGACAACAAATTAAGTAACTTTAACAAGTCACCTTAAGTTCTACCAGCCGTGTTTACTTGAAAATGTTGATAATTATTCTATCAAAGGTGTCGTGCTCCTGTTTTTCTCCTCAAGTATTCATTTACGATTAGGTAGATAGGAAAGCAAGTTTTGGCTCCTTCCAGTAATTTACTAACTTTCTAGCTAACATAATTTATTTATTACTTCTGCGCGAACAAAGATAACCTTTGTCAACACGATCTACAAATATACAACTATTCAAGCTCATCAACCCACACGAGAGCAGTATTCTATTACTTTGATAATGGTTGATATGGAATAAATCAGAAAATTAATTTTTATCTATTCTTCTTTAAAGTATGATCTGGAACATACCATATGTTTCTTAATGAGTCTATCCCGCTCAACTTCTGATACTTCAGCGAATTTCAAAATTGTGTTCTGGATTACAGCCGTCTTATCTTCCCACGCAGAGTTCTTATTGCAATGCAACGCCATGCACACCAAAAAGATTGATACAAAATGATTTTTAACCAGAACTGATGCTTCTTCACAAGCCATCTGAAAGCAAATAAGCAGTTATGTACACATCCACCAAAAGAAATTAACAGTCAGTAACTTAATACAGTTATTTAGTTAGAAATTCTTAGATAAGAACAAATAAATGAAACTGTGATGCAAGATAAAAAAAGCAATGTAAACCTCCACCATTGTATAATAAATATTCATCCAATTGCTTAATACGTAGGCAAGGTAAACGAGATTTTTTTTATATAGCTAAATCATTAACATTTTCAAAACAATAGACCTTTCCTTGACCGAATATATTTCTATGAAAAACGAGACCATTTTGTAGAAATTTTAACGAACTATTTCCAAGCGCAGAAACATGCATGATTTCCCCACCTTAGCAACCCAGTTCAAGTTGGAAGTCTCCCCTTGCAAAATTAATGCAGGAAGTATCTAATAGCAACAATACTGTGTAAAATGGCGAGGCTCCATATTTGAAACAAATAAATCCCTTATCTGCGAAGAAAGGAATTAAAAAAAGTGTACCATGAGGTTGGCTTATTCTAGCCTCTACCCAGAAAATAAGGACAAAAAATGATTTTAAAAAATAACACAATACCTCAACAAGGGAAACCAAGCGTACACCACAAGCAACCCAACAAAAGAGAATGGATCCCATAAGCTCCTCCAAATACTTAACAAGAAAAAGAAAATAGAGAAAAAGAATGTACACAACAGTTATATTAGGACATAAAAGCCTGGAGAAATATCAGTAAGAAAACAAATAAATACAGCCAACTGAAAGCAAAAAGGAAGCAATTGTAGCTCGTAGATAATCCTTTTAAAGAGAAACTAATGACTGCTTCTCATAAAAGATACAACACCTGAGTGTTTGTTCATCTCTGTTCGTAACAAAATGGCACAAAGAACCAATCTTTAAATTACCAAATCGAACACGTCCTTTGCTGAAGTCCAAGGGCAAGGAGAAAGATCACTTATTTACTCTTAAAGAAGTCAAAAAACACAAAGGAGAAGCAGCCATTAGTTTCTCTTCAAAGGAAGTACGTACGTTATCGGAACATCATAAATTCACATTAATTGAGAAGTTCTCACATGGAAAGCCAGAAATAAAACAAGTGATTACATTGTTTGAAAGCTTGGACCTCAAATCAGATTTTACGGTGGGATTAATTGACAATAAGCATGTACTTTTAAGTTTTTATCATGAAGATGATTTTTTGACGGTTTGGCTGAGAAAAAAGTGGATGGTTCTAAGTTTCCCAATGAGAATTTTTAGGTGGACTTTTGACTTCAAACCAGGGTTTGAATCACCAATTACACCTATTTGGGTTAATTTTCATATGCTTCCAATGCACCTATACGACAAATCTAGCCTCTTTTCTATTGCAAGTGTCTTTGAGACACCACTGAAATTGGATTTAGAAACAGCTAATCGTACAAAACCACAAGTTGCACGAGTCTGCATTCAAGTAGACTTGAGTAAGGAATTATTCATAGGTTATGGATTAGCTATGGTGAGGGTGATGAAGACTAAAGAGAAGAAGGCTTTTGGCACACATGTAACTATGAACAACTACCAGATTTTTGCAAAAATTGTAAAAGGGTGGGGCATTATGAGACCAAATGCAAGCTGCTCGATGAAAAGCCTAAAAGACAAGTTGGCACAGTTAGGTTACCCCCTTAGAAAACGGTTTCTCAAGTCAAAGCTGAACTAAACAGGAGCAGAAAAAAGAAAGGTTAATCATATCATTCAAAAGTGGGTAAGAAAAACAATAAAAGAGATTAATGGTACGGTTGAAAGTGAAATTATTGGTGATCAAGCTCAGCCTAATAAGGAGAATATGCTACCAAATAAGGAGAATATTAACATTGATAAAGATCACTGTAGTGGTCTCCTAGAAGGTGAAAAATCATTAATTCCAACCGATGCTCAAGAAAGTACTTATTTAGAAGAAGGGAAAAGTAATGAGAACTCAGCTTTTGCTCTTATTCTCCACTCCTCTGGTGTTGAAGATGCTTCAGTAGATGAGCTAGAATTCCTCGTATATCAAGCAGAGTTCGTTAAATCACAAGAAATTCCTCGTGGTCAGGAAGTAGACCTTGCTGTATTAGATCAAAACAGATTCAAATTCTTATCAGAGATAAACAGTAAAGGATGTCCTATACCAATCAATATAAAAGACCCCAAAACTCTTCAAGTTATCCATCTAGAAGGTCAAAGTGATCATGATGAGGCTAATAATAACACACAAGTTCTAAATGACCATATCAATATAAAAGAAGGTGAATTGACTGTGGATATCAATTTTCATCTAATTGGGAAACCGAGGTAGATGAAAAAGAGGAAAAAAGGAGAAGAATCGCTGAATGGAAGGGAGTTAAATTGCCTAGGGAAGAAAGAAAAACCAAAGCGCATAAATATAACACTAGAAGCAAGATCAGATCAATTAATAATTACTATGATCCTTACGATTATGGTAGTTGTTAGTAAATGTCCTAGTAAAAAATAAAATAAAAAGTTGGATTCAGCTTATAAGCTTTTCAAAGATCATGTCTACCAAGAAGGAATTATATGAGCTGAAAGGATAATAGTAACAGGAATTACCCCAGTTTGAAGATACAGAGGCTGCATATGACCATTCTCTTAACCGATCGTATTCCCTTTGAAGATCTGCATCAATAAAAAAGTAACTGAAATTTGGTAAATTTTGATTCCAGTAAAGAGAGACTTTGGATTATTAGAAACAAGTAAATACCTATGGAGATTAGAGTCTTTAATTTCTTATATTAAGGGCTATAAGCAGGTAATTATATGAATATTGGGATATTAAAATTGAGTATTACCTGTGTTATATAGATCAAATGCTTTAAGGTGTTCGCCATCCCATTGATTGAGTTTTTTGATGAGATCAGTACCCAAATTGATGAAGCAATAAAGGAGAAAATACAGGAAAGGGGTATTCTCTCACTAAGATTGGGCTGATGGTTCATCTGGTACGTGGTTAGCGGTGGTATAAAATAGAAATACGAAGATACAGGAAGAGAGAAAATAGTTATAAAAGCCAACTAGTTACATGAGGCTTGTTGTATAATCTTGTTATTTCATTTGAGCCCCACAAATTTGTTGCAGTTTTAATCTTTATGTTTTTCTTTTGTTGTAACAAGGTCGGAGGACCAAATTAAACTTATTTATAAATAAAATTGTGGGCAACCCCCACTATTAATTAAAAAAAAAAAAAAACCCTTTTAAACCAAAAGCATTTTAGTGCCAACAAGAAATTAATAAGCAGAAACCAGAAGCTTTAAATTAACAACCAGACGATGCCTAAATTCATAGCTACACTTGTTGACTAAAACTATCAATTATTAAGGAGAAACCGCCAACAAGAAATTAATAAGCAGAAACCAGAAGCTTTAAATTAACAACCAGACGATGCCTAAATTCATAGCTACACTTGTTGACTAAAACTATCAATTATTAAGGAGAAACCAGAAGCTTTAAATTAACAACCAGACAATGCCTAAATTCGTAGGTACACTTAAGTTCACTAACACTACATCTGGACCAACAGAAATTCTTAAGAACAAAAAAATACACAGCACAATCACAAACAGGAATTAGACGGAGACTTTTTAAATTATTATACTAAATCATCTACTTATTTCGGAAAAGAAATAAAAATATGTATTTTTCCCTCTTTTCAGTCTTCCACATAAAACTGACTTAAAATATAACATTTTAAGCAAAAAGCAAGACTTTAAAATATCTACACATATTTGATTATACTGCATCCAAACTCCCCTATATAAGAAACTGAATCCGGCAATATAAACATGTCTAATTGAACAAAGAAACCTTATGCACACGTCAGCCTAAGTACAACCGTGAAAGTCGAGCAATCAACATATAGAATGGCCTATGGGAAACTCACCTGATTTTGGAGACTGTAGATTACTGAAGCCTCTAGAGTGGCAGATCCGGAGTGATGGGCTGTAAGTTCTGTAGCATTGAATTGGTGAAAATAAAGAAGTAAAGATTAGTTAGAGAAGGCTCGGTCGTATGTCTCTCCTTCTGTCTGAATAAGTTATATATATGACATATTCACCCAAAAAAGTTATATATATGACACGTATAGAATATCACACGTATATAAGAGGCATAATTAACGGTTGGGATCTATTTGGTGGCCATTGCCATTTGACGGCTCAGATCAATTTGGTAGTCTTGCCCAAGTGGCTCTTTTTATTTAGGTAGAAACTTCTGTAAAAACAGCTTTTAGAGAGAGAGAGAAGGGTAAGAGGCAAAATATTGAATGAGGATTACATTTTTATTTTCGGTTTCCACATTAGAAGAAAGACAATGTATAAGTTTTGAGATAAACTTATGCCAAATGGTAGGATGGAAATTTTCTCTTTGGATTTAAGCAAACTACAACAGAATTCGTAGGATGGAATTAACTGCTTTTCTAAGCTCGTTTTAAAAATTGCAGATCATTTAGATACAAATGTTAGTTATATCTTAAAAAGATGGTGCGCTTTGGTATAATGTTTTATTGCTTCATTCATGACTCTATCTGAAAAATCAAGTGATCTAGCAATGCATCAGTCAAACACGTACAGACAACATTTGGCATCTACTACTACAAAAATGGAACCACACACAGATAAAAGGTAAATCCGCCACGGCTTGAGTAACATATACTAAATTAGTGAAAGAAGTTAAAGGTCCTTATCTTTCTGCCTATATATTCCTAGCGAAACCAAGACCAGACGTAATGTTTATTGCTTTCATGTACTTCATTAACTACTCTACAGACAGCGACAAAAACAACTGTTGTTCATGCAAATATACCAAGAGACAATTCTTTTAAAATGCAACCCTGCAGATGCAGCAATGTTGGACTGCTAGCAATTCGCACAATTAGAATCATATCAGAAAGCGAAAGGCTAAAAAGTGATGGGTACAAGATAATAAAATGGTAGTACGATAGGATACTTCTACCTGTGACAGAAACAAACCCGTGTTACAAATTAGATATCAAAGGGAGATCTCCAATGAGGAACTACTTCACCTGTCTGTAAATTATGAGTTCCGTTGACTACAAAAAAGAAATGCACTTACCAATATTAGTTGTCTCTTCAGTTGAGTTAAAGAGTCTGTTATCCGCTTTTTTCGACCCTATGATCGCTCACCCTTGATTCCCGCAATGACATTTCTTACACCCCACTCTCTATATACCCCCACAAGCCTTTTGTACAGTTGGAAGTTTTCTAAGAGGTAAATGGACCAAAGATGTGCAACGTGTAACCCGCAAATGATTTAAGCATTAGCTATATAAGACCTGTATGCAAGCAAAAGGAGAACAAAACGTTTGCTCAATTCTTACTCTAACTTTCCAGATTCTATTCTATCCTATACTCTTATATACCCTAATATGGAGAGTATGAAAGCATAACAAAAAATAACATGGAGGGACGGAGGGGATATGGAGAAGAGGCATGGGAATGAGATGAGAAAGCATATGTAAAAATTCATATACGAGACAACTGCAGGTACGAAAAAATTATCGTTTTAAAAACAAGTAAAACAATGACTAGACTATTAGTATTTGACACGGTATAAAATCCTACCATGAGCAATCAATGAAAATAAGAGAATAATTGATGAGGTTATAAATATTTGAGATAAGGCTCGGTTAATACTGCATGCAATCGGGACTTTAAAATATGTAGGTTTATTGATTCAATGAAGGTATGAGTTCTAGAACTTAGACATTAGAACATCAAATATTTTGAAAGTATACTAATACCAAGAAATAATCAAAAATAAAACTAAAGTCGAACAAGCCCTAGTTGTAAAAGATACAAGAAGGATGATTTCCTGGAGAGGGAGATGAACTTACTTCGCTGAAACACAAGATACGATCACGAAACAAGATATTAAGTGAGTTTACAAAAAGAATTCAAATATGAAAGATATACGGTTTAGAGATAGCGGTGGAAGGCGGATGGCTCCATCCTTAAAAACTCTTGAACTGCATGAACTAAAATAAACTTGTGAAAGAAGGAAAGCAACTAGGGAGATGAACTTACTTCGCCGATTCCCTAGCCAATCATTGACTACACAGAATACAAACAGAAAGGCAACATAAGGAAATGATTTGACTACAAACACAGAATACGAACACGAAACAAGATATTGAGTGAGTTTACAAAAAGAATTCAAATATGAAAGATATACGGTTTAAAGATAGCGGTGGAAGGCGGATGGCTCCATCCTTAAAAACTCTTGAACTGTATGAACTAAAATAAACCTGTGAAAGAAGGAAAGCAACTGGGTAATACTTGTAAAATAGAAGTCAATTTCTGTTTGCCCACCATTAAGTGAGTATTAAGTTAACAAGAATAAACTGACCAAAATTCAAAGTTATTGCTTAGGTATCCAGTTGTGGTTCACCTAGCAGAAGCAGAGTGAGCACAAAACTTGAAAAGTCCCAAGCTACCCAAACCTCATCAGAACCAGCAACCAAAACCTTTATTCAACATAAACAAACAACACTAAAAATAGACACCACAAGCACAAAGTTACCCCAAAATCCTAATCAATTAACTAGAACAAAACATTTGACGAGAGAAAACAAAGGTCACATTTGCATGTTACCTGCAACAAACTTCTTCCCCCTGAAACAACAATCAACTGCATCGCTTGCAAAAAGCACAAAAACTGTAATTTTCACTCTTCTGTCTGGCATAAAGAACAATTAGGGAAAAAGAATTTGGGGTCAGTTAGAAGATAAGTATCAAGTTACAGATAGATGAAAAACAAAAGATAGTAACCAATTCAGAAAAACTGTATTTGCAACAAGTACATGAAGGAAGGAAAATATTACAAGAAAAATTTGTCATTATTAAGCCGGTAGCACTCATCACAAAAGGTGTAGAATATTCTTCACAAAAGGTGTAGAATATTATAGATACAGCCTATGCTAAAAGTTCAGATTCTTGACTAAAGTCAAACAAGCCCTAGTTGTAAAAGATTCACCTTACAAGAAGGATGATTTCCTGGAGAGGGAGATGAACTTACTTCTCTGATTCCCTAGCCAATCATTGACTACACAGAATACAAACAGAAAGGCAACATAAGGAAATGATTTGACTACAAACAAAGAATACGAACACGAAACAAGATATTAAGTGAGTTTACAAAAAGAATTCAAATATGAAAGATATACGGTTTAGAGAAAGCGGTGGAAGGCGGATGGCTCCATCCTTAAAAACGCTTGAACTGTATGAACTAAAATAAACTTGTGAACGAAGGAAAGCAACTAGGTAATACTTGTTGGAAAATAGAAGTCAATTTCTGTTTGCCCACCCCACTATAAGACTAAATAAAGCATCAAGTGAGTTAAGAAAATAAAAGTCAAATACTAAGGATATACGGTCTAAAGATAGTGGAGAAAGGTGGATGCTCCATCTTTAAAGACTCTTGAACAATATGAAGTAGATTTCAGCAAGAAACATTTGTAAGGGAAATAATGAAATATTATTAACATAGGAAGTTAACTGTTTGAAAAAAGGTTGATTTCAGCAAGAAATATTTGTAAGGGAAAGAATGAAATATAATTAACATAGGAAGTTAATTGTTTGAAAAAAAGTTGGTTATGAGGCTCTATTTGGCTTGTCCTTTACAAGTGTAAGAAAATAATAAGCTCTCAAAAGTACCTTTATGGTCTAGTTGACCTACCCCTCATAACTGGAAAAAAAATATTCACTTCTCTTAATTGATTTTAAAAGAGATTATAAAAGGTGACATGGTGAAGAGACTGAGAAGTGACAAGTCAAAGACATGCAAACACAAGATGTGATGAAACAAATTGCTTACCTAAAATCAGCAACAATAACCATAAGCAGAGCACACGTCCGGATAATCAGAACGATCCCATCACCAATCCTGTCACTAATAAGTAAATAAAAAAATACGGACCACAAGTACAAAAAGTTAAACACGTGATGATTTGACTAGAATAGTATAATTACTCGACTAGCAGATAAAACTGATCAAATAATCTCTAATGTTCAGAATCTTGCAATGGCCTACCAATGCTTCCCCAATGCAAACACCAACATTTATATTTCCTACTAACAAATTATCATCGAAATTAACACAACGTAATCTAAAAAAACTGTATTCAAAATGAAAATCAAGAATCAAAATAGAAAACTACACATCCACAACTGAAATACTATCGGGTCCTATACCAAATAGGAATCTAATAATTGATGTCTTGTTATTCAAATGCATCAAAACTTTATAGCTAAAACGCAGATAAACAAACTTATCAGATCTCAGTCAAAAACAAGTTTCAGAATAAAAACTTATGGATTCACAATCATCTCTACTTTTTATCATTTGTGACTAAAACAAAGGTAACTAACGGAAGACATAAATAAGGCACAATAATGAGTATTAACAGTTGGGATCTATTTGTTGGCCATTGCCATTTAACGGCTCAGATCAATTTGGTAGTCTTGCCCAAGTGACTCTTTTTATTTATGTAGAAACTTCTATAAAAAACAGCTTCTCGAGAGAGAGAGGGGGGTAAGAGGCAAAATATTGAAGGAGAACTACATTTTTATTTTCGGTTTTACATTAGAAAAAAGACAATGCATAAGTTTTGAGATCAACTTATGCCAAATGGTAGGATGGAAATTTTCTCTTTGGATTTAAGCAAACTACTACAGAATTCGTAGGATGGAATTAACTGCTTTTCTAGGCTCGTTTTAAAAATTGCAGATCATTTAGATACGAATGTTAGCTATATCTGAAAAAGATGGTGCGCTTTGGTATTATGTTTTATTGCTTCATTCATGACTACCTGAAAAATCAAGTGATCCAGCAATGGATCAGTCAAACACGTACGAACTACCGGATTTTCATTTGGCATCTACTAATACAAAAATGGAACCATACAGTAAAAAAAAAGGTAAATCCGTTATGGTTTAAGTAACATATACTAAATTAGTGAAAGAAATTAAAGGTCCTTACCTTTCTGCCTATATATTCCCAACGAAACCAAGACCAGATGTAATGTTTATTGCTTTCATGTACTTCATTAACTACTCTACAGACAGCGAAAAGAAAAAACTGATGTTCGTTCACGCAAATATACCAAGAGACAATTCTTTTAGAATGCAACCCTGCAGATGCAGCAATGTTGGACTAGCAATTCGTACAGTTAGAATCATATCAGAAAGCAAAACGCTGTAAAGTAAAGGGTACAAGTTAGTAAAATGGTAGTAAGAGGATACTTCTACCTGAAACAAACCCGGTATTATAAATTAGATATCAAAGGAAGATCTCCAATGGGGAACTACTTCACCTGTCTAGAAATTATGAGTTCCGTGACTACAAAAAATTTGTAAAGACCGCACGCAGTAACCAATAGCATCTAAACTTTAGAAGACAAAGTTTCAAATAATAAAAGGCTTCAAAGAAAAATAAAATTTTAAATACATAACAGCTATAAGGCAACACGTAATGAACTCGACAGATTTCAATTTAAAAAGGATTTAAAGAAAAATAACGTTTCAAATACACAACAGCTACAAGGCCACATACAATGAACTCAACAGATTTCTTTAAAAAATATAAATTTTGTCTAGACACATATTCCAACCAAAATATATATTTTATTATAAAAAGATTTGTCATTTCTTTCCTTTTCTATCCAATGCTTATTCAAGTACACATATCACATTAAATCACTTAAATTTATGTTTCCGCTCTAAGAAACAATTTACAGGCAGTAAATGGGAATGTTTGCATATAAGAGAACTGAGATGTAGAAAGAGAAATGCACTTACCAATATTAATTGTCTCTTCAGTTGAGTTAAAGAGTCTGTTTGCAGCTTTTTTTCCCCCTATGATCGCTCACCCAAAATTAACGCAATCCAGGACATTTCTTACACCCCCACTTTCTATATACCCCACGAAACTTTTTGTTGAGCTGGAAGTTTTCTAAGAGATAAATGAACCAAAGATGTACAAGGTGTAACCCGCAACTAATTTAAGCATTAGCTATATAAGACATGTATGCAAGCAAAAGTAGAACAAAATGTTTGCTCAGTTCTTACTCTTATCTTTCCAGATTCCTTTATATCCTATTCTCCTATATACCCTAATATGGAGATTACTGATGCCCTTACAAGTCGTACTGACACTATGAATATGAAATGGAGTAATGGCGGAAGGTAAATTAAATATTGTTGCATAAATGCAAAATCGTGCATGTGAAGTGTCTTGGAAGACAATGAAGAAGCGATACTTTGTTAGATTGGATCGACCAACAAAAACTAAAAAAAAAAGGACATAATGTCATAATTATTGTAATGACTTATAGAATACAAAAGATGTACATGTCAGAAAGTCCACGCCATACTAACCAAAGAAGCTTCATGCTTTGAAGGGATCTCGGGTGAAGTATTCTTATCCAACAAAGTGACCTGGATAGATTTTGTTATTTTGTTAATTTATTGGATCGCGTCAGTATATTTTCTTGTACCTGCAATTCCATGTGAAAAAGTATCAATGTGGGCTTCATCATTCACTAGCTCTACCCACAACAAAAAAATAAACTCTTTCTTCTACTAGTATATGGAAATATATGTTGCAATTAACATGTGGTACTGAAGAACAATCATCATAACAACAAAACACTAAACTGTTGTAGAACAAAAACCTGAAGAGAGATTAATTTGCAAAGGTCAAAATCCCCATTGTTCATTCCAGCAAGATTGACAACAACATTAGAAAATACTCTGCAACTTCAGGTTTCAGCAATACAATTTCTTGACACAATCTGAAAGCAAGGTTCAGGAAAATCAAGTTACTATTAATAAAAATGCTTCTCCTGAGAAATATAACATCCGAACTACTCCTCTGTGAACACCATTCAAGTAGTAGTAAAAACCCATTTAAAATTAATTGTCAAAAAATGAGAGACCTCAAAATATTATCATTGCAGTATCCAATAGGAGCATAAACAAGAGCACATATCCACGTTCAATAAGTTTTCCCTCGAGTATCCCACAGTGCAGAATTTTCCATAGAAACTGCTTCCACTGATAATGACATCACAAGAGGCAAGGAAAATTTACTAAATGACATGACAAGAGGCAAAGAAATAGCAGCACAGTACCAGTAAACTTACTTAAAAGTGCTTGGAAGTGCAGCTCTGTGGCCAATAAGATTGATGAGAACCTCAATTCCAGCAAGACGGTGACATTTATATGCCTGTGGTGCACAGCTGATATAACTTTATAATGCATTTCTACAATAACTGCACATCGAGTAAACTAATGACCAAAAAAATTCCATAGAAAAAAAACGCCTAGAATTCGAAGTTATACCATGAAAACTGTCTGGACGAAAAATCTTAATTTTGTCAACAACACCAACTTTGAAGCTCTCGTTCCTATAAAAGAAATGCAGTTAGAACTAAAATAGCTACATTCCAATAGCATGCTTATTCAAGAGTGAAAAACAGCAATTACGTAGCCAAGAATCAATCAACAACTGTTTGAATTGCTTGAATGATGGTGGTTACGGAAAAGGAAAGGACAGGGTCCGATGCAAAGGAAGCTAAAAGATAAAATGCAACTGACGATGGCAACCTGGAAAACAAAAGATTTATAAAACCTGGAATTAGAACATGTTCATTCCGCAGTCAAATAAAGTGGAGTAAAGAAGCCTGTAAAGGAGAAATAGAACACTTGTGGATCCCATATTTGGCTCGAGTAACAAGACCATATCGAGGTTTTTCACGTCTCTAAAAAGATAGAAAAATGTACTCAATATTGTAAAAAAACACCGCTTGACTTCATATGTAGAGTTTTATTTCAACTAATTGAAATTTTAGAACTGATCGATTAAATTTTAAATTACTTATTGGTTAGGGAAATCAGATTTATAATTAGGAGTGCCAAATTGTCAGTTGTGTTTGCTTGAAAATGTTGATAATTATTCTATCGAAGGTGTCGTGCTCCTGTTTTTCTCCTCAAGTATGCATTTACGATTGGGTAGATAGGAAAGCAAGTTTTGGCTCCTTTCAGTAATTTACTAACTTTCTAGCTAACATAATTTATTTATTGCTTCTGCGCGAATAAAGATAACCTTTGTCAACATGATCTATAAATATACAACTATTCAAGCTCATCAACCCACACGAGAGCAGTATTCTATTACTTTGAATTAATATGGAATAAATCAGGAAATTAATTTTTATCTATTCTTCTTTAAAGTATGATCTGGAACATACCATATGTTTCTTAATGAGTATCCCGCTCAATTTCTGATACTTCAGCGAATTTCAAAAAAAATGTGTTCTGGATTACAGCCGTCTTATCTTCCCACGCAGAGTTCTTATTGCAATGCAACGCCATGCACACCAAAAAGATTGATACAAAATGATTTTTAACCAGAACCGATGCCTCTTCACAAGCCATCTGAAAGCAAATAAGCAGTTACGTACACATCCACCAAAAGAAATTAACAGTCAGTTACCTAATACAGTTACTCACGTAGAAATTCTTAGATAAGAACAAAGAAATGAAACTGTGATGCAAGATAAAGAAAACAATGTAAACCTCCACCATTGTATAATAAATATTCATCCAATTGCTTAATATGTAGGTAAGGTAAACGAGAATTTTTTATATATAGCTAAATCATTAACATTTTCAAAACAATAGACCTTTTCTTGACCGAATATATATGTCTATGAAAAACGAGACCATTTTGTACAAATTTTAACGAACTATTTCCAAGTGCAGAAACATGCATGATTTCCCCACCTTAGCAACCCAGTTCAAGTTGGAAGTCTCCCCATGCAAAATTAATGCAGGAAGTATCCAATAGCAACAATACTGTGTAAAATAGATAGGCTCCATATTTGAAACAAATAAATCCCTTATCTGCAAAGAAAGGAATTAAAAAAAGTGTACCATGAGGTTGGTTTATTCTAGCCTCTACCCAGAAAAAAAGAACAAAAAATGATTTAAAAATATCATTCTATTATAATAAGTCAACACAAGTCAAATGAGCCTGCCCAATTTAGCCACTTTTTTTCAAAAATACCCCTATACTTTTTTATTAATTACAATAATACCATGGTCATATAAAAAATTAAAAATAAAAATAAAAAATAACTAATAACAATATATATCCCTCTTTAACTACCAAACATTTTTTTAAGTCTTATATTATTTTTTTTTACTTATCTATAATTTTAATCAGTGAAATATCAACTTTAATTTTCTTTGGTAATGTATTTGTATCATAACTACACTTATTTTATATTTTAATTGCATTACACGTCACACACGCAACGCGTGGGGCACGATTACTAGTAACACAATACCAAAACATGGGAAACAAGCTTACACTTGCAAACCAACAAAGGAGAATAGATCCCAAAAGCTCCTCTAAATACTTAACAAGAAAAAGAAAACAGAGAAAAAGAATGTACACAACAGTTATATTAGGACATAAAGCCTGGAAAAATATCTGTAAGAAAACAAATAAATACAGCCAACTGAAAGCAAAATGGAAGCAATTGGAGCTCGTAGATAACCCTTTTAAACCAAAAGCATTTTAGTGCCAACAAGAAATTATTGAGCAGAAACCAAAAGCTTTTAAATTAACACCCAGACGATGCCTAAATTCTTAGCTACACTTAGTTGACTAAAACTATCAATTATTAAGGAGAAACCAGAAGCTTTAAATTAACAACCAGACGATGCCTAAATTCGTAGGTACATTTAAGTTCATTAACACCACATCCGGACCAACAGAAATTCTTAAGAACAAAAAAATACACAGCACAATCACAAACAGGAATTAGACGGAGACTTTTTAAATTATTATACTAAATCATCTATTTAGAATCTATTTATTTCGGAAAAGAAATAAAAATATGTATTTTTCCCTCTTTTCAGTCTTCCACATAAAACTGACTTAAAATATAACATTTTAAGCAAAAAGCAAGACCTTAAAATATCTACACATATTTGATTTATGCTGCATCCAAACTCCCCTATATAAGAAACTGAATCCGGCAATATAAACATGTCTAATTGAACAAAGAAACCCTATGCATGTCAGCTTTAGTACAACCGTGAAAGTCGAGCAATCAACATATAGAATGGCCGATGGGAACTCACCTGATTTTGGAGAAGTGTAACTGTTGATTACTGAAGCCTCTAGAGTGGCAGATCCGGAGTGATGGGCAGTAAGTTCCGTAGAATTGAATTGGTGAAAATAAAGAAATAAAGATTAGTTAGAGAAGGCGGTGAAGAAGCTCGGTCGTATGTCTCTCCTTCTGTCTGAATAAGTTATATATATATGACATATTCACCCAAAAAAGTTATATATATGACACGTATAGAATATCAGACACGTATATAAGAGGCATAATTAATGGTTGAGATCTATTTGGTGGCCATTGCCATTTGACGGCTCAGATCAATTTGGTAGTTTTGCCCAAGTGGCTCTTTTTATTTAGGTAGAAACTTATGTAAAAACAGCTTTTAGAGAGAAAGAAAAGGGTAAGAGGCAAAATATTGAATGAGGATTACATTTTTATTTTCGGTTTCCACATTAGAAGAAAGACAATGTATAAGTTTTGAGATAAACTTATGCCAAATAGTAGGATGGAAATTTTCTCTTTGGATTTAAGCAAACTACTACAGAATTCGTAGGATGGAATTAACTACTTTTCTAGGCTCGGTTTAAAAATTGCAGATCATTTAGATTTAAATGTTAGCTATATCTTAAAAAGATGGTGCGCTTTGGTATAATGTTTTATTGCTTCGTTCATGACTCTTATTTGAAAAATCAAGTGATCCAGCAATGCATTAGTCAAACACGAACGGACTACATTTGGCATCTACTACTACAAAAATGGAACCACACAGTGAAAAAAAGGTAAATCGGCCATGGCTTGAGTAACATATACTAAATTAGTCAAAGAAATTAAAGGTCCTTATCTTTCTGCCAATATATTCCTAGCGAAACCAAGACCAGACGTAATGTTTATTTCTTTCATGTACTTCATTAACTACTCTACAGACAGCGACAAAAAAAACTGTTCATGCAAATATACCTAGAGACAATTCTTTTAAAATGCAACCCTGCAGATGCAGCAATGTTGGACTGCTAGCAATTCGTACGATTAGAATCATATCAGAAAGCAAAACGCTAAAAAGTGATGCGTACAAGATAATAAAATGGTAGTACAATAGTATACTTCTACCTGTGACAGAAACAAACCCGTGTTACAAATTAGATATCAAAGGGAGATCTCCAATGGGGAACTACTTCACCTGTCTGAAAATTATGAGTTCCGTTGACTACAAAAAAGAAATGCACTTACCAATATTAGTTGTCTCTTCAGTTGAGTTAAAGAGTCTGTTATACGCTTTTTTCGACCCTATGATCGCTCATCCTTGATTCCCGCAATCCAGGACATTTCTTACACCCCCACTCCACTCTATATACCCCCACAAGCCTTTTGTATACAGCTGGAAGTTTTCTAAGAGGTAAATGGACCAAAGATGTGCAACGTGTAACTTGCAAATGACATTAGCTATATAAGACCTGTATGCAACCAAAAGGAGAACAAAACGTTTGCTCAATTCTAACGCTTTTTTCGACCCTATGATCGCTCATCCTTGATTCCCGCAATCCAGGACATTTCTTACACCCCCACTCCACTCTATATACCCCCACAAGCCTTTTGTACAGCTGGAAGTTTTCTAAGAGGTAAATGGACCAAAGATGTGCAACGTGTAACTCGCAAATGACATTAGCTATATAAGACCTGTATGCAACCAAAAGGAGAACAAAACGTTTGCTCAATTCTAACTCTTATCTTTCCAGATTCTATTCTATCCTATTCTTTTATATACCCTAAGATGGAGATTATGAAAGCAGAACAAAAAATAACATGGAAGGATGGAGGGGATATGAAGAAGAGGCATGAGAATGAGATGAGAAAGTATATGTATTTAAATAATGTACGAGACAACTGCAGGTGCGAAAAAATTACCGTTTTAAAAACAAGTAAAACAATGACTAGACTATTAGTATTTGACACCGTACAAATTCCAACCATGAGCAACCAATGAAAGTAAGAGAATAACTTATTAGGTTATAAATATTCGAGATAAGGTTTGGTTAATACTGCATGCAATCGGAACTCTAAAATATTTAGGTTTATTGATTCAATGAGGTATGGGTTCTAGAACTCAGACATTAGAACATCAAACATTTTGAAAGCATACTAATACCAAGAAATAATCAAAAATAAAACTAAAGGACAAACAAGCCCTAGTTGTAAACGATTCACCTTACAAGAAGGATGATTTCCTGGAGAGGGAGATGAACTTACTTCGCCGATTCCCTAGCCAATCATTGACTACACAGAATACAAACAGAAAGGCAACATAAGGAAATGCAACATAAGTATACTAATAGCAAGAAATAATCAAAAATAAAACTAAAGGACAAACAAGCCCTAGTTGTAAAAGATTCACCTTACAAGAAGGATGATTTCCTGGAGAGGGAGATGAACTTACTTCGCCGATTCCCTAGCCAATCATTGACTACACAGAATACAAACAGAAAGGCAACATAAGGAAATGATTTGACTACAAACACAGAGTACGAACTCAAAACAATATATTGAGTTTACAAAAAGAAATCAAATATGAAAAATATACGGTTTACAGAGAGTGGTGGAAGGCGGATGGCTCCATCCTTAAAAACTCTTGAACTGTATGAACTAAAATAAACTTGTGAAAGAAGGAAAGTAACTAGATAATACTTATTGGAAAATATAAGTCAATTTCTGTTTGCCCCACCATACGACGAAATAAACTGGTCGATTATATTACCTCTTGCAATGTCGATAACAGTATCAGTCGACTTGGTCTTTTCCTTGGGGAAATTATTCTTCATAGACTGTGTTGCTGTCCCTGAATCAGTACAATTTTAGGTTACTGTAAGTTATAGGAAAAATTAAACTAATGGTACTTCTTTCCTTATTATCTAGAGGGTTCATGTACCTGTAAGTAAGTTTTGCTTCTTCTCAGCATATCTATCCCTACGCTTTTGTAGCATTAAATCTTTCTTTTCTTGTGATAATTCAGCATTTCGTTGCCTTCAATTCATGTTCCTTTGGAGTTTCTTGTCATTAGGATCTAACAATAGCAATATATATAGCTAATGATCTTAAGCATACATAGGGCCCATATCCTTGATATTATTAATAACGTTAGTTAAACATAAATATAGTTGATTATGTTACCTCTTGCAATGTTGATAACAGTATCGGTCTAGATTCTTTTCCTTTTATTTGTAGGAGTAGCTTCTTGAGCAGTCTCACCTGCAGCGGGTAATATTATTTGAGTTAGTGAGCCATAATTAACAGAAGTGGTCTCAATGAGGGAAGAACACAAGTACAACGAACAGCTTACAAGTATCATAACATATTGTAGCTTTGCATTTGTCCAATTAATTGTTTCTTAATAGGCTTTCCTTTTGAGAACCTGTAATAAAAAATTTCAAGACAAAGATAAGCCTTGAACATCTAAAGACGAGCTTCGGCGAAAAACATAAGCATAATGAACAGCTTACATAACATATTGGAGCTTTGCCTTTGTCGAATTTATTGTTTCGCACTGGGCTTTCCTTTCCAGGACCTGTAATTAAATTATTCGAGACAGATAATCCTTGAACTTCTAAAGACGGCCTTCGGCACGAATTTTCGATTAAGTCTGAAAATAACCTCATAACTTATAAACATATCAGAGCAGAAATACACACTTATGCAGTCCTCTTTTTTTCATAAAGATTAGGTCTAAAAATTCCTCAAGGAACTAAAACCTGCAGTTTCTTTTGTTTCTTTCTTTTTTAGTCAATGAACAAACTTTGAGCATAACTCGAAACAACCAAAGTACCAAACACAACTTGAACTATAAATATCGTATTAATAATTATAGGTAGATTGTTATAGGCTTACTTGTGAAGTCATTGTCTTCATTATCTTTAATCATGATGCCTTTGCGCATGTGTTGAACTGGCGAGATCCGTTGTGATACATTAATTCTTCCCACGGCTCCGTCGCTGCGCCAAAATTCTTTAGTTAGAATAGAAGAATGATAGGTCTTCTCACACCAAGTAAACAAACATAATTAATCTCTTATAATATGTAAACAACAGCAATTAAATTTCCACTGTCATATCCTAGATATTATTAACAACTTAGGTTGAACATAAATGTAGTTGATTATATTACCTCTTGCAATGTCGATAACAATATCAGTTGACTTGGTCTTTTCCTTAGGGAAATTATTCTTCATAGACTGCGTTGTTGTCCCTGAATCGGTACAATTTTAAGTTACTACAAGTTATAGCAAAAATTAAACTAATGGTACTTTCCTTATTATCTAGAGGGTCCGTGTACCTGTAAGTAAGCTTTGCTTCTTCTAAGCATATTTATCCCTACGCTTTTGTAACATTAAATCTTTCTATTCTTGTGGTAATTCAGCGTTTCGTTGCCTTCGATTCATGTTCCTTTGGAGTTTCTTGTCAGTAGGATCTAACAATAGCAGTATATAGCTATTGATCTTAAGCATAAGTAGGGTCCATATCCTTGATATTATTAATAA
This sequence comes from Primula vulgaris, assembly GCA_963920805.1. Lineage (NCBI taxonomy): Eukaryota > Viridiplantae > Streptophyta > Magnoliopsida > Ericales > Primulaceae > Primula > Primula vulgaris. The sequence continues at coordinate 28,327,604 of OY987219.1, forward strand.
CTTAAGTTGAACATAAATATAGTTGATTACGTTACCTCTTGCAATGTTGATAACAGTATCGGTCGATTCAATCTTTTCGCTTACATTGCTGTCTGATTCTTTTCCTTGGGGAAACTATTTTCCGAAGACTGTGCTGTGCTGCTCCCTGTATCAGTACCATCTTGAATTACTATAAGTTATAGCAAAAATTAAACCAATGGTACTTTTCTTATGTACCTGCATGTAAAGTTTCCTTCTTCTCAGCATATCGATCCCTATGCTTTTGCAGCGGTAAATGTTTTTTTCTTGTGTGAATTTGGCTATTCATGTTTCTTTGGATTATCTTGTCCTTAAGATCTACAACAGCAGTATGTAGATAATGAGCTTAAGCATAAGTAGTACCGAGTTTGTCGGAGATAATTGAGACGTTATCTTTTTTGGTTGAATTCATTTCTGTAACAGATGAAGAATGTAGAAACCAGTGTGGGGTGGTGATCTCTGAAAAATGATACGCAATAATGATTAGTTAGGAACAGAAAACATAGCGACTACATAATGACAGGTTTAATGGGTGTCGTTATAAACGCGCATCAAAATGGATGTAGTGCTGTTTAAAATCAAAGAAAGATTCCAAAGTATATGTGAGCGAATTCATCTTCCTATCGAGTATGTTTTTTTTCCTCTGGGGAAAACAGCTAGTAATAAAGAAGTTATTTATTGGTAGTAATCCAAATTCTTCAGAATTTTTAGACCTACATAACCGAAACACATGACAAATTTATTTATTAGATTAGAATCAGAACAGAATTTGCAGGAGAAGTTATTGCTTTTAGCATTTTAGAGCCAACAAGAAATTATTAAGGAGAAACCAGAAGCTTTAAATTAAAAACCAGACGATGCCTAAATTCATAGGTACACTTAAGTTGACTAAAATTGCATCCGGACCAACAGAAATTCTTAAGAACCAAAAAATACACATAGCACAATCACAAATAGGAATTAGACGGAAGACTTTTTAAATTATTATACTAAATCATCTATTTAGAATCTATTTATTACGGAAAAGAAATAAAATGATGTATTTTTCCCTCTTATCAGTCTTCCACATAAGACTTGCTTAAAATATAAACTTTTAAGCAAAAAGAAAGACCTTAAAATATAACTACACATATTTGATTTATGCTGCATCCAAACTCCCCTATATAAGAAATTGAATCCGGCATTATAAACATGTCTGATTGAACAAAGAAACCTTATGCATGTCAGCCCAAGTACAACCGTGAAAGTCGAGCAATCAACACTAGAGAATGGCCGATGGGAAATCCACCTGATTTTGGAGAAGTGTAACTGTAGATCACTGAAGCCTCTAGAGTGGCAGATCCGGAGTGATTGGCAGTAAATTACGTAGCATTAAATTGGTGAAAATAAAGAAGTAAAGATTAGTTAGAGAAGGCGGTGAAGAAGCTCGGTCGTATGTCTCTCCTTCTGTCTGAATAAGTTATATATATGACATATTCACCCAAAAAAGTTATATATATGACATATTCACCCAAAAAAGTTATATATATGACATATTCACCCAAAAAAGTTATATATATGACACGTATACAATACCAGACACGTATATAAGATCCATAATTAACAGTTGGGATTTATTTGGTGGCACTTGCCATTTAACGGCTCAGATCAATTTGGTAGTCTTTCCCAAGTGACTCTTTTTATTTATGTAGAAACTTCTATAAAAAAACAACTTCTAGAGAGAGAGGCAAAATATTGAAGAAGAATTACATTTTTATTTCCGGTTTCTACATTAGAAGAAAGACAATGTATAAGTTTTGAGATCAACTTATGCCAAATGGTAGGATGGGAATTTTCTCTTTGGATTTAAGCAAACTACTACAGAATTCGTAGGATGGAATTAATTGCTTTTCTAGGCTTGTTTTCAAAATTGCAGGTCATTTAGATATGAATGTTAGCTATATCTGACAAAGATGGTGCGCTTTGCTATTATGTTTTATTGATTCATTCATGACTACCTGAAAAATTAAGTGATCCAGCAATGCATCAGTCAAACACGTACGGACTGCCGGATTTTCATTTGGCATCTACTAACTACAAAAATGGAACCACACAGTGAAAAAAAGGTAAATCCATCATGGTTTTTAGTAACATATACTAAATTAGTGAAAGAAATTAAAGGTCCTCACCTTTCTGCCTATATATTCCCAGCGTAAACAAGACCAGACGTAATGTTTATTGCTTTCATGTACTTCATTAACTACTCTACAGACAGCGAAAAGAAAAAACTGATGTTCATGCAGATATACTAAGTGACAATTCATTTAAAATGCAACCCTGCAGATGCAGCAATTAATGTTGGACTAGCAATTCATACAGTTAGAATTATATCAGAAAGCAAAACGCTGAAAAGTGATGGGTACATGTTAATAAAATGGAAGTAAGAGAGGATACTTCTACCTGTGACTGAAACAAACCTGTATTACAAATTAGATACAAGGAAGATCTCTAATGGGGAACTACTTCACCTGTCTGGAAATTATGAGTTCCGTTGACCGCAAAAAATTTGTAAAGGCAATTAAAATTTGTAAGCAATAGCAATTAAAATTTAGAAGACAAAGTTTCAAATTATAAAAGGCTTCAAAGAAAAAAAAAATTAGATACATAACAGCTATAAGGCAACACGTAATGAACTCAACAGATTTCAATTTAAAAATAATAAAAAAGAAAATTATCATTTCAAATACATAACAGCTACAAGGCCACATCCAATGAACTCGACAGATTTCTTTAACAAATATAAATTTTGCCTAGACACATCTCAACGAAAAAAAATATATATATATAAAAAGATTTGTCATTTCTTTCCTTTTCTATCCAATGCTTAGTCAAGTACACATCACATTAAATCACTTAAATTTATGTTTCCGTTCTAAGAAACAATTTTCAGGAAGCAAATGGGAATGTTTGTATATAAGTAAGAGAACAGAGATGTAAAAAGAGAAATGCACTTACCAATATTAGTTGTCTCTTCAGTTGAGTTAAAGAGTCTGTTACCTGATTTTTTCGACCCTATGATCGGTCACCCTTGATTCCCGCAATCCGAGACATTTCTTACACCCCCACTCTCTATATACCCCACAAGCCTTTTGTAGAGCTGGAAGTTTTCTAAGAGGTAAATGAACCAAAGATGTGCGTCGTGTAATCCGCAAATGATTTAAGCATTAGCTATATAAGACCTGTATGCAAGCAAAAGGAGAACAAAATGTTTGCTCAATTCTTACTCTTATGTTTCAAGATTCGTTGTCCTATTCTTTTATATACCCTCATATGGAGATTATGAAACTAGAACAAAAAATAACATGGAGGGACGGAGGGGATATGGAGAATAGGCATGGGAATGAGATGAGAAAGCATATGTAAAAATTCATATACGAGAAAACTGCAAGTACGAAAAAATTACCGTTCTAAAAACAAGTAAAACAATGACTAGACTATTAGTATTTGACACAGTACAAAATCCTACCATGAGCAACCAATGAAAATAAGAAAATAATTGATGAGGTTATAAATATTTGAGATAAGGCTCGGTTAATACTGCATGCTATCGGGACTCTAAAATATATAGGTTTATTGATTCAATGAAGGTATGGGTTCTAGAACTCAGACATTAGAACACCAAATATTTTGAAAGTATACTAATACCAAGAAATAATCAAAAATAAAACTAAAGTCGAACAAGCCCTAGTTGTAAAAGATTCATCTTACAAGAAGGATGATTTCCTGGAGAGGGAGATGAACTTACTTCGCCGATTCCCTAGCCAATCATTGACTACACAGAATACAAACAGAAAGGCAACATAAGGAAATGATTTGACCACAAACACAGAATACGAACATGAAACAAGATATTAAGTGAGTTTACAAAAAGAATTCAAATATGAAAGGTAAACGGTTTACAGAAAGCGGTGGAAGGCGGATGGCTCCATCCTTAAAAACGCTTGAACTGTATGAACTAAAATAAACTTGTGAAAGAATGAAAGCAACTAGGTAATACTTGTTGGAAAATAGAAGTCAATTTCTGTTTGCCCACCCCAACCATAAGACGAAATAAAGTATCAAGTGAGTTAACAAAATAAAAGTCAAGTACTAAGGATATACGGTCTAAAGATAGTGGAGAAAGGTGGATGAAAGACTCTTGAACAATATGAAGTAGATTTCAGCAAGAAACATTTGTAAGAGAAAAAATGAAATATAATTAACATAGGAAGTTAAGTGTTTGAAAAAAAGTTGATTTCAGCAAGAAATATTTGTAAGGAAAAGAATGAAATATAATTAACATAGGAAGTTAACTGTTTGAAAAAAAGTTGGTTATGAGGCTCTATTTGGCTTGTCCTTTATAAGTGTAAGAAAATAATAAGCTCTCAAAAGTACCTTTATGGTCTAGTTGACCTACCCCTCATAACTGGAAAAAAAATATTCACTTCTCTTAATTGATTTTGAAAGATATTATAAAAGGTGACATGGCGAAGAGACTGAGAAGTGAGAAGTCAAAAGCATACAAACACAAGATGTGATGAAACAAATTGCTTACCTAAAATAAGCAACAATAACCATAAGCAGAGCAAACGTCCGGATAATCAGAGCGATCCCAAAAGAGCAGCCAATCCAATAAGAGCAGTATTTTCAGACATGTAAAGAGAATTATAGGGGCAACTCATCAAATAATCTCTAATGTTCAGAATCTTGCAATGACCTACCAATGCTTCTCCAATGCAAACACTGACATTTATATTTCCTACTAACAAAATATCATCGAAATTAACACAGAACGTAATCTAAAAAAACTGTATTCTAAATGAAAATCAAGAATCACACTAGAAAACTACACATCCACAATTGAAATACTATCGGGTCCTGTACCAAATTGGAATCTAATAATTGATGGCTTGTTATAGCTAAAAAGCAAAGAAACAAACTTATCAGATCTCAGTCAAAAACAAGTTTCAGAATAAAAACTAATGGATTCACAATCATCTCTACTTTTTATCATTTGTGACTAAAACAAAGGTAACTAACGGAAGACATAAACAAGGCACAATAATGAGTAATGACCGAGGCTTCTGTGCCAAAGCATATACTATAAGTAAGCAGTTTTAGCTGATAACAATAGAAGTAAGCAACAGATAACAACTGTATAAGTAAGCAGTTTTAGCTGATAACAATAGAAGTAAGCAACAGATAACAACTGTTTCGCTCATTTGTTCGTTGCCTATATGGAAATCATTTAGACTACCAGCTATAGACTGTACAAGAACTTTACGAAGTAAAAGTTTTCCCTGTAAAAATTACAATATAAATTTGAAATTTGTTTAAAGCATCATTTTTAAAAAGATATGGTCTAAACTTACAAGAACACTCGTATCATTCAATTCACGCTAGATTTCAAATTGTATCTTTAGCCAGATCGTGAAAAAAAATGAAAAGAAAAATATGAATCCAGAATAGCGATTATACAACTAAATGTTACTCTTCTAACCATGAGCAGACATGATCGAATTAGAAGAGTAACAGAAATCTTAAGGGGAAAAGAAGATATGCTAAGGGAAAATGAAAATTATCAAAGGAAAAATGAGGACAAAAAAGTATGACTAAAATGAAGAAATGAGGAAGATTAAATTGTCAGGAAGTTTTCCTCTTCTTAACACATCAAAACTATTACCAACAACACATAATTTGTATGAGATTAGGTAACTTACCAATCTTTAGTCAAATCAAAACAAGGAGAAAGGATACTCACAACAATCCAGCACACATATGACAGCTCTTAAACTCAAACTAAGTAGCACAGATTGTATGCAAATTAGATTTGTATGCTTCTAGGCATCCTACTATGTTCCTCCTGCCTCAGTGCCTTCAAAGACCGAGTATGCTCTTGTGGACCTCGAAAAAGAAGAAGGAAACAAACATAAGTGATACACAAGGAGTAAACTCCACACACAAAAAAAAGTATAATCATAAAAGTAAAAGAGCTAGCTGGTGCACAACTTCAAGCCTTGCGCTTTACAGGTTTTGGGGATGGCCAGCCATACCCCTCTTTAACCAGTAATCCTCATGCACGCCAAGGCCAGACTTAAATTAAAGTAACTGAACGAACATGGAAACAACAATGTGATGTATTTATATCATTACTTATCTATTCAATGTAGACTTACAAACCAAATAAGGAAAGGGAAATATCATATAGAACTCAGTTAACCTAGATATATAACACACCATTACAACAACCTAGGATTAGGGAAAGGGAATAAAGTTTTGTTTAAGAAACCAAATTAAAGGCTTTTATAACTCTGCATTAACCCCGAACTCATAGAACATATAAGTAAAGTACTAAAGTTGAACCCTAAATTAGATAATGAACTCATTTTGTTAGGGTATAATTGTAAAATATATAAGAATAGATCATTAAATTACAAAACTCAGAAAACCTAGATATTCACAAAACTATCCTCAAACCAGACGACGAAGAACTATGTAAATTTAGGATTTGATGATCTACCAAATTAAAGGCTTTTAGTTATCTCTGCATAACCATGAACAGTCGGAGAACATAACATATTAAAGCTTAGCTCAACTTACTGAACAAATATGTCAAATTAAACCCTATATTAGATCTGAGACATCCCAAGATATCCAACTTATTTTATTTGGGAAGATTCATAATTAAATTAATCTAAATTAAAACCCAGAAGGAAAAGAATAACATAGGAATAAATGAAAAGGGAGTCAACACAAAAACTATCCCTCAAACCAGAACAAACATATATGTGAAAACAAAAAATAACATATGATTACCAAATAAGACTAGCGCTTGTTTCTCAACAGGCTTCGTGCGGGGGGGATGACGCCCAGAACATAAAACATATATGATGAGTTAAATTAAACAAATCTATCAAAGGCTTTCTCAACAGGTTCCCTCATCCGCCTAATTAAAAGCTTTCTTTAACTCTGTATGAATAGTAACAATAGAAGAATAATTTAATTTCACCCCAAATAACAAATTATTACTTTAATATTTAAACCCTAACTATCTATATCAAATCCTAAATATTTTCTATGGTGAATTAAATTAAAAAAATTCATAAAACCTGGAACAACAAGAATAACAAACAAATAGCGAAAAGAAACTCAACTCAAATATCATCCTAAAAACAAAAGAACACGTAATTACACGATCATAAGATTTTATTAACCAGATTAAAAGGCTTTCATTAAATCTGTGTAAACAGTAATAATCGGAGAATAATTACAAATAACAAATTATTACTTTCATAATTAAACCCTAAGTTAGATATATACCACATCCTAAATATTTTTTTTGGTGAATAAAATTAAACAAATTCATAAGACCTGGAACAACAAGAATAAATATCATACAAATAGCGAAAAGAAACGCAACACAATTATTATTGTAAAATCAAAAGAATACGTAATTACAAGATCATAGGATTTTACGAACCAGATTAAACTTAATAGGCTTTCATTAATTCTCTGTAAATAGGAACAATCGGAGAACAAATTAAAGCCCAAATAACAAATTATTACTTGGATATAAAAACCCTAAGTTAGATCTATCACATCCTAAATATTGTATATGGTGAGTAAAATTAAACAAATTCATAAAACCTGGAACAACAAGAATAACATACAAATAGCGAAAAACAACTCAACTCAAATATCATCCTAAAAACAAAAGAACACGTAATTACAAGATCATAGGATTTTATGAACCAGATTAGAAGGCTTTCATTAAATCTGTGTAAATAGAAACAATCAGAGAATAATTTCACGCCCAAATAACAATTTTATTACTTTGATATTTAAACCCTAAGTTAGATCTATATCACATCCTAAATACTTTATTTGATGAATAAATTAAACAAATTCATAAAACCTGGAACAACAAGAATAAATAACAAACAAATAGCGAAAAGAAACTCAAAACTCAAATAATATCCTATAATCAAAAGAACACTTGATTACAAAATCAAAAGATTTAACGAACCAGGGATTAAAAGGCTTTCGTTAATTCTGTGTAAATAGGAACAAACGGAGAATAATTTCATCCCCAAATAACAAATTATTACTTTGATATTCAAACCCTAAGTTAGATCCATCCTAAATATATCATTTGATGAATAAAAATAAAAAAATTCATAAAGCCTGGAACAACAGAATAAATAACATACAAATATCATCCTAATATTAAAAGAACACGCAATTACAATATCATATGATTTTACGAACCGGATTAAAAGGCTTATATTAATTTTGTGTAAATAGGAACAATCGGAGAACAAAGTAACGCCCAAATTATGATAACAGAACTGAGGGGGAGGGGGTTTCCTGACCGGAATATATAGTATTTTTTTATTTTATTTTTGAAAATGGAATATATAGTATGATACATATATATTTATAGTATATAATATATAAAAATATAGTATAAATAGAGAGAGAGAGAGAGATGTTTAATGAAACTCTCGGTGATGAATATCTGTATATATATATAGGGGCACGGGCTCTGTGTAACGGATATAAATCCTAATATTCCGGCCGTAATTATGAATTAGTACTATTATACTAGCTAATATACCGGTGTGTAATTTTACCCGACCTTCTTTTACCTGACCCGATTCAAGGGTTTTCATATTTTGTCAGTGGTTTTGATATTTCTCTCCCTATATAAGGTCGCGTCCCCTTTATATAACTTTTTATGGTTTTTTATCTTATTCATACTTGTATAACTAATTGGTACATTACAATAAATTTAAGAATTAAGCACAATATTTTAGACACAATCAAATTTTGTGTTCAAATGATAACTTTTTTGGATAAAAATAATATCTTATACACAAAAATAAATTTTTTGTCCCAAAATCTAACTTTTAGGCACAATTAAAATTTGTCTTCAAATAGTTTTTGAGACGAAATTAAATTGTCATGTCCGTATCTGGTTGTCTTAAAGAATTTTTTTTTTCCAAATTATGTGTCTAAAAGTTATATTTGATTGTCTAAAAGATTATTTTTATCCCGAAAAGTTATCATTTAGACACAGAAATTGATTATTTCTAAAAAAATTGTCCTTAATTCTTAAGTTTGTTGTAATGGTCTAACGGTTATCGATACAGGTATATACCCTCACATCGTTTAAATTAGAAAAGGTTTAAAAATGGTACCATTTGATATAAACCATAAATCTTTTGTGAAATTTACTTATAAAAAATTAACAAAGTAGTGGTGTCCTGTCAAATTGGTTGCTTGATGTATTAATATTATTTACGTCATATGCTTAGTTGCATATGCTTCTATTTACATGATGTTAGTCCAGAACTTTTTATTTTTTTTATTTGTTAACAACAATGTGCTTGGTTGAAATTGCTGATTCCTAACTTGTTGAGTTAATTTCAGTTTAGTGACCTGTCTTTTTTATCAAATTTAATTTGGTAGCCTAACTTTCAAAAATGTTGATTTATTAACTTGTATTTTGCATTGTTAATGATTTAGTGACCTCTCGTCAACTTTTTTTGATGAAATTTTTTATAAATTAACAATTTATTCCGTACATTTTGAAACTTTATAATATAACCTTAAAATATGCAGATTTTAGTTCAAAAAAAGTTCAATTATAATAATTCAACGTAATTTTTTGTAACACAATAAACAAAAAATTTATATACGACTCAAAAGTTTGTCAAAAAAGTATTTTGTTTATTATTATTGCAGAAATGGTAAATACTTCTTGTGTTTTTTTTAAAAACTACTACTTTTTAGAAAAGACAAATTTTAAATATAATAAGTAAGAAATAATATTATTATTATTTTCAAAAAGAAGAGAATTAAAAAATAATATCTATTTTTAAATAAAGACTTTTTTCTTCGAATTTTTTTTTAACATAGAAAATGTTTATTTAAAGAAAATTTTTTTAAATAGAAAATGTTTATTTAAAGAAATTTTTTTCCTAAAGAAGAAAGTTCAAAGTCGTTTTTTTCTTTAGTAAACAATTCAAAAACAAAAATGCTTAAGTAAACATCATATTGTTAAAATAGAAAACATTTCGTACAATTTTTTTAATCATAAACTAACGTTTTCAAAAAATACCTCACATTTTCTTGAAAAAAAAATTCTTTGAAAAATTGCATTTTTTCGAGAAAAAGTTGCTTAATTAAAAATGTGCATTTTCCCAGAAATAAATTTTTTTCTCTGAAAACAGGTTATTTTTGTTATTTTCATAAATTTACTAGCTTAATTGTTACTTTTTAAACTATGGAGACTGAATTGTAAATATTTTAAACTTCTAAAGTTAAGTTTAACGTTTTCCATCCAAAAGGTTAACGGAAGATCACTAAATCATTTAAAATTAAAAGTGTATAACACATGTAACTAAGTCAAGATTTTTGAAAGTCAGGTCACCAAATAAAATTTGGTCCAAAACATAGGTCACTAAACTGAAATTAACTCTAACTTGTTGATCTATTTAATTTATTTTAGAACAAGTTTTGTCAAATCACATGCCTAATTTTGTAAAAAAAAAATCTTAAAATATTTTCTTTGACTAATTACTTCATATATTATTATCGAATATCGACATACAAATAACTTGATTAGCTATTTCAAAATATATATTATATATACATGGACCTAATGATAATAATAATAATGTGTATATATTTTTTCAAAACATGGGTATATAACGGTTTTGTAGGCCGGTTCTGCGGGTCGGTTCTTGCGGTATAGAGTCGAAAACCATACTCGACCCTAGAACCGGTTGGGTCGGGTTGGGTAGACCTGACAACGGTTCTGCGACGGGTCGGTTCTTGCAGTTTTCGGGTCTATACGGTGCGGTTTTCGGGTTTTTGGTATTTTTGACACCCCTATTAATATATTTCACATTACACAACACAAGTGCAATGTGAAAAAAATTGTGAATCTAAACCAATCGGTTGGTTTGGTCTGCTCTATTCATGTCTTAATTTCTAATAGTCCGAGTAACGGTTGAGAAATATTAAGAATGTTGTTATTGGTTTGGATTATGACTAACTTATAATTAATTTGTGATAATTTTCCACTATTAATTAAGGATCATTTCATTTGTGATACGAGATCGATCGGGGTGTATCTATCAAATTAGGTTCCTAAAGATCATGACCTATCATGACCTATAAAGAGGTGAGAAAATGCTATAATTAGCTCATATTCTATTATTAAAAACCATGACCCGTCATGAGTTATAAGTCCGTTGGTTAAATTGGCTCTTTTTGAGCAGCGGAAATGGGGTTGAATGAGTGCAATTAGGGGTTCTCTTGTTCTGACTGTTGGGTCGGTGATCACTTGTCGAGCTATTTGTTGTGACCGCTTCTCCGAGCTTTCATAAGTTTGGATTTTGGCTTTGTGTTGGTTGTGTCGTTGGATTTGTTCTCTTGAGACTTTTTGCTGTCTTCTGCTAGCGATGGGAATGTGGTTTGACGGGTTTTGAACTACCGACGTGATGGAGTTACTTCATAAACTCTAACTCGGGAAGTTCTGTCTTTGATTTCGTTAGAGGGAATAGTTGTTTCCGATGACTTGTTAAATTTTTGGGTAAGCAAGGGCTTGCCTCACGTCGCCCAAGCTCAACGCATTAGTTGTAACCATTTCCTCATATCTCCATTTTCTCTTTATCTCCATTGGTATAGGAGTTAATTTTTCTACTACTTTTTGGTAGTAGCTGGTTTGGTTTGCTCACCATGTGAGCCTCATTTGTTTGGTTCGGTTATATTATATCTCATGCTTACCTTTCAAAAAAAAAATATAACAAATTATAATTGTTTGATTAAATGCATATATGACTATATCATTCTATTATAATAAGCCAACCCAAGAGAAATGAACCTGCCCAATTTTGCCCAATTTTTCCAAAAACACCCTCACTATGTTTTAATAATTACCAATATAGCTAATCTAATTAATTAACAGTTTGTTCTCATTATATTTTCCTAATTATAGATGTAGCCTAAATTAATTAACAATTCGTTTTAACCTGCATAACTACAATAAATGATACCAAATTTGAATATTATGTTTAAAATAAAATATATCACGAGATTTATGCCATTACGCGTTTCACACGCAACGCGTGAGTAACTTTTACTAGTGTTTTTATACTTATTGTTTTCTATGTGTTAAAATGATATTTGAGTATAAATTATTTATTTAGCATTAAGTAATAATGTAGAAACATTAGTTTGAATATATTTTCTACCTATTTTCTAAAATTCGTTCGAGACGATATATATTCAAATAAAAAAATAGATTGCAAACTAATATTTGAGCGAAATTTAATTGTGTACAACGAGAAGGTGCATGAGACTAAAAATAAATAAACAATTAATCAACGACTCTTAGTTTTTGCTTATTGTTGATTTTTAGTAATAAAAATACCTAAGATGTAGAAAATGATTTTTTCAATTATAAATGCATAATAAGATTCATATGCTCTATTTTTTTAGTTAAAGATTCATATAGGGCACACATGGTATAATTTTGACATGAGTATTAAGCGTAAAACTTCGTTTTTGATATGAAAATATAAAGAATAATATATTTTTGCTTAGTTTCTTTTATAGGTGTCAAGCGATGATTGGTGCAAGTGAAAGGGTAGGAGGAAGAGTCTCCTACCCCGGTAGGAGGCAAGTTTAGTCCGGTTAAGTCTATTACAGTAAAACCTCTATAAATTAATAATTATAAATTAATAATGTTGAGACCATGAATTTTTATTAATTTAGAGAGATATTTATTAATAGATAAATTAATAATTTATTATTGTAAAGAGATTTTTATCGATTCAATAAATATACTCGTTAATAACATAAAATTTATTATATATTACTAAGAATATTCGTTAAACTCATTCCTAACATTAAATATATATAGAACTTTAATTATTTAAGATATAAACTTTGTTATACATTAAACGGTGAAGAAAACTAAGAATAGACATTCGACTTGCTTTTAGGTGACTATATGGCTGAAATAAAAAGATCAAACCCTGGTACTACTTATGCAATAAAAGTTAGACCTAGAACAGGTCCAAAGGGAGAGAGTACTTTCGCTAGGCTATACATATGCTGGGGTGCACTTAAGAGGGGTTTTATTGATGGGTATAGGCATGTTATAGGTTTGGATGGGTGTCATCTAACAGGGCCTCACAAATGTGTGTTGCTCACAGATGTTGCCATTGATCCTAACAACTGCATGTACCCCTTTGCATATGCAGTTATTGATCATGAAAACTATACAACTTGGAAATGATTTATGAAATTACTAAGGAGTGATCTTAATGTAACTAGGGCAGAAGAATACACAGTAATTTCAGACAAATAATAATTAAAGCAATGCAAGAAATTTTTCCTGGTGCAGAACATAAGTTTTGTGTGAGACATTTGTATAATAACTTTAAGGGACAACACAATGGCCTATCTTTGAAGGATTTATTGTGGAAAGCTGTTAGAGGAAGCACCAAATCAGACTTTGAGAATACTAGGAAATGAGGGTGTTGAATATTTCTGCTTTTGACTGATTAAGTCCTAAACCTGCTAAAAAATGGAGTAGATCACACTTTTCTACTCAGCCAAAGTGTGATATTTTATTGAATAACCTATGTGAATCATTCAATTCTGCAATAAATAGAGCTAGGGCTATGCCTATTTTATCAATGCTTGAGTGGATTAGAAGGTACTTAATGGATTTAGTGGCAAAAAAAAAGATGGTAATGAGCAGAACTGAGTGTGTAATATGTCCTCAAATAAGTAAGAAACTTGAAGATGGTAGAGAAAAATCAAATGAATGACAGACTAAACACAATGGTTATAATGGGTTTGAGGTTTCTAAAAATTCGAGGCAAATATATAGTGTTTGTCTTAAAAAGGGAGAGTGTGGTTGCAGAAAATGCCTCTTAAATGACATACCTTGCTGTCATGCTATAAATGGCATACCTTGCTGTCATGCTATAACAGACATACATTATATAAGATATGACTATGAGAGTTATGTGCATGACTGTTACAGTAAAAAAATGTACATGAGAACTTATTCTAATCTGCTCCAACCTATGAATGGAACAGACCAATGATCTAAAACTGATACACTTATTGTCATACCTCCTTTTGTACCAGTTAAAAAAGATAAGCCTCACAAAATAAAAAGGATAGACCCTGATGAAAAAGCAGAGAAACAACATAAAAAGAAGAGTAAGAAGTCAAGGGAAAAAATTAGGAAAAATTGTAAGATATGTCATGAAGAAGGTCACAACCAAAAAACTTGTGGTAGGACTGATAGGAGGGTAAGAGCAGGTTCATATGTACCAAAACAGTAAGTGGGTGAAGGTCTAGTGGATGAACCAAGCAGTGATGGGGAAGAATTTTTTGACTTTCCTATTAGAAGTCAAGTACGGACAAGTGCAATGCAAAATGAGAGGGAATAGATGGCTAATAATGATAGAGAACAAATGGAACATATGGATAATAATAATAGGTAACAAAGGAAAAATACTGATGAAGAATGGCTAATAAGGAGGGAAAATGATAAAGTACATGAAGAGCAGGGGCTTAATGATGAAAATGATGATATTGAGGAACAGTTACAGTCACTTAAAAGAGATGATTTTGATGAGACTGATGAATTAGATGGATTTAAGCAATATGGAGAATCAGAAGTTCAAAATAATGAAAGGAGTGATAATAAATGGATGAGAGTAATGAAAGAGGACCCAATGGGAGTACCTTCTTCCATGTTGAAGGAGATTGCAGTATCAAAAGTGTATGATTCAGTCAACAAATTAGTGGGAGAAGAAATATTTGATGATTTGTGGAGCATACCTCCAAAGAGGAGAGGAAAAACACAGTCACAGCCCACTAATCAAGTGAGTTCCACTATCTTAATTCTTTTTTTTATTATATTTAATGATATTAATATTTTTTAATCATTTGCTTTTTCTTTCTGTTTGTTTGTGCAGGTCAAAATGAAGGCAAATAAGAGTATTGAAGGTTGTTCAAACACACAAAACATGACAAAGTCACATGGTGTATTGCCTTAAGTAAGCATTATATATAATTATTTTCCAAGTTAGCTTTACTTTATAGTTAATACTAATTATTTAAAATTAAATTAGAGGAGAAAGAGCAATAGAATGGCTGGAATTTGTAAAAAAAGCCCCACCACAAATAGGACCTAAAGTGGTGCTAACAATTGATGATAGTGGAGAAGAATTTGTGGGTATATCATATATTCCAACACAAGAATCGGTTTACAAAGGAATTCAGGAGGGTGAGCAAAGTAAAAAAACACTCCATGCATGTAATTTTTGTTATTCTCAGCTAAAGAAACTTTATTTACTTTTCAATCCTAATTTAGCTATTTTTGTTGTTGTTTTGTTAATTTTTGTTGTGTTTTGTTAGGTATTTGTACACCACTAGAGACTCCTAAGGCAAAAGGACATTATAAAAGAGGTGATAAAACATATGTGAGTAGACAAGGTTTTAAGTAGAATGTTTTGAAGAAACATGAAGATAGGAGAAAGAAGAGAGCTCTGCTAAACTTTAAAATATGTGGTAGGTAATTTGCTATCACAAAACTACTTATTTTGGTGTCATTAGACAGATATTAAGCTGCAATAGACCTGCCCTAAGTGGCTTAAGCTAAGTGGACTTGAATTTGTGTTAATTTTGTGTATTAAGTGGTTGAATTTGTGTTAATTTTGTGTATTAAGTGGCCTTGAATTTGTGTTAATTTTGTGCCTTAAGTGACCTTGAATTTGGGTTAATTATGTGCGTTAAGTGCCCTTTAATTCGTGTTAAATTATGTGCGTTAAGTGGCCTTGAATTTGTGTTAAATTATGTGCCTTAAGTGGCCTTTAATTTGTGTTAATTTTGTGCCTTAAGTGGTCTTGAATTTGGGTTAATTATGTGCCTTAAGTGGCATTCAATTTGAGTTAAATTATGTTGTTCTTTATGGTGCCTTAAGTGGCTTTTATTTGTGTTAAATTATAATGTTGTTTTATATTGTTTATTGTGCCTTGAGTGGCTTATTTGTGCATATTTTGTCCTTGTTTGTGAGCCTTAAGTGGCTTATAATTTATGCTCATTTTGGTGTTGTTTGTGAGGCTTAAGTGGCTTATAACTTGTGTACATATTGGTGTTGTTTGGGTGGCATAAGTGGCTATGAATTTGTTGTTGTTTTGTGTTTCTTTTTTGCGTATTTGTTTTTTGATCTTTTGTGTGTAAAGTGGGCTAGGTTGTAGCCAGTAAACTGTTCCTAAGTTTATTGGATTTTGATCATAATTGGTAAAAATCCGATAACTTGGACCATATTTTTTATTTTAATTACACATATCCACACAAATAAATTGCATACATATAAACTCAATCAAATGCATACATCAATACAAAACACTTAAAAAAATTTCATTGCATTACATTAACCATTTTCTTACATATACAACCACATTGATCACTTAGGATATTACATAAAAAAACACCACAATTAAATAAATCATTTTCTTAAACCAGTTCCAACTTGCCATTGTACTCCTCATTTGCATCCAGGGCCGTTTTCAGACTTACGGGGTTGTAGGTCATCAGAAAATTTGGGTTTTTTTTTATCCATCGAATTAATTTTATCAAATAAAAACTTGTAATTTCAATGAAAGAAATGTTTTTCCAATCTCAGAATTCGGTTATTTGCATCGATTAATATTATCAAATAAAAACTTGCAATTCCAATGAAAGACAAGTTTTTCCAATCTTAGAATTTGGTTATTTGCATCAAATCAAACAATAAACAAATACGAAGCTATTTCAAAAAACAAAACACAAGTCACAAGGCAAATAAGAAAAAATTCAGCAATTAGTTTTCTAATTAAGTAAAATATACTTGAAAATACAATGAGAATATAAGATAAACATGTGATTCTAACAAAAATTAATGATTTGAATCAATTACCTATAAAGAAGAGATTCAGATGTGAAAAAGGCCTAGATTTTTTTTTCTTTTTTCTTTCTTGTTTACAATTGTAATTGGTAAATTGTATAATTTTGATTTGTTGATTCACGAATCTTGTCCGGGTATGTATGAAGTATTTTTATTAATGCTATTAGTTTTTATCAATAAATATGAAAGATATAATAGTAAATTCATATATAAAAATGGGGGTTTTAAAAAAATAGGATTTTTGGGGGTGATAGGCCCATGCCTATTGGGCCTTAGCCTAAAATCGGGCCTGTTTGCATCAATTTATTTGTTACCCACATTACAAAAAACAACAAACACAGTACCAAAATGAATATCATAATTTGCTTCTTATTTTGAGCCTTCAACGTGGTCACTTGCTTGTTGAAATCACTCACTTTCCCATGCACTTGCAACTGCATTTTTTCTCTTTCCTTTTCCATTTCAGCAACTTCAATCTCCATTTTTTTTTCTTTTTTTTCATTTCAGCAACTTCATTCTCTGTATTTTCAATATAATTTAGTATTTCTCTCATTTTTGCCTTAACATACATAGGGTGATCATAACACCTGAGAGCACCACAGTTCATGTTAGGGCATTTGTGGTACTTACGACCTGAGTTATTATCACTCCATGATGTTAGCAATTGCATTTTTGTTTTGCAATCACATATTCTCTCCATTGGAGAAAGAGAGAGAGAAAAAATTATCAAATTAAAAGTTAGATGAAATTATACAGTAGAGAGAGAGTGCGCTTCAATGGCGGCTGTGTTATATATAAATACATACATATTTATATACATATGTAATTTTGGCGCACTTTTTCTGTCTCAGTTGCTCGTTTGGAGGGAAGAGTGTATGAAAATGAAGTGTATTACATGAACTTTCCAAGCAAATGAAGGGTATTACAGTAAATGTATAAAATATAGGCACATGACTTTAAAAAAAGGCACGGAATTGCTTTCTGGTGCCACTTGTCACTTTTTTAGACGGAAATAACTAAAAAACAGAAAAAGTGTAAACTTGAGGCACAAAAATAAAAAATTTAGAATTCGGAGTACAAAACTGAAAAAATGGCAAAATATAGGTCACAAAACATTATAAAACCAGAGAAATACATAATATTGAGTTGTGGATTATGGTTTCTACAAATTGAATATACTCTATTTGTAATACTGTTATATGTCAGATATAATGATCATATACAGTTTCTTTAAAAAATTTCACTTCTAAAAATGAAGATGTGATCCAGGGTTCCAATTAGTAAGAGTATGGAGGATCATGGGGATGTTACAACAACAAAATAAATTAGACAACCAAGCATGTAGATATTGTAAACAAAAAAAAGGCTGGTTTAGGTTGTAAAACAGATTGCTTTAGCCATATATATCCGTAGGAACTAACTAGTGGAACAAAAAGATCTTACAACTTTGAGTACAAGCTAGCAATGATTTTGTGTAGAAAATGACAGGAGTATAATTGTTCGAATTTCTCAAGTTCAAGAAGAAAATAGATCTATCACTAGTGTGCAGGGGCAACACCGGTGTGCAGGGCAGTCCGGCTTCTACACTTGGGTTAAATTTTTTTATTGCTCATAGTGATATTATTAAGCAAAAAAAAAATCTTTTTACTTGGGTTAGATTTCATGATTTTGACAACAAATAAATAAAATTAATCTAAACAAATAGTGTGTTCATAGGAATAAAACAATTAAACCAAAGAAATAGTTTAAAAGACATAAAACAATTGTTATTGTATTAAGAATACATAAGATTAGAAATGTCCAAAAAAATAATGTGTTGTTGGGAATGTTTGAACTTGGGTTTTCAAGATTTATGATAGGTTCATAACCATTTAGGCTACATATATATAAATGATAAATTTAAACAATATATATTATTTGTTCCATGTTGCCCACCCCAAAAAATTCTTTACCTTCTTGTCCAAGACCCAAGTTTTACTGGGCTTGGGCTTGGGCCGCCCCTGCTAGTGTGTCGGTGTATACTCGATCGATTCGACTTAGTGGCAACCGCACATTCAACCACCATATATCGTAGTTAGTTACCTTAAGAAAAGCAAACAAAAAATGCTTTAACTTTTCATTTTTCATTTGGTGAAAAATTTGCTCTGATTTGATTGCTGATTTTGATGTGATCATTGGGTCTGTTTTTGTACACCAAAACCAGCAATCTAGCTAGTAAGACCGAGCACCATATACCGCAAGAGAAATGCCCATTTTTGTTTTAACAAATTCCAGCTATAAAGAAATCTACCACCAAGTACCAAATCATCTTCCCAAAGACACAGACATATTGCAATCGTAATCAGATTGAGTAAAAGTATAAACACAAATCCAAATATATAATCCCGGAAAACTACCAAGTTAACTTCTGCCAAACTTATTTATTTTATGAAATTACATGTTTGCCTATACATTACACGAAAAATAAAAACTCTTGATTGTTACCCTAGTAGCTTTTCATTCTCTTACTCATTATTTACAGGCAAGGCTAAGATGCCCACCATTATACGTCATGCACAAAAGAAGCATGCATGATTTCTACATGGAAGAAAAGTTAGCATATCGTTTTCCTACGCCATCTATTTAATTTTTCTATTCTCATCATGCATGCCATTCATATCATCATCGCAACTGCAACTACAAAAATGTTCATCTTTGTGATATCATGTATACCTTGTAATATGGAAACAAAATTCTGGTCGATCATCCACATCAGGTAGATGAAAGCATTTGTACAACAGATATAAAAAGATATGGGTACTTGAATATCACTCCTAACAACTGTTGCGCATTGAGATATATTTTAGCAATTTTTTCGCCAAGAACCAATGTTGGAAGAGAATATTACTAATATTGCAAGAGAAAAAAGGCATGTAAAACTGAATAAGCACATAGTGTCGAAAGAATCAATGGGAAAGAAACTGAGAGGAAGTCATATATATATTAAGGCCAAGAATTTTTCCCCACGATAAGACCCTTACGAAGCTATCACCCCATCTCCTTTTCTCTAGATAAAGATAAAAGAAATTAGTCTGATTATTTATACCAACCCATAAACCTGAACACCCCCTATATCCCACCACCATTACAGTATACCTTAATACCAATCCAACCTTCCACCATATTTATTAAAATACGCAAGAAAATCCTAAATCCCCCAATTAATATACCACCCCACTTACCCAATTCATTAAACTAATAAAAAACAAATCAACTTGAAAAAATAATTCCAAAAGCAGCTTAAAATGATTCGGAATACGAGACTATCTTGGCAGAATGGGAGACGTAAGTCCACGTCTAAAAGGCGCCGGAGGTGATGTGCTGTTTGAATACAAAGTCTGTGATCGTGTCACCATATCCGTCATTGTAGGGGTCTGATAAGCAAAAAGGGCAGTGTTACTATTTGTCGAATCTCCCCTAGCAGTTGCTCTTTGCCACGAATGGGAACTCATACCCGATAATACGTAAGCCCTACCCGAATAATCGTAATCACGTCTATTACCCATCCTACTCATCATTTCTCTCACATCAGCCGCTAATCCCACACACAGTGGGTCCCTCACAGAGACACTTTCACTTAATGATTTACGAAAACTTTCGAGAATTGAAACAGCATCATTTAAATCACCTAGTTCAGCCTTAGATTTAGCCTCGGCCATCGCCTCTGCACCTCTTAGCCTGTTTCTCTGTCTATCCACCTCTACCGACACAGCTAAATCTCCGGTTATTATAGGTCTTTGGATTTCCAACACATTGGGGTCGTCATACATTACCGATTCTTTCGTATTGGGGTCTCTATATACACATTTAACCTTCAATAACGGCGTCTTGTTACCAGATTTCTCGATTGGTAAATTCACCGTTACGAGAAAATCTCTCTCCTCTTCGGCATACAAGTCTCCTAAGTTTACATGCCCTCGTGTTAAATCGGGAGCTACATGTGTATTATAGCTTCCAGCTTTTATCGACCCGATTTGGAGATTTTGGTCCACACACTCGACTCTAATCTCGAGTTCTTGTACCACAATACTCAAAATCCCGCCAATACATTGAGCAAAAGCATCTTGTATAACACTTTCCGTTTCTATAAAAGAAAAGGTCCCACCAGAACCTTCCGAGATCGAATGCATAGTATCAGCATCGTGATCCGAGCCGAACCCAAAAGTATGAACCGGCAATCTCAACCCATCTTCACCGTCGGATTGAGTTTCCTCTCTTCTGTGCGAATATGTATCTTGACCATCGGACAGTAAAATAATGCTCACAACCGGGTTCTTCCATTTTCTATCTGAAATGACTTTTACACCCTTCCTTAGCCCTTCGGTGATATTGGTCCCCCCATTTGAGGTCAAATTATTTATTGCTATTAACGCGTCTTTTCGCCCGTCATCAGTCATTTTACGAAGGGGGAAAAGACGACGTGAGTTTGAGGAGAAGGCGATGACAGATAGCCTATCATTAGGGCTAAGGTGTTGTATAACGAACCCCATGGCTCGTTTTAGCAAAGCCAGTTTTGTCCCAGCCATACTACCACTCACGTCCAACACCGTCACAAGATCAACTGGAGCACGCGAATTTTGTGATTTCATAAGAGCTTTAAGATGAACTAAAACGGTGAAATTCTCATAACAAGCTGATTTGGCAACTGCGGAGACCTCAGGGATCGTCTTCACCTCTATTGCACCGGAAGAACGATTTTGTATATCTACGAGAGAGTCGTTGGTCATCTCAGGTACAGAATCTGTGAATTCATCGTCGTTGAAAACACTAGGCTCGTTGGCATGGAAAACAGGCAATATATGCCTATTAATATCATCGAAACGAGGAAGAGGTCTAACAATAGCTGTATAGGGATCACCTTGTGGGGGAATAGAAGTGTTTAGTCTTGTTCTCGGGTTGGAAGAAAGAGGGCTTTGAAAGGGTATTTCTTTCCAATCCGCTCTACAAACGGGGCATATTCGGTTTCCATGATTGACATTGTCAGTAATGCAGTGAAAATGGAAAGAGTGAGAGCATTCGGCGGTGAAGATAGCGTGTCCCTGGCCTGGTTTCATGCTCGTCAGGCATATTGCACAAGTTTTCTGTCAAAAATATAGAAGGAAATAAGGAAGCTACAAAAAATACCAAAATCAAGGCTAGAAGAATAATTCTAGATGATCACGTTCAGATCGAAATTGGAAATGCTATCTGCTTGAATTCTCAACAATTTTCTTACATTTGGCAAGGTCTCAAACATTTTATTTGTTTTGACTCTGATTTGTTCATCTAGTATTTGTAAAAAAAAAATGCATGGCAAGTATATTGAATTCTTAAGCCACTTAGCTATAAAAAAAAGATCACTATAACAACATGTAATATATTGAATACTTGTTACCTAGTTAACTCTAAAGACCAAATTCACAGGTGAACAGTCCCCATTTCGATGCTCGTTATAAAATTAAAAACAATAGTTGACAAAAAAGAATGGTCTTACATTTAAACAAAAACATTGAAGTCTTTCGTTTCAAAGACGACTTTGAACTATCCAACCTCTCTTTGATGGTTTATAGCAAAAAATTACTTTCAGACTTTACGAAGCTTAGAACTTTGTTCCGGCGGGCGCTGACTAGGTGGTGATATTAACATTTGAGAGCACATATTTCGTGTCTACATGACATGTATTTTAGGTTATATATATCTGGGATTATCAATAGACAACCAAAGAACTTTGAACAAATGTACCAATACATGAAGTCTATAGTTTTTTTCACATGCTAGATGAGTTACAATCTGGGACAAATGATCACTCAAGTCAACATGATACTTATATTTATTCTGGAAAAAAAAATCTATTAGTTAAAGATACACGAATTACGGTGAACCATTTTGTTGCTACATTGGTTCATCAGAGAACCGTAGTAACAAAATCTCAAAAGTTGGTTCATCACAACAAGCACATTGGTTCATCAGAGAACCGTAGTAACATTTTAAATATACAGGTTCCTTAAATTTTAATCCAATAAGCAAGAAAATTACATATGAATTTTCTCAAGTGGGTATATCCCCTGTAGATTGCCTAGAAAGGATGGTCATGAAAATCTCAAAAGCCATTATATTGTTAAAGGCTTATATCATACTGTATCTAATGACAGTCACATTATTCCGCAAACTGCCTTAAAAGAATAAATAAAACCACCACCTACCTATATTTTATATAAAAACCAAGTCTCAACTACTTTATTGTAGATAAAATCAGTTGAACAATTAATAAATCCAATTCTGGTCAAAGCACTGAAAGAATCAACTACAGAATCAGGAAAAAAACAAGATAACTACTTTGTAAAAGAAAAGGTCATACAAGGAGGCTCCAAATTATGAATCTTTCAAGACAAATGATAAAACCAAGAACCAAAAAATGATAAACCACGTAAAAGAATACAGAAATAAACATGATTTTCAATGTTTATAAAGTCACATTTTATGTAATTCTAGGAAACCTCCCATCCCAATCAAGGGGTATACAGGCTTTTCTGAGATAATAATCCTCAAAAGATGAGAAATTGAGTAAGAGAAAGGGTGGTGGCAGCTGACCACGCAAAGCACTCACTTTTTTCTTGAGGACACAGAGATAGAAAAAGGGCTAGAAGTACACTGTAGTTTCTCTTTTATAATGGGTCCTTAAAGGGACTAGTCAACTTTATCATTTTACCATCTCAATAAAAATGTACTACTACTACTTGGTATGCCAATTGCCAAGTATATACCAGATATATACTACTCCTACATATGTAATGTTGACCAAAGCCCTTTAAACACGTGATCTAAACAGTTGAGTACAACACATCCGGTCTTCTCTTTTTTTTTTTACTTTCATCAAAGTATTTAACACACCAAATAATACTCAGTTCAAAATAAATACTTTTTAACAATTATTGAAAATGAGAAAATGGGAATGATCACATCACCTACAGTATTAAGGACATTTTTGATAGAGAAGAAGTGAAACCAAAATGACAGGCCATATAGCATCTTCTCAATTTGTCATTACTACTAAACACTCATGCCCCCACCCGCTAACCCCACAACAAACTGAATGCTCCAAAACCAAACTTAATAAACTAAAAAAACAAATGCTAATTTGACTCTATTCATTTTAACCCCTCGGTTTCCAACAAATTTAGATTCTAATTGCACACATGATCCAAATAATCAACAACCTACTCCATTTGACTAGGAAGATAGCAAATATAGAAGAAACTGGTATAAGTCATTATAAAAATACAGACATACATTAACAAATTAACAGATATTAGCCCTAAGAGATTTTTAAAAACTAAAATTCTAAATTATTAACGTTTATTTTCCATTTGTAATCCACATTTCAGAATTTCAACTTTAGCACCCCAATGTAACGTCTGTTTGTCCTACGTCAGTATAATTTGGTCAATTTATTATGTCTGGGAAAAGTACTATTAGAAAAGGATATCTAAAACATAAAAAATAAATTAAAATAACAATTACAGAAAATATACCGAAAACTTCGAAAACAAAAAGACTAACAACAATTTTCAAAGAAATTAAAATTAGGTTAATAAAGCACGAAAACCATTTCGGAGCTCATGAATCCTTTTTACACAGAGAAATATTCATCAATGGAAACTGATTGATCAACAATTAATCAAAACATACAGATTATATGTATGTATAAATGCACATTACTTGATTGTAATCTACAAGTCTGTAACTTATGAAGTTCACAACAAACCAATATACCCCAGTGAGGAAAAAAACTATAATTGGACCAAAAAATAAAAATCCATTTTGACTAATAAAAAATCAAACCAGACCCATTCATTAGCCTATCCCTTTACTGATCTTATTTCTTTTCCACAGTATCATAAGATTAGGAAAAATTAAGGTTTTTAGAAATCGCTATCGGAGAGGGAAAATGGGTTTCCTGGTCTCTGAATCACAGCCGAGACCGCTTTTAAGTAATGTGGAAAAGTTCAGATAGTCCATTGCCTCTCGGTCTATATAGTACAGATAATTTAAAAAAAAAACACATACGCGATTACTAGTACTGTTGACTTTTTATGTATTTGACTAACCGGATAGGTATTTGATACGGCACAGACACGCTACCGTAATCCGGGTATCCAATATGTAAGCCAAATTTGACATCTTTTAATTTTTATAATTTTGAAAAGTGAATACGTCATAATCTAGTTATATAGTGTAATTATTATTTAACATATAAAAAGTACTTAAAAGGTTAATTCTTTTATAAGTTTGAGATAAAATTAAAATAGAATAGAAATTGGCCGAATGCAACATGTATAATATAACTAATGCATAAATCTAACTTCATTCTTTCGTATTTATATTTTTGATATGTTAAGTAATCTTACCATTTATAAAAAAAATAATTCACATATCCTAACCGTATCAAATCCTAAATATATAAAAAAAAAATACAGCCTAAAATTCTACATTCTTACATATCAAGTATCCCAAAATTCATCATAAAATCAAGACCAGAGTAAATAGGAGTATATTTCTGATACGTTATGTAATCTTAGCATTTATACAAAAAAAAATAGCTAATATAAAAAACAATTAACATATCCTAAATTATCAAAAAATATTAAATCAGCCAAAAATCCAACATTCTAAAATCCCAAAATTCCTACTGAATTCAAGACCATAGTAAATAGGAGTATACTTGTAACAAAATTATACATATAAAAAAATCAGACTAAAATTCCACATTCTAAAATATCAAGTATCCCAGAATTCCTCATAAAATGTCGTAATTAGAAGTTTCAAAAGATGATTAATCACACTAATAACTTCTATAAAATCATTTAGACATTTTAAGTAAAAAAAATGTTTTCACATTCTTAAATATCAAGAATCCCGAAATTCCACATAAAATCAAAACCAGAGTAAAAACGAGTATACTCATAACAAATAAGTAATATATATATATAACCTTTGATTTTGATGTTTGTTTAGAGAATCGGAGAACCGAAGAAGAAGACAAAGGCGGCAACGAGTCGCCGGAGTACGTCACCGGCGGAGGCGGAGACACCGTCAGTGACTGTACGGAAGGTGGCGCCAGCGGCGGAGAATCGTCGGAGGTGGAGGGTACGTAAAGGCAACTAAAGGCCTGTTTGGCTATTTTCCATTTATTCGCCATTATCAGATCTATTATTATTATTAGTTTATTACTCTAGAGAGAGAGAGACATAAATCCTTTTCTCCAATATACTATCCTATCCTATCCTATCCTATCAAATCATATATGTATACCTAAGAATACTTTTTTATATATATATATATTGTATGTATGTTTATTATGGTAAGGAGAGAGAAAGTCGGCGATGAGCGGAGATCTGGTTTGACTTTTGCAATTTAATTCTTTCTTGTAATTTAATATTAGTATTAGTTGCGTTAACTAAAATAATTATCTAACAATATATTTATTTTGTCTCATGAGTTAGGTTGAATCTTATAAATGTTAAAAAAAATATTAAAAATAACAATTTTTTTAATATTGTTAATTGATGATGTATTAAATTGTCATTAATTTCAAAATGAAATTTATTTCAACTACTCTTGTTCTAGTTCTATTTTAGTTGGGTTTACAAAATAACTAATTAATGAGATTTCAATTAATAATTAATTTTAATTAAAATTAGATAACTTTATTAACCTAATACACTTATATGAATATTAAATTTAAGTTACACATGTGTAATTTAAATTATAATTGAATAATGTTGTGTCAAAGATTAACATCGATAAAAAAGTATTCCGTAGGGTCTACCCTCCAATACTAAGGATAGTATAATAGTACTACTATTAAATAAAACAGAATATTGAGGGAGTGTTTAAGTAGATAAGATACGGTAAGAAAAAGGAAGTAGAATAGATTGAATGTTACTATTGGTTGTTTCCAGCTGTGAGTCATTTGTAATAAAATCATTTTTTTTATTGTTTGATTAATAAGCTAATTTATTGGTGTAATATAAGATCGGTCTATTTCATTGTTAAAAAAAAAAAGAAAAAAGGAAGATATTAATGAGGCATTTTGGGGGTGAGTATCCGTTTTAACATTCATATTTAGGAGTACTATTTAGTTAAAGTTCACTTTTTACAAAATCTAATTGGAAAGAGTCAAACACCCCATCTGTCATTATTAAAACACATTTGAATTTAAGATACTTAAACAATAAAATAATTGAGAATAGGGGGAGCTAAATAAGAAATAACTGAGTATTTAAGGTACCATTAAACAAAAAAATTAAGAATTCAAGGTACTGATCAATAAAACAACAACAATTCAGGATATAACAATCAACAAAGGTTAGCAAGACAGCGGGTCATAGTATGATAAAAAACACAACAATCTCCAACTTTGACATGTATGATCGATACATTTCAACCTATATTTTTATTATACCATGTTAATTGTTAAATATAAGATCAGTAATGCAAATAAATAATTTTGTTGGCTAAAGGTTCCTGGACAAATAATTTCGCCGGCTGAATGTACTTTGGTGACAAATCATTATGACTCGTTTGTTTTTTAACCGCTGAAATTATGCTATTCGTAACTTGTTGGTTGATCTCTTGCCAACAAAATTTCATTAGTAGGAAGCTAAGTTGATTAGAAAATTTTGTTAGAATCTTCTCCTGCTTGATATCAACTTCGACAACTAATTTAAAATTTCATCGGCTCTGGTGAAGCCCGATACTACAGGCGACGAAATGTGTTGATGAAGTTTTTGTCGTAAGGAATTTAGGTAATAAAATTTTGATGAGAATTTATTAATCTTTATTTATTTAGTTATTTAGTTGATTAATATTGTGTTATGCTATTTCGCTATGTCCCATATTGCTTAGTATGCTAACTCATGTGCTTTTCATGACTATTCAAATAAGATTTAACCTTATTATTTATACAATACAATAATAAGCAGTTTTAGCTTAATTTCTCTCTACTCTAATTTTCTATATTTTTTATTATGCCTTTTTTGAAAGTATTATTGACTCTCTAAAGGAGGGACTTTACTGCCTCTCCACCACTGTTGCGACTAGGCCTCACGATCCATTCATCATTGGTATCAGAGCGATCTATTCCTGACTATCAAAAATGCTATCTCATGCCAATTCACAACGATGAAATCTTTAAGTTAATCAAAGGTTAAGACGAGACGGTTCGTTCTTCGCTTGAGTTGTTAAAAAATATCCAAAACATGGTTAGTAAATATTTTGAGTATAAACGAAAATACCGAAAGGAAAGAGAACAAGGTAATATGAGAGTGGGGGAAACCAAGAGATCAAACCGAATCTTCCAACCGCGCGACAGCTAAGCTGTCAGCGACGTAGTGGGCAAGGAATGGCAAGGCGTAGGTCTAGCCCATCAGGTGTGGGGGTAGGCCAAGCTAGGGTTGTGTCCAGGTTAAGAAAAATATGGGCAGTATGTCTGAGTGCGGTGCTAATGCTAGTTTTATGATAATGGTGGGGAAGACAATCGCGGAGGGCACATTCTAATACAAAAAATATGGGAATAAGGACCGAAAAAGGGAAGGGAGGTCGAGAGAACTATATGGACCTTTGGGAAAAAAATGGGCTATTGTTCAAACTCTATCTGCAACGTTGCGCCCGGGAGAAGGCTAAGGTTGAATCTCACTCATGTTGAAGCTCCATATTCCTTTACCATTAAAAGGCCTCGTAATGGTAAGGATGGGTAACTCATTATAAACCACATGCTATATCATATTTTAGTCGATGTGAGATAATTACTCTAACACTCACCCCTCGCTCGTGGCCCGATATTTCAAGGATCCTATGAGAGGACATATTAAATGGGTGGAGGTGAGCCCAACATCGCTAGGCCTGCTCTGATACCATGTTAGAATCCATATTATTTTACCATTAAAAAGTCTCGTAATGTTAAGGATGGGTAACTCATTATAAACCACAGACTATATCATATTTTAGTCGATGTGTGATAATTACTCTAACAACTCACGACAAGGGGGAGCAAGACGATGGGTTGGTAGAGATCACCCACGTATCGGGTAGAGAAATAGACGACCACTATGGTCGCTAAAAGTGGAGACGAGGTGGGAGATTCAACGATAAAAGTGGCAAGTGAGGGACAAACATATAAAGAGTGTCGATGAGGAGCGATTGGGTCCCGTGACAATAGATGGGGGCAGCAAGAAGAGAAATAGTTTCCCAATTTATATTGACGGAGGTTTTAGTAACAACGCCTAGTTGTCTATGAGACCGCGGTAAAGTTAATTTTTAGGGCATGGTTTATTTTCAAGTGGTTAGGAGAGGAGGGTTTCAGATGAGATAGGATCAGACATGGTAAACGAGTATATGTGGGGTTTCAATGCATCGAATGGTAAACCATCGATTTCCTATATCGATTTATTCTGAAAGGAAGCTTTACACAGATTGGTGGAGAATTGTTTATAAGGTGGAGCTTGTATTAGAGCTGTGTAATAGTCTTGGAGGATGGATCTTTCAGGATTCGACGTAGTGATGTTATCGTATTCTACCTGTTGTTTGATTTTGGGATAATTGATTTTGGTCATGGGCCAAACGTGAGAAAAGATGGGATGTATGGGTTGGAGACATGTGCTCGGTTGGCCACCTGATCGAGAGAGAATGCTCTTTAACCGATGAAGGAGTGTTCAAGGGCTCATACATCTCTCCGAAGTTCTACAATTCATGGACAAGTTTCAAGGGGTATTAAGTGTCGAGTGGCGTTATTTTCTATATTAGTTATTGTTCTTTATTTAGTTACTTTGTTATCTAGTTGGTAATTCGGTAAACTAGTTAGTTAATTATTTCTGTTATTTCCCCCCACATCGGTTAGAAGACGAACCTATGAACTTGTCATGACTATTTGAAGAGTTTTCAACTTTACTATATATAATAATGCAATCTCTATAGTCTAATATCTTATGTTCTATGATTAATATTTTCTTTGAAATGAGTAATGACATCGTCTCTCCACCATCATCACGATACAGTTCCACCTTCACAACCCCCAATAAAATCTTATTCTTGTTCAAGTATTATTTTTTTCTTTGTACTGGAGGTTGATAAAGATAGATAATCTAATCCGAATTCTTATCTTCTAAGAGCTACTCTTCAAAACTCTATAGGTTTATATTTTAAGCCAAGTGAATTCCTTCATTTAAATAATATCTCTTTGACTTTTGTTCTATTTTATTATGGTTGAGAGTCTTGAGACGTTGGTGTGTTTTATAATATATAGTCTCTTTCTTTATGCTCGACATTATTTATATGCTAGTCATGCAGTATAGTAAAACTATTATTAATATTTCATTTTGGTACATGTACAAACACTAATATTTCATTTACCATTAAAATATAGAAAATAAGTATGGTTATAATAACAAATATGTGGAAAATAAAAAATATATATATAATATGGGAAAACCTTTGAGTTGTTAAAAGAGGAATAAAGAGTGCTAATTAGTTTTTTATTTTTCTATTATTTATGAAATTATGACATTATGATAATTAACAAAAAAAAGTGTAAGAGTAATTTTGAAAAAAAGGGCCAAATTTTGACAACATTAAAAATCTTAAATTAGCTTATTATAATAGTATAAGTTTTTTTATATATAATTGGTGGGAAAACCCATATTTTTATTAATGATTAAATAAAAAATGTAGGGGAAAAACTCCACATAAAACAAAAAATAAAGAGAAATATTGTTGCAATTACATAATAAAGATTTAAACTGCAAACCGACATAAACTTATGGACTAAAACATAAATAACAGAAAAAGAGTCCACGCGTCCATTCAATACTTCAGGTGCAACCAACTTTTCGCCCAAAACAAAATTTATTTTCCTTTCCCCTTTTAGAGAGAGACCGTCTCTCTTTTTCTTAAAAAATTATTCAAAATTCATTTGATTCGTAGATAACAGATTTCCATCTCTTCAGTGATTATCACACCCTTCGGATAATCGGAGAAATCTTCTAAACATGTCGAAATTAATGGATCATCATCACACCCCAGATTTGCCACGTAATCTCCCCCTCTATTACCCTCTCTTTCTATATGCGTAATTCTCAAATCACGAATTTTGAATTGCTGAGTAATTAGATCCATGATATAGATTAGATCATATGAGCAACTAACTTTGTCTTGAATAATATTCACTAATTGTAGCCAATTTGACTCAAAAATTATATTGTTTTCTTCAATAATTTGAACACCCATAAGAAAAGCTTTCATCTCAGATTTAAGGGTAGAATTGTTGTTAATCGATGTGTAAAACCCTAGAATAAGCTTACCTACATCATTTCTCATGATACCACTAACACCACTTTGATTAGTGTTTATTCGAAAGCAACCAGCACTATTGAATTTATTGTAACTTTTAGTAGCACGCAACCACTTTACCACTTTAATCTTTTTAGCTTTTTTACTGACAACATTTACCCTAATTTTAATATTAAAATTTGAGTGAAAACAATTATTTTTTCCTGAGTGAAGTTTAACCAACTTACTGATTTCATCACAGATCTTAGCACCATTCATTTTTGTGCTATCATATTTACTGCTGCATCTTACTTTCCATATTTTCCACACAGTAAAAACATGTATAATTATACAAATTTTCCAGTGAATTTTAGAATTAGTAATAACTGATTGAGACCACCAACAAATAAATTTGCCCCTTATTTCCTCTGAATTATTTGGGACTCCCAAAAGATTATAGTAGTAATTCCAAACTTCTTTAGCTATAGGTACATTGCTGAATAAGTGTTCTCGTTTTTCTACATTATTTCCACAGACATTCACATTTTGAAGCCAAAATAATTCCCAATCATTGAATTGCAAGATTAAAAGGA
The DNA here is from genome assembly GCA_963920805.1 of Primula vulgaris. Taxonomy (NCBI): domain Eukaryota; kingdom Viridiplantae; phylum Streptophyta; class Magnoliopsida; order Ericales; family Primulaceae; genus Primula; species Primula vulgaris. Next base: position 28,359,563 of record OY987219.1, read on the forward strand.
ATAGCTTTGTTGAAAAGTTTCTAGATAAAACAAGAGATCTTTACATGTATAATTTTATCGCAACTTAATTTGCTTATCCAATTTGTAGAGTATTTGTTTCTCATAATCTCACAAGTTGATTTAATACTGAAGTTTCTCTTTCATGTTACCTTTCCAAATGGGTGTATCTTCTCTTATCATATGAATGTTGATATCACTAGAAAAAAGATGTATCAAATTTGGTGGAATAATGTTATTGATATTTTATCTGTCCCACTGCACATTTATGATAATATTTAGGGCTGGACGAAAAACCGGAAAAACCGAACCGGACCGAAAAATACCGAAACCGAAAAACCTAAAAAATTTCGGATCGGATAAAGTTTTTAATAAAACCGAACCGAAAAACCTCGAAAAATGACCAAAAACCGAAAAAATTGAAACTGGACCGAAAAAACCCGGCCCGGTTCTGTCCAAAAAATAAAAAGACCGAAATCGAAAAAAACCAAACCAAGATATATGCTTGGTTTCGGTTTCGGTTTTGGTAAAAACCGAACCGAACTGGACCGAACCGAACCCAACCCTAATGATATCTTTAGCCATAATATTATTATGGGTAATTCCCTATTAGTCACATTTTTTTATACTTTATCCTTAAAAGGTCACACATCTATGTTTTCATCCCTAATAAGTCACACTTTTTTATGAATCAACAAATTTACAAAAATGCAATCATCATAACCTAAAAATTATCATTTCTCTCTCTAAAAATCCAAAAAAAAAAATATACGAAAAAATTAATAATATTTTCAAAATAACAAAAAAAAAATAACAAAAATTAGGAGAAATGCATAAAAATAATAATAAACTTACTTTTTTCACAAAAAAAAATAGTTTCTTTCACAAAAAAATAGTTTTTTTCACAAAAAAAAATAGCTTTTTCACAAAAGAAATAGTTTCTTTCACAAAAAAATAGATTTTTTCACAAAAAAAATAGTTTTTTCACCAAAAAAAATAGTTTTTACACAACAAAAAATAATTTTTTCATAAAAAAAATAGTTTTTTCACAAAAAAAAATATAATTTTTCACAAAAGAAAATAATTTTTCACAAAAATAAAAGTTTTTACACAAAAAATCAAAAATTTTCCACATCAACAAAATCAAAATGTTCAAAAACAATCGAAAAAACCAAGAAAATTTGAAATAAAAATCAAAATTTAAAAAGTGCATACGGAAAAAACCTGAAAAATTGAAAGAAAACAAAAAAAAACTCAAAAAATCCAAAAAATCTCAAATTTTCCATAAAAAATCCAAAAAATCCGAAAAAACCTCGAAAATAGAAAGAAAACAAAAAAAAAACTCAAAATTTCCAAAAAACAACTCAAAATATCGGAAAAAAATATATATAAAAATAATCACAAAAGTGTATAATAGTACATAAAATTGACTAAGATGCATAGTAAAATGCATAACGTTCACTAAAAATGCATAAAAGTACATAAAAATTGCATAAAAACGCATAAAAAAGTGCATAAAAAGAGATTAAAAGTGCATACGGGTCGATAAAAGTACATAACTAGTGCATAAAGCTGCGTAAAAAGTGCATAAATGTGCATAACAAGTGCATATATTTGCATAAAAATGTATAAAAGTGCATAGAGAGTACATAAAAAATGTATACAAATACATAAAAAGTGTATAATTAAAAGGTGCATAAATGTGCATTTCAAGTGCATAAATGTGCATAACAAGTACATAAAAATTGCATAACAAGTGCATAAATATGTATAACAAGTGCGTAAAAATTGCATAAAAGGTACATGACAAATACATAAATGTGCATAACAAGTGCATAAAGATGCATAGAAAGTGCATAAAATGTGCATTAATATGCATTAAATGTGCATTAATATGCATAAAAAGTGCATAAATGTGCATAAAAAGTGTATAAAAGGGCATAAATATGCATAAAACTGAATAACAAGTGTATAAAATGTATAAAAAGTGCATAAAAGTGAATAATAAATGCATAAATGTGTATAAGTGCATAAAAGTCAATTAAATTGCATAAAAAGTGCATACGGTGCATATAAAGTACATACAGATCAATAAAATATACATAAAAGGTGTATACGGGTGAATAAAAAATGTATAAAAGTTCAATAAAATTGCATACGGATGCATAAAAAGCGTAAAAAAGGGTGGATAAAATGTCAATACAAATGCATACAAGTGCATAAAAAGTCTATAAAATTGCATACGAGTGCATAAAAAGGTCAAAAAAATATAAAAATTTACAAAAAAATTAAACAATTGAAAAAAGCCCAAATAAAAGTGGAGACGGGTGAATAAAAAATGCATAAAAAGAAATATAGTTTATAAAAAGTAGAAAACAATAATATTTAACTAACACAAATGAAACTGATGATCATTCAATTTCCAAATCAACAATTCGTATGGAAAGCAATGACAAAATAAAAGGAAAAAAAATCAATGTCGCACTTAAATCATAGTTGTATTTTTCACCGTTTATCGGCAAAACTAAATTACAAAACCAAATCAGCACCTCATGCTTATGACATCTTTTATGCACCTGTGACTCATTTATTTCAACATATGCCATAGAAATTGGTCACCAAATCAGCAAAACCAAAAATAACAGAAATTGGTTAGGTATCACGTGCCCAACCAAAGCTACTCTCTCTCACGTCAAGCTATGACCATTGTGATGAATGACGATCTCGCCATCGAGCTATGACCAAAGTCAGATTATTTTCCCCAAAATTGAATCCAGAGAAACCAAGTATTACTACTAAAAATACATATACATATATATAGAGAGAGAAAGAGAGAAAAACAGAGGGGTCAACGAATAGCAGAAACATAGGGCGGTAATTCGTCGTCATTCCTCCGGTGAAATCCCCACCGTCGGCTGCCTCCGTTGATCGCCACCTCCGACAAGATCCATCTCAGGTGACGAGGTGTTGATTGTCCATATCGTCGGTTGTCTACTCAACCACCTCAGCGACATCGACGTCGAGCCTGCCAGTCTTCAACACCGCCAATCTCCGACACCGTCTAGTAGAGCTCCAATGAGGAGCTCGTCTGAATAGATCGATGGAGATTAGAGAGAGAGACATCTATATAGGGAGAGAGGATTTTAGTTTACATGTAACGTGGCAGATGAAAAAATAGAAATATTAAGGTATTTATATTATTTATAAAGTGTGACCAATTGGGGATGATATTATGTGTGATGGTTTAGGGATTAAGTTTTAAAATTGTGACTTATTGGAGATTTTCCCATATTATTATCCAGGTTATGATCATTCCAGTGACCATGCTCAAGCCAGTTATCTTTTGATTGAGTGAAATATTTTCATAACTTAAGAGCCAAATAATTTGATTTTCAGCTTCACTTCTAATTTTCAGCATTTTTGTCCAAGTAATATCCCCTTTTTCATTAGTAGCACAATTAGAATGCTTACTTCTGCCGAATTTATCTTTCAAAAAATAGATCACAAACTATTTTTTGTTCTGAAATAACACCACAATTTAGTTGCAATGGTTTTAAAAATATCATTAAAACTTCTTAAATCAAGACCCAACTCATCCACTGGACAACAAACTTTTTTTCACTTAACCCATTTATGTTTCTTTTTTTCTCCAGTTGACCCCTACAAAAAATTAGCCAAGATTTGATCAAATTTTTTAATCATCTGTTTAGTAAATGATATCTGTTTAGTAAATGATATGATATAGCACAATATTGAACAACTCTTTTGGTCAAGTACACTTGGCTCTAATCCATGAAATTGCATAAGCATGACACCAGTGATCCATAGTTGAAAACAAAAAACAAAGCACTAGTTTAGGGTTCGATGACGGACTTAAACAAGTCGAATTAATATCTTGGTCAACGTAAAATAAAAAATTAAAATTACAGGATATATTAAGTAACAACTCAAATACAATTGGAGATAAAACAAGAAATTGCTATCATCAAGGTCATCAAGGGCGCTTAGAATTTCTAATTAAATTTAGCAAATAAACATGGTGCTGCATCATAGTTGTTTACTTCTTTTACTAAACTATTTCACTACAAAATAAAGTTGGACAACATGAAAGACAAAAGCTGTAAAAAAGATGTACAATTAATTGAGAATTGCATAAAAAACGCATCACAAGTTAATATATTATACCGTCAAGACCCGTGAATAAAGTTGTCGCTAGACAACGCGTCAAATAATGGCTATCATTATTTAATCACTATTTAAACAACTTATCTGTATTTTTTACTACAACAAACGTTTTCATTATGAAAAAGTTGAAAAATAATGTAAGCACATTAAAATTACTAATTACTTAGTAGAATCATGGAGACATGAACACCAAGAAAATCTTATAAGTTAGTAGTAAAAAATTAATATGTCTACCTTGCTTAATATAGAGATAATTAGATATAGTTAGTTTAATGACGAATTTTTTTTGATTGACACTAAAACTATGGTCACTATGCCTGGCGTTGTGAACTAATTATATTATATTCGGAATAGTTTGGAAAATTACTTGTTGATAGTATAATTTTGTCATCACTATCGATCATATAGATTATAGACTATAATGACCAGCTGGTGACATGTATAGGCGTATTGTTACTACTAATAATTAGTGTCCTGAGGGGAAGCCGCGTCGGTGAGTCCACAGTCATTGGATATTGTTACAGTACATTTCATATTTTAACTGTAGCAATATTCAATGGTCCAAAAGCTGAGTAACCCTGACTCTTGAGTCAGGTACGCTGCTTCCGTCCTCAGGGCCGATGTCTCTGGTCAGCTACAATATACGGAATACTCGCTACAAAAAAAACATAATTATCATCAGACGTTCTGTTGCTAAACTGATGGTAAACCGAGTGTTGTTAAATTTAGCAATAGTTTCGCAACATTCTCCTGTTACTAAACTGTTGCTAAAGTTAACGACACTCAATTTATTATCAGTTTAGCAACACGGCGTCTGATGGTAAGCTGACATTTTTTTTTATTTATAGTGACTTAATTTCTTATAGTAAAAAGAATTAGAGTAATTGGTTAACTTATTGCATTTTAAATGTATCAATGCTAACGATGGCAATGACATTATTCTTGGAAGGAGAATGCTCACTTTTTTTTCTTAATGAAAAGACTATATTTTATTAACAGAGAAATTAAATTATAAGACAAGGACCTCCATAATGGTCATAATAAGACCGCAATATTCCAGTAGCAAGTAGCTGAAATAAAAAAACTACAACATAGAGGCTAAAGCCGTCATTTAAGGAAAAAAATTGCTAATAAAAGTTATGCTCATAAAAGTAAGGAGCAAAGGGAAAATTAGTCAAAAACCCTTCTTTATCTTTATATCCTCTAACGTTATAACTCTCGTACACACCAAGATCAATTGTGATTTAAAATGAGTTATTTTGACAAACAAAATCCCAAACTCCAAATCTTTTAGACACGACTCAAATTAGAAACAAAAAAGCTAAACACGGATTTTACAAACTATAATTCAGTAATCTGTTGTAAAAACATCACATCTATAAAATTTCCAAGTTGAACTAGAATTGAGTGTACTGCTGGTGCAAAATAAGGTCTGTAGCATCTATATTTTTGTTTTCTCAACAATGACTTATATTTGCCGAGCCTAATTTTCTTCCTAGGCCCAGCTTATTCCACGTTGGCTCCGGTCCCGTCGGGGTGTCTGGAATAGGTAAAGTCTGGTGTGAGTGTGGTCTGTTTTGGTGATGAGCTATCGTCGTTCCTGCACAAGTAACGAACAGGGGGCCCGGGTTGATAGCAGACTTTTCCTCTCCGACGGTCAAGTCAGTACGGTGGAAAGATATGTAGCTAAAGATACAAATTTAGTCAAGGAGTGAGTGAGGGTACTCCGGTTACTTAGCGTGGTATAGAGTTCGACGGGTTAGAACTGATCAGGCCGGGTTCTTTTGGGTTTATCTCTCTTCTTTCTGTTTTTCTGTCCCCTCACTAAGTAGTATTAGTGGAGGTATTTATAGCATGATCTAGAGGCGTATTAGCCCTTGGATCACTGTACTGTCAAGTACTAATCCAACGGCGTTAGGACATTTATGGCTCTGACAAGGGTACAGTCCTTTTTCGGGGCCCACCGTTGATGGCCTGTGATTGGGCCACGTCGATGAAACGCTGGGGGTCCCCCAAAAGAGCAGCATCATTAATTGGAGAAGCGTACTCGATACGCTTCTCTAGACCGGCGTAGACACATCTCGGTTTCTTCAGACCCGGGGTGGCGTATCATTATGAGTGGCAGGGGTCCGGATACACTGTTTCGGGAGTGGTATGGGCCCGGACGAGTGGATGCTGACATTCCCTCGCCAATATTAACATCAAAATCTTGTATAACTGAAATCAAAACCTATAGTATATAAAATATTTCCACTTCTCATGTCGAGACCATTCCTGAAATGAAAAATATAAGTTAAACATACTTCAGAGAAACTTTCTCATTAGCACTAATGACAGACAGCCAAAGAAGTGCAAGAGCACTACTAACTAAACTAATGGGGCAACAAACTCAAAATATACTCATAGGTGGAATGCCCACCTTGTTTAAACATGCAGAAATTTGGAACATGAATGATAGTTTTGGCGAAGTGTGGGCATGCATAGACGCGTGGAACACACAAGAGTCTATGTTTCGTAAGAAATGATTTAAATTATTTATTTATAATTTGTACATACCAATATACTAAAATAAATCATACCCATACAACATATATGCTTAATGTTATTTAACCTATTAAAAACGGGGAGCCGAGAGGAATGATGTCCAGATGAGACCTTATATAGGACCTATTGGAGCATACAGTAGAAACTCGATAAATTAATACTCGATTATTTAATAAACTCTTTAAGATAATATTTTTGGCCGGTCCCGACTCGGGGATAGGGTGCTAAATTAATAATTCGCTAAAATTATAAGATAATACATTTTTGATAATTTATTTAGACCCCATATAAAATATAAATTAATAATTCCTTATATATAGCATATTACATGAATGATTTACGAACGTTTCTTGAAAAATGACTCAATTGTCCTTGTTGTGCTCGCATAATGCTCTTCGAATCTCGTCTGTCATTGTTGTTTTTTTCACACCTTTAAGATGGAAAGCCATGTTGTGTGTATGATTTATTTGTGTTAACCTATTTTGATCTTGTATTTATATAGAAAATATTTTTAATGTCCATAAAGTGATACATTGAACACAAGACGCATAATAAGGTGGGAGATTGAAGGTTTCTTTCAAATTGGGCCATTCATTTGATATACATGCATTGTATACAATAATTAAGTGGAAGCTTGAAAGGTGTTTGTAAACTAAGTATTTTACTATAAATTAATAAAATATTAATTAATATATAAATTAATAATTATTAATTTATCGATTAATTAATAACTCTTTTAATTAATAAATTTTGGTGGTCCCAAGTGTATTATTTTATAGAGTTTCTACTGTATATTGAATTATTTTAACGGAATAAATTTGAAATTTTCAGAAAAGCAAAAATAAACACAAAAAATTACAAAGGTGAAACGTGAACATATTATAATTTATATTCTAGTTCTACGAGGGTGTCGTTTATTTTTGTATCAAGTAATGCTCCTCGGTAAAGATCAAAAGTTAAGCTATCGTAATTCATAAATGTACTTTTCGGAAACTAAACGGAAGTTTTACAACATGCTCACGATATTCGAAGTAACTATGCATGCCAACCTCACTAAACTTATGACAAATTTCCAAATATTGATTTGTACGAAGAAAATTCAGCACTAACTGGCTACAACATCATTTACTACCGTAGGAGGATATATACATTTATTTCACTACTTTTTTGGGGGTACAAAGGCAAAGCCGGAGAAAAATAAAATAAAAAAACACTAATAAAACAAAAACACCAAACTAAGAAATTTTCACTCGTCATCATAATAATATAAATATAGATGATCAAAAGTAATGTTTGACTACATTAAAAAGTTCCAGAAGTACTATGTGTGTCTGTGTAAACCAAGGAATTAACTTGAAATATCATTTTAATAACCAGAGAAAAAAATTCTGACAAATGACGATATAAAAGTTGCTGGTTATTAGTTGAGATAATTTGTTTACAAGTTGTAAGTTTGTTGAATGATTTGACTAGCTTTATTTTTTAGAGGAAAATCTTGACAAATTCCTTCAGTGGATTTTGATTCAAAAACACGTTTAGTTGTCATCTTAAACAGATGAGCCATTCAAAGCTTGCGTACTTATTTCCGTATTTGGAACATCTTTGAAAATACTTTTACTAAAAAGAAACGAAAAGATTGACAAGCAACTAAGAAAAGTAGTAATATTTCAACAAAACAAAACAAAAACTAAGAAAAGTAGTATTTCTCTTCTTTCAATAAGCAACTATTGTAATTAATCAGGGATATGTACAATATTGGACTTTTCTTTTAGTGGTTATAAGGGATCCATTTTGCTGCATTGAAAAATTAAAGTAACTTGTTTTGATTTTTTCGGGCTAGTAAAAATATGTAATTTTGTATATTATATTTTTGTTTTAATATTGAAATTAACATCGAACGATTAACACTACCGTGAATCTAGTCCATTATTATTTAGGGTTTGTCACATAATAAAAATATAACACCTATTAATGAACCCAAAAATATATATACTAAAATTAATTCAAAATTAAAACTAAAAAATACTAAAACCTAACACATGTTAATGAACCTAAAAATATCTACCCCAAATTAATTCAAAATTAAAATTAAAAAATATTATTGGTTGGCACAGCCTAAATAATAATGCATTTCATAATGAACATCGAACGATTAACGCTATCGTGAATTTAGTCCACTATTATTTTGGATGTGTCACATACTAAAAACGTAACAGTTATTAATGAAACCAAAAATATTTAAATTAATGTGTCACATACTAAATGGATCCATTACGGATTGGATTTTACTTCCTTCAAAAATTTGGAGCCAAAACCAATCCGGTTCTAACTCCAGGCTATGCTCAAATGAACTTCCATTGACTTTTACAAATCGGTGTCCGTTGGAATAGTTACTGCTCCTGATCAGTCCTCACCAAAATTTACATCAAATTAGACATATTATATTTATTTATAATGTATATGATTTATTTCAAAATTCCCCTGCCACCACTTTACATAATTTTGGTCATTTTTTTTAGTTATACCAAATTAAACGTATTATATAAAATTAAAATATATGATTTCTTTCAAAATCCCCCCTGCGACTACTGTACATAATTTTGGCCCCCCACCATTTAAGAATTTAAGGCCACATTGTACTAGAAGAATAAAAAAAATAACATGCAAGTATGCAATTTCAGCACCACCAATTTTGGAAAATTAATACGTTTAGTGTACTGTACTAACACTGGTTAACTATTTAGGCATTGTACTAACATTTTTAACAATTGAGTTGCCGAACAACAAAATTTTATCCAATTAAGGGACTAACAACATACATCGACGAAATTGGAATCGCTATATCTCATATTTAAGGATCTATTTTTGGTGGATGTTGAAATAATTGCATTCACCATGTGACTTTTCTTTTTTATTATATATATAGATTTAATAAAAATTCTAATAGAACAGTATATCATTCGTGTCTCTGTTACAATACGACCAAACCAAATGGTTCGAATGAAGATAAATAATAAGAATTTGAAGCAATGGAACGTGAGTACAATTTCATCATTTTGTCTAACGGTGAAGTGAGTCCTCAATTATGGCAAATTTCGTAAATTAGTACCTTAAGTGTTAAAATTGATACTGCAGTACTTAAATCGTTAAACACTGATAGTACAGTACACTAAACGTCGCATTTCTGGTTCTGTTTCTAATTAATTTTGACTTTGAATTTAACCAGTCATATACATATATACTAATAATATACTAATAATTTGTAAAACAATCCCTATACATCAAGCAATTTCAAATGGGGTGCCATGAAATGCAACCCCATTATTCAATTACTGTACTTTTAGTTGCGCTTTTTATGGGGGATCAATCGGATGATGCTCAAGTTGTATGGAATTTTCCTTTCTTTTTTGGTGTCATTGTATGAAAAATTTCAGGTCACTCATCTTTGGAAAAGTTAATTAAGAAAAAGGCCACATGTGGAAAACAAATTAAGGTTTGGGTCACCCATTATTAGACTTATTAGAATCGGACACGTCACAACTGAAGTAGACATGTGGCAATGCAAACGCTGGATTCATATTCACCGAGTGACTACTGATATTGTTTTCACTTATATTCCTTGTAGTCGTCTTATATAATTCAAAATGTACACACAAATTCCTAATAATTGGAAAATATGGTCTATTCTTTCTCCATTGTTGTACTACTACCTTAGGTGATATGACAGTTTAATTAAATACTTATTAGTTCTCGAATGATGAATTCTAGTTTAGGGAAAATGTAAAACAAGAAAAATGAAAAACTGCTTATTATTTCTCTTGATCACAAACTCTGTACTGGTTGAGCTATGTTATACATATTTAGAGAGAGAGAAATTAGTTATAATTGTATTAGTTATAACAGCTGTAACTAACAATCTATTTACAGAACAGTCCTCATACTATCTAACAGCTTATAGAAATAGTATGTTGTATAACAAATATGACAGATAAGTCCATATAATCATCAATACACCCCCTCAAGATGGAGAATATATATTAGATATTCCCATCTTGGACAATAAGGTATGAAAAACACGCTGACAAAATGGCTTATTGAAGATGTCTGCAAGTTGATAACTGGAATAAACATGAAGAAGATGAATAGTCCCATTTTGCATTTTGTCTCTAATATAATGGCCGTCTATCTCCACATGCTTAGTCCTCTCATGGTGTACATGGTTAGTATCAAGAGCTAAGGATGACTTGATGTCACTGTATAACAGAGATGAAGTAATTTCAATACCAAAATCACTTAAAAGTTCTCTAACCCAAGTTATTTCACAGCTGGTTTGTGCCATTGATCTATACTCAGCCTCTGCTGAATTACGAGAAACCACACTTTGTTTTTTACTCTTCCAACACACTAGGGAATCACCTAGGAACACACAATAACATGTGATAGATCTCCTTGTGTCAATGCACCCTGCCCAGTCTGAGTCACAAAAACTTTTAAGCACTAGATGAGACTTTGCAGAAAAGAATAAACCTTGTGCAGGACAAAATTTAAAGTGTCTCAACAATCTTATAGCTGCATCCCAATGTGACTTGCAAGGTTGTGCCAAAAATTGACTTAAAATGCCAACAACGAAAGCAATATCTGGTCTACTTATAGTGAGATATAGGAGCCTACCAATCAATCTCCTATATTCAGGGACATCTTCTAGTGGAAAAAGATCATCTTTGGACAATTTTAAGTTTGTCTCCATTGGAAATGATACTGGTTTGCATCCAAGTTGCCAGTATCTTGTAACAGTTCAAGTACAAACTTTCTCTAATTAAGGACAATTCCTTTTGGTGACCTAGCTATCTCAAGCCCCAAGAAATATTTCAAATTTCCCAAGTCCTTGATATTAAATTCATTATGAAGAAAACATTTTACCTCATCAATTAATGTCACGTATAAACATGCCAATATTATGTCATCTACATAGACCAATAATACCAACAAAATGCCATTCTTGTGTAAAGTAAACAAAGAACTATCATAATAAGATTTACTAAATCCAAAGTGACGAAGTGTTGTAGATAACCTAATAAACCACTGTCTACTAGCCTGATTTAGACTATATATAGACTTGTTGAGTTTGCAAACAGTATTCACCCCCTTCCTACTATACCCTGGAGGTGGTAGCATGTACAGTTCTTCAGTTAATTCTCCATGTAAGAAGTCATTATTGACAATTGTGTCAAATGCCATTTTTTTTATTGCAGCTACAGTCAATAAACATCTAACTGTTGTCATCTTGGCAACAGGACTAAAAGTCTCTTCATAATCAACTCCATCTAACTGTGTGTAACCTTTTGCAACAAGTCTAGCCTTGTAGTATTCCACACTTCCATCTAATTTGTGTTTTATTTTAAAAACCCATTTACACCCTATAGGTTTCTTCCCTTGAAGTAAATTGACTAAATCACAAGTTTTATTTTGCTCTAAATCTAATATCTCAACATTCATTGCTTTTAACCATTTTTCATCTTTAGAAGCATTTAAAAAATACCTAGGTTGTATCTCATCACCAACAGCTAAACAATATTGTTTATATGAAGGAGATAGTCTTGAATAATCAACAAAACTAGATATAGGATATACATGTGATGTAGAAGCAGAAGAGCAAATATAATCAAAATGTTTAGATGATTTTCTTTCTCTATTAGACCTTTTTAATTCCACATTTTCTTGAATATTGGTTTCCTCTTTTTCTGGAAACATAATCAAACTATTTTCTTCACTCTCATTACTAGTAGAAACATGTTGGTAGTGGAAAATTTTCTCATAGAATGTCACATTTATAAAAAGAAACATTTGCTTGGTACTTAAATCCGTCAGCTTGTAACCCTTAGAATGAGTTGCATAACCTAGAAAAACACATCTTCTAGATCTAGCATCAAATTTTACCCCGTCTCTTTTCAAATTAGAGGCATAACATAAACTTCCAAATAACTTGAAGTGGGAATATGTTGGTTTCTTCCCATAAATGACTTCATAAAGAGACTTGTTCTTTAGCAGTGGAGTAGGAATTCTATTTATTAAATGAGCAGCAGTCAATACACATTCCCCCCAAAAATGAATAGATAAATGAGATTGAAATCTCAATGATTTAGCAATATTCAATAAATGTTGATGTTTCATTTCTACTACACCATTTTGTTGTGGTGTGTCAACACAACTAGTTTGGTTTATTATTTCTTTGGACTCATAAAACTCTCTTAAGTTGAACTCGGTTCCATTATCTGTTCTGATAGCCTTTATTTTCTTTCCAAACTGAGTAGAGACATATTCAAAAAATGAAGGCACTATAGTAATGTTTTCTGATTTATTTTTTAACAGAAAAATCCATATACATCTAGAATGATCATCAATTATGGTCAAGAAAAAAGTATAGCCTCCTACAATACTTTTATTATAAGGACCCCAAATGTCCATATGAAGCAAATCAAAACAACTAGATGCTACTGTAGTACTAACAGTAAAAGGAAGTCTATGATGTTTAGCTAAATGACATATATCGCAAGGCTTGATATCTAAATTGAAATCACCAAATTCCCATAGCAGCTCATACTGTGGACAAAACTTGAGAAGAAGGGTGTCCCATTTTTGAATGCCACATTTATTTCTTCATCTTTAGTCACTGCACAAACAGCCGGTTCAACAGTAAAACCCAACGAGCTTGTGCTTTGTAAGTAGTAAAGACCCTTATATTCCTGAGATATGCCAATCTTCTTCAAAGAATGAAGATCCTGTATCAAGCAGTGACCCTTATAAAATACCATATAACAATCGATGCCTCTTGTCAACTTGCTAGCTGAGACTAGATTGAACCCAAAAGTAGGCACACACAATACATTTTTCAGCAAAATACCATTTTTGAGTCTTGTACTACCAATATGAGACACTAAAGCATTATTTCCAGTAGGTAAGGCAACTGTAGATTCATATTGACTAATATATTCAGTGAGCAAATCAACAATGCTGACCATATGGTCACTGGCTCCTGTGTCTAGAATCCATTGAGTTTTCCTAGTTCTACCCTTTTCTAAATGAATATTCAATTTAGAAGCATTTAAACAAAAAGGAGTAGGGCTACCAGTATTGCCATGAGAAGAACTTCCAGCGTTGCCATAAAAGATGCCACCAGTATTGCCATTGTACACCAGCATTTTTCTTTAGTGTGTTTTGTTCCTCCACATTATGTACATTTCAGAAAGCTTTTGTTATTCTTTGAGAAATTTTCTGAATGCACTAGGTGCTTTGTCATTACCATAACCAACAGCCATTGCCATTCCTTCAGTCACTGCTTTGGTATTTATACCAACAATACTTTGCTTTTCTTCATGCATTATCAGATTTATATACCTCATTTACGGAAGGTTCATGCTTCATCATCAATATTTGCCCTCTAACAGAAGAATGTCATTGAGACACATTAAAAATACCATCCTAAAAGTGTTATTTTCTCTCTAAATTTTTTTTCAACTGGTCTACAACTACAGTTGTTTATAGCTCCACAACTACACACAGGGGTGGACTTTTTGTACCGATTTGTACCAACCGACCGATTTTCGAACCGAACCGAGCAAGTTGGTGCCGAAACTTCGGTATACCGACTTTTCAGTTCGGTACAACCGAACCAAACTTTAAAAGTCGGTTCGGTTTCGGTATCCATTTCGTATGTTTGATATAATACTGAATCGAACCAAATATTAAAATTATAAAATATATAGAAATTTACACATAGTCATAACTTACAAATAAATTGTTTTATAGTTTAGTTTAATTTTCCTTATGACTTATTTTTCTATTTACGAAGTCAAATACAATAATTTCGTGTTTCTCCATTTTCTTGTCTAATGTTTTAAAAGAATTCTTATTTTATAATTGTTTACTATTTTAATCAAGTTCACGATAAATGTAGCAAATATAAGAATAGTTATACACATTTTACTTTTTACAAACTTTTTTGCTATTTTATTGTTATCAAGAATTGTCTTTTAATAATAATAATGTTTCGGTATAAAACGAAAAACCGAACCGTACCAGCCAAAAAGTCGATTATTTTTTTCAAACCAAATAAGTTCGGTTCGGTATTGGTATATAGTCAAAAAAATCGGTACCGTACCAAACCCACCCCTAAGTACACATGGTACATGACATGTTAAATTCAAATCATTCCATATAGTCTCTGTTTTCAGAAAGTACTCGGTTACAGTCTTGGCTCCATGTTGTTTAGTATGTAAAGATTGCTGAAGTTCAAAAATCCTTGCCTCATTAACTTGTGCAAACCTAACTTCCAATAATTTTCACATTTTCTGAGCGGTATCTATATAGAGAATAGATTGCCCTATTTCTGGTGCAACTGAGTTTATTATCCAGGATTATACCACTAAATTGCATCTGATCCAATTTTGATACATATGATCAACATGTCCAGGACAAGATAGGCTTCCATTCACAAACCCTGATTTAAA
The DNA here is from genome assembly GCA_963920805.1 of Primula vulgaris. NCBI lineage: Eukaryota > Viridiplantae > Streptophyta > Magnoliopsida > Ericales > Primulaceae > Primula > Primula vulgaris. The sequence goes on from OY987219.1 coordinate 28,374,796, forward strand.
ATTTTGCCCCTAAAGTTATCTCCATGTCACGTCTCCATGTGTGATAGTTAGACCCATTCAGTATAAGATTCACTAAACTGACACCAATATAATATGGTGTAGATGAAGAATCAAAAAACCCATTTGGCGGATTACCCCATTATTATTTTCTGTATTGCTATTACCAGAATTACCAGCACTACCAGAACGAGTATTGCTAACCATTTTCTCTCTCAGTAAATATACCGAACACCTTGTGTTCAATCAAATAAAATTATATCAAACACTAATTACTCTGAATTGATCCTCAATTTATCCTCTTTCGATCAATCTTAATCAAGATTTGACCTCAAAAATGGAGAATTATATAGAAGAATCACTTACAGAGCATTTGGTTGTATAGGCTAAAATCACAGAGAAAAACCCTAATTCGCAACGGAGAAGATGAGTTTCTGCTCTGATACCATTATGAATTCTAGTGAGAGAATGTAAAACGAGAAAAATGAAAAACTGTTTATTATTCTTCATCACAAACTTTTTACTGGTTGAGCTATCTTATACATATTTAGAGAGAGAGAAAGCAACTGTATTAGTTATAACAGCTGTAACCAACAAGCAATTTACAAAACAATCCTCATACTATCTAACAGCTTATAGAAATAGTATGATGTATAACAAATATGACAGATAAGTCCTTATAATCCTCAATAGTTACATACTAGTAGTATTTGTCTTTGACAAAAAGTCGCTACAACCCTTTACGAACCAAACTTTTCTGATCTAAATTATAGCAGGTACCATTTCGGAAAAGCAGTCATGATATTTCGGACTATCCATTTCATTGAAAAGCAATATGTACAAATAAGAGGACCGCATTTACAACATCATGGTTTCTACATCATTCACCTAAATTTTTTCAACTTTAACAAAATAACCGCATACCCCAAAACAAAAGACATCAGCAGGATATCAGGAAATACTAGGATATTCAATGTCTACCCGAGAAAATCAGCGATCAACTCTGCAAAAAACACTTTTACCGAAGTGTTGAACTTAAGAATTCAACTAGATAAGTCTACCCAAGACAATTATCTAGCGTGTCCCCTAAATCAAGACTATATCGATTAAATACTTCTTAACATCAAAAGTCACTCATCATCTGACAAACAAATACAGTCAGTCAATCCTCTCGAATTACTCGTATTGGTTCCACCACCCCCTCCATTATTACCCAACACCTGAGATAACAAGTTTAAATTTGAACCACAACCTGAAACAGACTGTAAAATGCTTGGTTGACGTATCGTCATTTGATTATGGAAATTGGAAAGTTCTGGAACTACATACGGATTCCCTCCGACTGCAGCTCGTGGGCCCATTCCAAACTGAACTGATTGCAACGTAGGCTGCTGAGGTGGCCCTCTTTGAGGAACAGATGAAAAACTAGTCGCGGAAAAGGGATGATCAGATCGAAAATGTTGGAGGAGAGGTCGACCAAGATTGTCTTGGAAATTTGGTCGAGGCGTTACTGAATTAAAAAAAAAAAGGACTATTTAGTCTGTTGCATGGTGATAATACACGAGCCGAACTAGTAAAATTTGAAGGTGAAATTATAACATTTGGACTATTTGGCCTGTTGCATAGTGATGATAAAGGAGCCAAACTACCAAAATTAGAAGGTTGTACAGGCTGTGCTTGTGAATGTGGCAGATGAACTTGCTGCATGAGATTCGAAGGGACTTCTGCGAGGGCCATATAGTAAATTTAATGAAAAGGGAAGTTGAACATGAACCTCCATTTTAATAACAGAAAGGTAAAGCTGATTTCTGTTTTTAAGTGACATTTGCAAATGAGGTTGTGACCAAAAGTGGAGAACTAAAGACGAGGCGCCCTGGTCGAGAAAGATTAATTTACTTAAATACATGTGAGGTTAATTACAGCTGTCTAAACTAATGTAGCACTAGCACCACATTTCGATTTTTTACAGCACCTAGCAATTAGTACACTAAAAGTCAAAATTTCTTGATGAGTAGTAAACTTATGTGTACCAATTCGACATACAGAAAAAAACTTATACAAAAACACCAATTTTTTTGTCCAATTTTCTATCACGTTTTTTTCTGCTTTAGTTCCCCAATCTATGGGTTTTTTTTCTATATCAGCCACCATTCCATGGTTGTTTTCCTATGTAGACAGTTTACAAAACTACAAATTTTCCTTATTTTTTACAGCTAATATAACGGCTTTTGGCCGAAGGACTATATTGAACACATGACATCTCATAAGCTGAAAAGTTCTTACTGTATAATAGTAAATCTTTTGGGGTTTGTTTGCAGAATTTGCAGAAAAGCAAAACTGAATAATTGAAAAGGTTCTTTACCTTGAGGTAACTTTAAGGCTGGTTTATATTCTACCATGTTCTGGAAAGACTGAGCATATAATCCATTCATAAAGACCTTCGAGCTATTCATATCAAGTTCCTTCTTTTTCATTGAAAATTCAGCTTCAGCTTCATTAAGTTTAAATTCGTACTTCTTACGAATTTCAGCTACCTCTTTCTCGCAATCAGATTTCAGCTGCAATTTCTGTTCATGAAAGATTTGAAATTAGAGCAAAAGTAAAAAAATAAAAATAAATCAGTGTCCACACATGTTAAAAGCAAATTACAAAGGATATTTTTCCCCATCAATTTCAAGGATTCTAATACGATTTTCATATATGGTCGATGACTCAACAGACTTGGTACCTTTTGTATGGAGGAAAATATTTGTACACCAACCTATTGGATTTAACTAGAAGAAAATAGTAATACTACTAAGTTTCACAATTTAAGCACCAAACTAACAATCGCAAGCAATTAATTTCAACTCAAACTGCAATAGTTATATACTAATTGTTCCATCACATTGGTGTACTACGCAAGGATTTACACAACACCGCATTACAAGTACTCCAATGTAAAAAACGTAACTTTTTAACAGTTGTGAATATTGATAGTTTGGTGTACTACCTGTCCAATTTGTCTAGATTTATGTTTAAAGTTGTAAATATAGATACAGGTTAAACTAATTGTAAATTCTGCACAGGTTGTTGTCTAAATTGTTAAATTTAATACTCGTAGTACCATATATTAATTGTCAACAGTGCCAGCCAGCTAGTGCGAGTTGCCCAAGGCCAAAAACATTTGATTACCCATTATTGTGGTGTAGCTTTGTATTTTTATATCCTAAATCTTATTGGATTGTGTTATTTATTTCTTCCTAGATCTTGTAATAGATAAACTTCTATTTAAAGTCACAATTGTTTCTTTCAAAAATAAAATAAAATTGCTAGTTTTTCATAAAGTTTTAGAGAGTAAATAAAAGAAAAAAAGCAAGTAGAAATGAAAAACTGCAGATGATAGGGAGATTCGACTCTGTTTCATATCATCAGTAACCATATGCAGCGATCATAACCACTGAGCTGTGTAAGTACATGTAATTTATTCCTTGTGTAATTTGGGCTGGGAGGTTGCTCGTAAATAAACTTTGGGCTTGCGTTGCCCAAGGCCAGAGCCTTACCTGACTTCCCACTGGGCCGAGCCTGGTTATCAAAAGCTAGTAGGTTGTTAAATAAAAGTGACATTTTCCGTTTTGTATAGTATACCTGACAATTAGTGTCTGAAGTTTCATGTATGTTAACACATTAACTGATAAAAGAATTGGCCTGATTACCATTTTAAAAGATTTATGGAAAGTACTGAAAGGTGGGAAATAGCAAATACATTATTTCTTCTTAGTTTAAGTATAAGTACCTTAAGTGATTAAAAAAAAAACTAGATTACAGTATCAAACACTAACCGTATTTTCGTGAACTTCAACTACTCTCGCTGTTTCTCTGCATAATCTTTCGTATTCATTGTAAAGCGGATTAGAAGTCAAACGCTGAGCTATCATCTGAGGAGCCGGTTGGCGAGCACCTTGCAACACTGAATATGATCTTAAATCACCCATAGAACTATTAATAACAGGAGTTGCTCCCAAATTTACTCGAGAAGTACCCTGATCTAGAAAAACTGGCATATCCTCAAAGCGACGACTGTTATCATCATTAGCTACACGTGGTGGTTGTGGCTGATTTGAGAGAGGAGATTCATCTCTCAAATCTGTCAGAGAAGATGTTGTAACAACGTGACTTTCCCATTGAGGTACTCGTTCCACTGCAAAAGCTGGAACTGGATGACACTGGTTTGTATCAACAGAAAGTGAATTAGTAGTCGAACCCTGAGCTGTCATCGGAGGAGCTGTTTGGCGTGTATTGCAAAATACTGGATTTGATCTCAAATGACCTATATAACTATTGACCGAAGCAGCTGTTCCCAAATGATTATTATCAATATTAGCTACACGTGGTGAATGTGGACGACTTAAAAGAAAAGATTCATCTCTAATATGGGTAAGAGAAGATGTTGTAATAATGGGACTTTCTCTAGGAGGCGCTAGTTCCACTACAGAAGCTGGAACTGGACGACATCTATTTGTACCAACAGGAGGTGGTAGATTCGTATCTATATTATCCGATGGTGGTATTGGTGTATTTATATTAGAAGAGGGTGGTTGTGATTGAGTCCTCCCAATGTTAACAGATGGTGGTATTGGCTGATTCGTATCGACGGATATATCAGCAGATGGTTTTTGTGGCTGTTTTTCAGAAAATGTTGTCGAAACTAATTCATTAATAATATTACTATCACATGTCCCCGCTTCAATTGAGATCTGATCATCATCATCTTCTGCTTGTGCTTCTAGGTTAGCCGTTTGAGCACTTGCTGATAACTGATAACTTTTTTGCTGCGGGGACTGACGAAGTAAAACAAGAAACTGTTACTACTTGGCTATAAACAACTCAAATTAGTTATTTCATTATATTAAAAAAATTACACAACACGCAGGAATCCGATAATAATTCCCTGAATTTATTAGCAGGAAAACAGATGAATTGGAGACAAGACTTCATTGATTGGCTTCTATAAGTATCAAAAAATACTAGGACAATTATCAACTAACTAGTATACAGATATTATTAATGCCATAAGAGTAATACAGAAAGATTTTTTTTTTGAGAATCTAAAGTTATAATTAACGCACAACTCCACCAAGAAACAACATTTTGAAAGTCAAGGATATAATCAAACGAATGTTTTTATGCGTGTGAAGTTAGCTCAGCGAAAAGGAGCAGATAAAGCTAAAAAAAGGCCGACTGCACTGCTGATTATTTATTTTATTTTTCATTCTAAATACATATCCATGGAAAAGGAAACTAGCAAATAATTAGTTATATACTGTAACCACCGAAACTTGGTCCGTGCTTGTAATATATAATATAAACGCTACTTACCAAATCACAGGCAGCACTCTTCGTTGCTTCTTTTACAGCCGGTGAGGCTCCAAGAGGAAGTTGTTCTTCAGAAGAAGGCGACTCTGCACCAATATTGCTTTCAGATATATTTTTTGAAGCACAATTAATCTGAGCTGCTGATACCAATCCATGGCCACTACCAGGTGAAGATGAAGGCAAAGCTGAAGGTGAAGTAGGCTGTGCACCAATATTGTTTTCAGATATATTTTTTGAAGCACAATTAATGTGATCTGCCGATACCAATCCATGGCCACTACCAGGTGAAGATGAAGGCAAAGCTGAAGGTGAAGTAGGCTGGTTTTTACCAACAGAAATATTAGCAGTTGATGGTTGATGTTCTGAAGGATTTGTCAGAACTATTTGATTAATGTGAGCTGCCGATACCAATCTATGGCCACTACCAGGTGAAGATGAAGGCAAAGCTGAAGGCGAAGTAGGCTGGTTTTTACCAACAGAAATATTAGCAGATGATGGTCGATGTTGTTCTGAAGGATTTGTCAGAACTATTTGATTAACAATTTTGTCCAATATCCCCGCTTGAGTTGGGCTCCGTTCATCATCCTTTTGTGTTGGTGCTTCTATGTTTGCCGTTTGTGTACATTTTGATGACTGGCAGCCTTCTTGCTGGAGAGTCTGACAAAGTAAAATGATAAACCATAAGGAAAGTGATGAAATTTACAGAAAACTGTATGGATTCACTTCCATAAACATTGCAAGTCATATTAAAATTTTATTGATAAGGAAAAATAGATGAAATTGAGACAATCAGCATGGTTCGCTCTCTATGGATATCAAAATACTAGGACAATAATCAACTAGGTAACAAAAATTATCAGTGCTCAGAGAGTGATATAAAAACCAAGGGTTTTGAGAGAAATCAAATTTTTTTTGTCAATAATTATATTAATAAATAACAATCTGGAAGGCAAGGATATCACCAAACTACTTATTTGAAGAAGAGAAAGGGCAAATTATAGTTTGGTACACCAAGGTTTACACTTTTTTCGATTTTGTACACCAACATTTCAAAAATTCAATTTAGTACACCAACGTTGCACTTTTAGTACGATTTAATACACCTCTGTCATTTTTTGGATGGAAAAGTGATAATTTACCTAAGCATCCTCATTGAAGTTGAGTATTTACATCCACGTCATCTCACACCACCCATATTTATTTAATACACACATACCCTTATAGTTTCAAAACAAATGCAATGTGGTACATACATTTTTAATTATACCAATATATATAAAATAAATTGATGAATAATTATTAATACCTCAAACTTTGTCCTTATAGATTAATTAATTTAGTTATATATATGTATACATACTTATACACATAAAAATATATAAATATACAAGTAAAAATTTATAACAAATTATTACAAATTCGGTGTTATATAATGTTTTTAAATACATAGTATTAGAAAACTTTATCAAAAAACATTTGGTAATCATCAATGTTTCAATTGTTAAAATTTTATTACAAAATAATTGTTCAAATAGTAGAAAGAACAAAAGAAAATTTATTACACATCGCTCCCAGCTATGTCTATGTATATTTATACGTATTTGTATATATATGTGTAAGTATCTATTTATGTATATATATATATGTGTGTTTATTTTTTTTAAAATTGATTACTTTTCATTTTATATTTTGTTTAAAATAATATGAGGTTTGAAAAGACCAAAATACCCTTATAACTTTGCACAAAAAAGGGCACATGGGGTCACACGACCTAAATTCTGTAGCAGAAGTTGAGAAATTGAAAAAAAAATGTTAGGTTGATGTACTAAATCGAATTTTTAAAACGTTGGTGTAATAAATCGAAAAAAGTACAAACCTTGGTGTACCAAAGTATAATTTGCCCGAAGAGAAATTAAGCTAAAAAAAGGGGCGATTAGGTTGCAAGTTATATATGTTCTTTTTTTCTTTCTCAAGGAAACTCCAAGGATAAGAAAACTAGCCGCGACTTAGTCAAATTACCGGAATTTAAGTCGGAATTTCTAATATCTAATAATAAGTGCTGTTTACCAATTTATTTGTGGCACTCTTTGTGGCTTCTTTTACACTCGTTGTGGCTCCAAGCGGAAGGTGTACTTCAGGAGATGGTGAATTTGCAGCAACATTGTTTCCAGAAATACCTTTTACAGCATAATAATTCTGAGAAGAAATATTTCTCGCTTCTTCCAGAATAGATTGTTGTTCATTAGGAAGCTGTTTTTCACAAGAAGGTGATTTTGCAGCAATTTGAGAACCATTGCCAGATATATACAGATCACCAACTATTTTCATTCTAGCACCTTCTTTTACTTCTTCAGAAGAAGGCAGCTTTGTGAAGATATTATTTTCAGAGGCATTGATCCGCTTAGATTTCTTAGCCAAGTAATGAGCAGTAAGATCTTTAAGGCTTCTCGCCACCTGGCCCTTATGTTCTAATGTTTTTTTAAATTCATCCTTAAAACGTTTGAGCTTGTTCAGTTTTGCTTTTTTATCACTGTTCCCAGATCTCACAATAGGTGCTCTTTGTTTATGGTGTTCCAATAGCTTTACTTTTCGCTTTTCACATTTTTTTTTGAACCCATCGATTTCACTTTTCTGCTCTTTATCGAGCCTTTTAATCGGCACTTCAAGCTTCTGCTTTGCTTTCTCTCTACATCTTTGGGATTCTCTCTCATCGATCAAAACCTTTGATGGCTGTTCCTGAACTTTCTTTATCTCCTTAACTAACGGCACACTTTTTTTTGAAGAGTCTAATTCTTTGACATTAAACAAATCGATCACGAAGGTCTTCCTTATCCTCTGCAACATTGAATCCATGTCGTTAACCTCTTCAACAGAACAGCCAAAATGGAGATGCTGTTTGGCTAGTATAAGCGATTCCTTTTTATCGATTTTGTATTTCAGTAACGAAGCAGAATTCCAGCACTGGATGACAAAAGTCATGTATCTTAAAAAAGGAGAATAATTTTCTAGCAATATTATCTTACAAGAAGCGTTTACAAAACAACAGCTCATGTGTAACTATTTCACTTTTTAAAATTATTTGTGGACAGCATGCAACAAGGAAAATGCAAGGTAGGTAAAGGAGGTAATGACAGTATTTGAAATCCAAAGAAACAATTATATTTTCTAGTTTATATAACATACGTCAACATATGAAGCACAGATACTTCGAAAATGGCGAAGTACTTGTACCGGGTACGTACCGCATACCCAGTACCTTGGATACACCATGGGTACTTACATATTTAACAATTATAGAAATTAATTAGGAGTATATATTATTAGATGTACATTTAGGAGGACTCATTTACAACAATGAGATATCATGAGCTATGCACGGGACATTTTAAGAGTGTTTTTAGTCAATTTCTTTATTATTCTCTTTCTATTTCAAAATCCGCCTATTCCCGTACCCGTATAAGTGCCTCCCAACGTCATAGTAAGCAATACACATTAAAAGTAAAGAAAAGAGAAACAAGAGTGGGTTTGTCACAACAAATTGTAAAGAACAAATCCATGTACCACAATATTATCTGAACAAATCCTAACACGAATACATTCTAGAATGAAGAGAGATGCAAATAGTTTACACTTAGCAGAAAAATTCATGGTTGGCCAGTCTATGATTGGTGCTAGGATAGAAAAATACCAACCAGGGAAATCCGGAATGCCTGTAATTTAGTTTGCGGCTCCGTAATGATTCTGTGCTTATCATTAACATATTTAAGGAACTTTTCAACCATATCTCTGACATTTTCCTGCTCACAGTGAGAAGAAAACAAGCCATTAGAGGAACAACTGCTAAGATAATAAAAAGTCATCCTTATAATATTACTAACACCACTGGTGATTAATACAAGCTTTGCTGAATACTATATTAGAGTAAAATAATTAGAAAATATTCCAACCTGCTCAAATTGGTTTACTTAGATATTCAGCTAAACACAAATAGAAAAGGCTCACAAACTTTTCCCAAAAATGAACCAGTTAAAAAAGATGCCAAAAATTTCACAACGGACCAGTTAAAGATGTCAAAAAATTTCACATGATTTTTTTTAGAGGCGCACCAAAAATGTTTAACTGAAAATGTTTCCACACAGATAATCTCCATGTTCGGACATGCAACATGTAGCAATTTGCACTTTACAGAGACCATGGTCCTTTTCACTCGTAACAATGTGTATATATCCATTTTGTGCAAGAGAGTATGTCTGGAGATGCACTGTGTGCTATATACTAGACTACTTATAACTTATGCGTAGCAATGCAATAATATACTATATTACTCACGCATGGCAATGCAACGATGTATTAGGGTTATAAGGTGGAAGATGTGGCTGGGTTCAACATATCACAAAAGATAAAAAAAAAAAAATGAAAGATTGGAGTACACTACCGGCATTTCCAAAAGATTCAACTACATTATTAAAAATAAAAATAATCAGACAGCAAGTGATTGCGAAAGTAAAACGGAAGTTCGTGACCAAGAAGCCCATGAAAGTAATATTTAGATGAAAATCAGTATTGACATATCTAACATAGACCCGTTGAGAGGAGCGTGACCCACTAATCACACAAGGCCTTCAAATATAAAACATTTTGTAACATACTACCAAGCAATTGGGAACATGAGGCCAGTCAAGACATAGTATACTTAACTTTTTACCACAACTTTATTATAATTGAATATATGATTCTTTTTGTACACAACAAAGAGATGATAAAAAAAAGTGAGAACAGATATGTACCGGAAGTTGCAGAACTTCACAGAGTTTTATAATATCAGGTTTCAAATGACCTTGAAGACTTTTCTCCAAATTATGTGAATTTTTCCTTCTCTCAGACATATTATCAGTTGATCGAGAACCACTGCCATTCGAAACACCATTAGTTCCTACAGAACAAAGGGAACCATCAGAAGTTTTCAAAAAGATGTCATGATACACTACATGATTACATTTTTCTGGCAATATTTTTTGAATAGTTAGTAATCTACTTTGCGTGTCTATTTGGGTATGTGAGTGGTGTGATGTCAATTTGGCGATTTATAATCCGTTCGGTCTCATCTTAGAAGTTTTATCCTGCCCTTATAGTGCAAGTAAGTTACAGACTCCATGTATATTCTCGTTTGCTAATCATCAACTTGTCTCATGTATCCATTGTATTGCTTTAACACGGCACTCTATGTTTGTAGTGCATACTACATCACAGGCAAAATGGCACTATAGCTAAGTCAAACAACAATTTTGCTTAAATTTATGGATATGATACTAAAAACAAGCCCTGCATCAAATGCCACAAATATGAAGAAACCCCTCTGTGAATATGAGGTAACCATGCCTCTTCTGCAAAAGTAAAATATTCCTATATTACATGATTCCATCATCCTCTTCATGCAAGACCAATGTTATATGATTCTTGTACTTAAGTCACTTTAGTCTATGGAGACATTAAAAAAAGGGTTTAAAGAATTATCTTAGATTAAAAGATAGGGAAGATGAAAGAGAATTTAAATTATTGTTTAGTATGCAAATGATTACATAAAAATAATTAGCTGGTATTTGACTCTAAACTTAAAAGATGTGTCAAGGAAAATTGATGCGGATGCTCTAGCACTCAATATCACGTAATTATTTTCGATATTTGAATACTAGTCTTTTACTATTTCCAGTGAAAACCAAAAAAGTAGGTTTAAAAGAGAGTACAAAATGCAGCAGATAGACATTTTAAACTGGGGTTGACTGAAATTACAAAGAAAATATACTTTCGATCCATGTAACATGGTACACTTAAATTTTACTTGACACCCTATTTCTAAACTAGTTCTCAATATAAGATTGCATTCAAGTGTTTATCAATATAACCAGAGTTTAAAACAGGAAAGTATAGCCAAAGCTACGCTGTAAAAGCTTCACTGAAGCGTAAGCTTTTTGAGTGTGAAAAGACATACAAAAGAGAGAAAAGGCGTAAACTTTTTGAGCTTTTTAGCAAATCGCATTTCGCCTGATATGAATATCCAGCTTTTTTGAACTTTAAAAGAGAACTTTCTAAGCCATAATTTGGACCATAACGACCCTCTCTTCATCTCTATCTGTTACAGACGCCACTTATCATATCCACACCAACCCAATTCTATATAACTTTTCAAAAGGAATCAGCTCTAAGTACGGGAAAACCGTGAAAAAGTCAAAGTGAATTATAAGTTTTATCTTTCCATCTCTCGAATTTTATCCTAGTGAACTTCTAGCCAAAAAATATGCAAAATAAGGACGCAAAATCATGTGGGAAAAGGAGTTAAAAAAGAACCTGGTGTTTTATCCTTACTTTGTTTACGCTTAAACCTTGACTTATATATACGTGCATCCATTGTCTTCCTTTTTAGGCGAAATGGTTCCAAATTTGGTTCAACTCTCGAGAAAAGTTCACTAGGTTTCCCTGTCCATTCTTCTGCACCAAATTCTTTTTTTCGTCTTTTCGTTCTAACACCAGATGACCCCCAATCCTCAATTATAGTTGAACCTGATATAGAGTGTTTCTTTCTATCATGTGTCTCCAAAGGACGGGGCATAGTTGTTTCTGCGTATCACCAATTCTCCTTAGCAAAATTTTTTCCTTGAGACGTCTAAAGTCTGAAGGACCTGATTATCTTTACTTGTCAAACTGTAAATCCTGTTGTTCCTTCTTTGCAACTGAAACGTGTGTCATTTGGCATCCTTCATCTTAAAGTGGGTCTTGAACTTTGCTGCCTAAACACACAAAATGCAAATTAGAGAGTCTATTGAATATGAGTGGGTGAAGACACGTTTGTCTTTTTTTTAAGAAAACATCCATTGATATACAGCATCTGCTTTGATAGATGTACCAATTTCCATCTAGGTTAACCAAATCTTAAAAAGGGGGTAATCTGAAATATGTTAGCTAATTATATAAGAAGAGAAATATACTCAGCATTTGGTAAATGAGAAGAAAAAAACATAGCACTAAGGGTGAAATCTAAACAATAAAAAAGAAAAAAACTGCATAGCCTTGGATTACAGTAAGTAGGTACCAGACTAACCAAACTTAACTTATCGTATATTAACTCAGAATGCTGAGGAAAAGGATCACTTGGTCAAAAAGTAATCCTAGACCGCAGAAAACTTTCACATCGCAGAGAATAAGAAAGAAGTTCATAAATTTAAACTATTGAATATTTAGGTAAGCTAAACATTAATAAATGAATATTACATTCAACTAAATTTAAACTTCCGGATACAAATAAGGAGGACAATCATTTTCAATTTTATATTCCTGCATCATGCAACTGCAATATTACATGAAAAAGATAGAACCATCGTTTACGGGCCAAAAGGAGAAGATAACTTTTAGTTAAATCTATTGATTCCATAATTATAATAGTAGCCATTTTGTATGCTAACCGGTTCAAAAGACATTGATTAGGTTAAATTTGGCCATGCAAACATAACATAACGTCATATAAACAGAATTCTGGCTCAAACTCTTTTTGTAGTTTTCAACAACAAAAAACATTTTCTATCATAGCACATACTTCTATGGCTTCTTTTAGGGAAACAAAGCACAAATCTGCACATGCCATAATTCTTTATTAATAAGATGATTGTTCCCAGCTTAGTTTAATAACTTAAAATAAACAATGCACAAATCTGCACATGCTATAATTCTTTATTAATAAGATGATTGTTCCCAGCATATTTTAATCAATACTCAATTCAAAATTATAAATTAACCATGAGTATCACTTAGGGTTTGTTTGGCTCCTATCAAAGAAAATAAGACGGCTTCTGACAGGCTCCGAAATAAATAGCCCATTCAGCTTAAAACTGTTCACTTTTTTGGACAAGAAAAAGTGAATATCTGTAAGAAACACAGCTCTTGAGTTGCTCATCAAAATGGAGAAAATAAAAATCTGAGCTTCTAAACGGATACCAAGTATGCCCTTCATTAATAGAACTATCCGACGAGTCATGTAAGAGTTTTTCTGGTTGCAAAATTTAAAAAAAAACTAGTTGAACTTTGAGGCTTACGAAAATCCGGGTTCATCCGACTTCGAGCTTCCAACTTTTCCGGCTAAAAACAAGTTCAAATCTAAGCCTTTGATCTAATTTACAAAACGCAATTTTCTTGAGGGAGTAAAGCACCAGCTAAAAAATCTGCAACCAAACAAGGTCTATCTAAAAACTAATCTCGGTCCAAATTTCTACACCACTATAGTATTAAACAACTAAAACAAGACAATAAATCATCATTAATGTAATCAACAAAATGCAATTTAAAGTGGAGCTCAAAATCTGCAACGAAAAAAAAGTCTATCCAAAAACTAATCTTGGCTCAAATTTCTGTACACCATAACATTAAGCAATTAATATACTAAAATAAGACCAAATTAAGCATCATTAATCTAATCAACAAAATGCAATTTAAAGTGGAGTTCAAGATCTGATCTAAAAAAGGTATATCTAAAAACTAATCTTGACTCAAATTTACTGTAGCATTAATATACTAAAATAAGACAAATTTCAGCCTCATTAACCTAATCAACAAAATGTAATTTTAACTTTCGCAACAAAAAGGAGAAATGCAGCTCAAAATCTGCAAGCAAACAATGTCCATCAAAAACTAACCTTGGCTGAAATTTCTATACCACCATAGCATTAAAATGCTAAAACAAGACTAAAAAATCATCATTAATCTAAACAACAAAATGCAATTAAAGCGGAGCTCAAAATCTGCAACCAAAAAGGGTCTATCCAATAACTAATCTTGGCTCAAATTTCTATGCACAGCATTAATATATACTCCCTCCGTTCCCATTTAATTGTCAATTACGAAACTACGTGCAATTTTAACCGGCTTATAACTTGTATCAAAATTGTCGAAATAATTTTTTGTAAAATCTAATCATAAAATTTAACATTTGAACTATATGATCAACTTTTGAAAATTTTCATTCCGACAATTTTGATACAAGTTCTTGGCCGGTCAAAATTGCACGTAGTTTCGTAGTGGACAATTAAATGAGAACGGAGGGAGTACTCCATTAATCTTATCAAGAAAATGCAACTTAAATTGGAGCTCAAAATCTGCAAAGGTCTGTCTAAATTCTAATATTGGCTAAAATTTCTATACCACCATGGTATTAAAATACTAAAATAAGACAAAATAAAGCATCAATAATCGAATCAAGAAAATGCAATTCAAAGTGGAGCTCAAAATCTGCAACCAAAAAAGGTCTATCCAAAAACTCACTATAGCATTAAAATACTAAAATAAGACAAAATTAAGCATCATAAATCTAATCAACAAAATGCACTTCTAACTTTCGCTAGAAAAATGAAAATCAGAGCTCAAAATCTGCAACCAAACAATGTCCATCAATCTTCGCTCAAACTTCTATACTACTATAGCATTAAACAACTAAAACAAGGATAACAACAACAAAAAAACTATTAAAACAAGACAAATAAAGCATCATTAATCTAATCAACAAAATACAGTACAATTTAACTTTTGCACACAAAAAAATGGAGCTTAAAATCTGCAACCAAATAAGGTCTTTTTAAAAACTATTCTTGGCTCAAAAATCTATACTAAACTACTAACATAAAAAACAAAACAAAGCACTAAAGTACAAAAACCACAGTTAATAAACTTTTTATCAACCGTTTTTAACCCACATTATATAACCAACTACTAATAACCGCAACATTACACATAAAACCCTCTCAAGAATAATGATAATAAATAAATAACTTGACAAGTAACATTGCGTTAAAATGATTAAAATCACCATGTATCAGAGGAGTAAACCCTAGAAATGGTGCCCTAACTTGTTATGTATGTAATGTACAACTCTAATAAACTGCTATATATATATATATATGTATGTATATATGTTTATATGTGTAATTGTGTATGTATATTTAAAGAGAGAGGAAGCTTCTTGGAGAAGTGTTAAGTAAGAGAGAGAGAGAAAGTGAGAAACGACGGCGTTTTGATGGGTCATAAATTTTACACCGTTTCCATTTTTACAGATGCTGAAAAAAGAAATAAAAAGTAAAATAATATTAGTACAAATTTGGCTTATTTGGAAGGGGGTTCGAATTTTATTCCCATTATTATTTGGGTTATTTTACAAGTATCCCATTATTATTCCCTACTAACTATGCTGTGGTTCAGGTTTAACCATAACGTTTCTCTCTCCTATTAATTATATTGCCTTGTTCTATATGCATCAACTCTTTAGACTTTAGTACGTCCATTACGAAATTACCGTTCCAAATCTTATATCTCATATTCTCTACTCTCTTCGGTGTTTTTTTATTTATTTTCACTCAAATTTTAAATTTTCATAACTTATACCGCAAGTTTATAAACTTTTATATTATATTGTATTCAAATTTTAAAACATTTGAACATAGTATTGTTTTAGACAATTTTATTAATATTCAATGTTTAATTTACACTAATTTATACATTTATTCCCAAATAAATTTTGTGTGGATTTTATTTTAAAAATAATTATTGGAATGTATTGATACATGTATTATAGTAATTGTACAATTTTTTTAAAGTTTTTTAGAATTTTTTTTAGATAAAATAAGCAAGGGGGCACGGAAGGGGTAGATAAATGGGTTAGAAGATTTGGACTCCGAAACTACATGCAATTTTGACCGGTCAAAAATTTGTATCAAAATTGTCGGAATGAAATTTTTTAAAAATTTGGAACGGATGGTAGATTCACTTTCTTATGTTGATAACGAAAATATATGTTTTCTAACAAAAAAAAAAATTCCCTGTCATCTTACTAACAAAAGTTAAATTTCACATTATACCAGTATAATTAAATTTGTTTGTTTAACACGGGTCATTTTTTTTATTTATAAAATCCTTTAAAACGTCTCATTTGAATATACAATTACATTCATATCTTAACTTTCAAATTAATAGTGATCTAAAATAGAAAATATTATTGTTTTTTTCACAATGATTTGCAAGAAGAAGTAATTCCCATTTGTTTCCTTATCGGCATGGTTCAAATGATGATCGATTAAAGAAAGGAAAAAGAGAGAATAATTTTCCTGCTATCAAATGATCCATCTATGCTAGACCCAACAATCTACATGCTTGTTCCAGAATCATTATTTTAGAGTGGTCAGGGTATAAAAAAAATATCGAATAGAATATAAAATAAATAGGGTCTTATACACAAATAAAAAATTGTTTCTAAGTTTAATATAGCATAAAATAAATATGAAGTTAAAGACAAAGGGTATTGGGTAATAAAATAATTTTTTTAGTAATTTTATTTGGAAAAATACAATAGTCATTTACTAAATTTGGTAATTTCAAAATAAAAAACATAAAATTTTAGAAAAAAACAAATAATAAGATTTGAACTATAACCTTTCACTAACAAGATTTACATGCTTACTCAGGAGCAGAACCAGAATAATTTTTTTGGAGGGGCCGTGGTGTAAAAAAAAATGTAAGATAAAATAAATAGTATGTAATACAAAAACAAAGAATTTTTTCTATGTTTAACATAGTATAAAATAAATATGTGTTGGAAAAACCATGTTTAACATGGTAGTTTCCGAATGGTCACGAGACCATCTTTGAGTCAAGATTCCAAGTGACAGCCGTTGTCTTTTGTCACCATACTCAAGACAGTTGAGTAGATGGTATGACAAGGTTCGTAACGGTATGTCGCATGACCTATTCGGAGAATGCGAGTGAATGGAAATTGGCATCAAAGAATGGGGTTGAGAAAGAGGAAAACTCTTAATGCTGGAAAATGGGTTTAATGAGGATAACTCATTGGGAATTGTCCCATATTGAAAAGGAAAGAGCTCCTCCTCGGAGAAAAGAGCTCCTCCTCGGGAAAAGAGCTCCTCCTCGGAGAAAAGAGCTCCTCCTCGGGAAAAGAGCTCCTCCTCGGGAAAAGAGCTCCTCCTCGGAGAAAAGTGCTCCTGCTCGGCCAAAGTGTCCAGCTCGGCCAAGTGATCCAGCTCGGCCAATGGTCCAGCTCGGCCAAAGTGTCCAGCTCGGCCAAAATTTCCAGGTCAGGAAAATTTCCAGCAAAGCGGTAACTGTTGCAATAAATATGAATTCATTGCAAAGTTAATACTGCAGTTTCGAATTTCGAAAACTGACAGTAGTAAAGTGACTTTAATGGCTGAGATACTCAGCAAGCCTATAAATAGGCAGACCCCCCACATGTCAAACACACACATAACATTCTGAAATAAAACAGCAGCATATATCATCTCTCAAAAATCAGCATTACATTTTAGTCAGAGAGAGCCACCCACCAACAGCTCGACCTTGACTCGTCGCCAGTTTCCGGCGAGTCATCCGAGACGTTGTACCTTGGGATCGAAGCGCCAAACATAACCAGAAACCTCAAAGGTGGTTAGGCGAATATCGGTTAAGGGCAGACTGTTAAACAGTCGCCTCGTCTATTTATTTTCCTGTATTTTTATTCCGTCTTTACATTCCAGCAATTTTATATTCTGTAATTTATTTTCCTGTTCTGTAATTTCATTTCAGTCCATTTTCTTTTCTGTAATTTCTATTCTGCTCTGTAATTTATTTTCCAGTCCAGTAATTTTATTTAATTCCAGAAACAGTCCAGCAGTTTAGTAATTATACTATTCTGTCTGGCAGTTTCGTTTAATTACAATCCAGTCCAGCAGTTTAGTAATTATACTATTCTGTCTGGCAGTTTCGTTTAATTACAAACCAATCCAGCAGTTTAATAATTTATATTAATCTGTCTGGAATTTTAATTAATTGCATTTACTTTCTGCAAGTGTCGGAATTTGTAATAGAGTCGCATTCCATTATAGAAATAAAATTGTTTATTTCTTTTTAGTCCTTGCACTTTAAATTATTGCTTTTACGTACACCAAAACCAACAATCTTAACCGACATTCTTATTTTTGGTTTGTGTACTGTTTTATTTTAATTTTTAAATTAAAGGAATAGTGATTCTTCCGCTACAGTTCTGGTTTTAGAATATTTGTAGCAAAGAAAAATTCCAAGAATTGTTTTATTCTGATTTTTGTATTTGTACCGTTCTCGAGAAAATACCAACCGGTTTGGTATTAGCTTGAATTAATTTATTTTGTATCTTATTTCTTTTACAGAAACCAAGTTTTCTATACTTGGTGTTTTGTTCAAGAATATTCTAATACGCGTATCTTATAGTCTTTTGGTTGTCTTTTCAGAAACCGAAAGATGACGAACGAAAATATCTCTGATCCTATTGTCCCTACGGTGAGTTCGCATGACGTAGTGGTTAGTGGGAATGTCCATAACACTACGGGCGATGCAAATGTGGAGGCTGACGCTCAGGCGCATGCTGCTGCGGCTGCGGCCGCTGCGGCTGCGGCCCAAGCTGATGCTACGGCCAAAGCTGCGGCTGCGGCAGCGGCCAAGGTTGCAGCTGCGGCTGCGGCCAAGGCTATGGCTGCGGCCAGGGGCAAGGCACCGATGCGTTCGGCTATGCCTGTTTTGCCGACCTCTCATCTGGAGAAGCCGGAAAAGTTTAGGGGTGACAACTTCAAACGTTGGCAGCAAAAGATGCTGTTTTATTTAACCACCCTAAACTTAACCCGGTTTCTTAAGGAGACTGCTCCCGTCCTAAGCGAGGACGATCTGGACGAGCAGTCGTTCTCGGCGGTTGAGGCATGGAGACATGCCGACTACCTATGCCGGAACTATATCCTGTGTGCTCTAGATGACACCCTATTCAGTGTCTTCGAACCCAAAGCAACTGCAAAGGAGCTTTGGGAGACTCTCGAAAAGAAGTACAAGGTGAATAACGCTGGCGCAAAGAAATTTGTCGTCACGGACTTTCACGAGTACATGATGACTGATAATAGGAGTGTCATTGAGCAGGTTGAGGAGCTACAGCTCATATACCATCGGCTTGATGCTGAAGAGTTAGTTATCAATGAACCCTTCCAGGTGGCTCTCATGATTGAGAAACTTCCACCGTCATGGAAGGAGTTTCAGAACTACCTGAAGCACAAGCGGAAGGCAATGAGTCTGGAGGGGCTCATAGAGAGGTTGAATATCGAGCAGAGCAACCGCCGTTCTGGAAAGAAAGGCGGTATGGCTAGTAGCTCGGTGGCAAAGGCCCATGTCATTGAGGCCACGCGTGTCAAGCGGAAACGTCCTGACAACGAAGGCAGTGCTGTTACTGTAAAGAAATTTGCGGGAACCTGCTTTGTGTGTAACAAGACCGGTCATCGTGTCGCGGACTGTTATGACAATAAACGCATTGCTAAGCCCAAACCCCCACCGAGGAACTTTAAGGGCAAGGGGAAGATGAGGGCTCCAGCTCAGGCCAATGTGGCCGAGGGAGTAGAGGATGACATGCATCTCTTTGCAGTGGTCTCCGAAGTGAATCTTGTGGGAAGCAACCCCAAGGAATGGTGGCTAGATACCGGCGCCACGAGCCACATCTGCTCCAACAAGTGGATGTTCAAGACCTACGAGGCGGTGGTTGGTGAGACCTGCTTCATGGGCAACTCTGCTACTTCCAAGGTGGAAGGAAAGGGGACTGTGGTGATGAACCTGACCTCAGGAAAAGAGCTCACGCTGACTGGGGTGCTCCATGTACCAGATATTCGCAAGAATCTGGTTTCAGGCTCGGTTATGGTGAAGAAGGGTTTTAAACTAGTTTTTCAATCCGATAAAGTTGTAATCACCAAGAATGGTATTTATGTAGGCCGTGGCTATATGAGCAACGGCATGTTTAAGTTAAATGTAGGAACTCCAGCTCCTAAGGCTGAGTTCGCTAATAAAGGTGCTAAGGCTGAGGCCAGTACCAGTAATGTAATGACTATTGCCAAGTTGGCCAATAATAATATTTCAGATTCTGCTTATATTTTTGAGTCATTTCATTTGTGGCATGGTAGATTAGGGCATGTGAATTTTAATTCTATGAAGAAATTAATATCACTGCAACTGATACCAAACTTTGTCTTTAATAAACAACATAAATGTGAAATATGTGTAGAAGCAAAGTTAACGAAATCATCGTTTCAACATGTTGAACGAGATAGTGAACCTCTTGGTTTGATTCACACAGATGTGTGTGATTTGAAATTTATTCAAACAAGAGGAGGTAAAAGATACTTCATAACTTTTATAGATGACTATACTAGATACTGTTACGTTTACTTAATGAAAAGTAAAAGCGATGCAGTAGATATGTTCACTCTATATAAAACTGAAGTAGAAAATCAACTCAATAAAAAGATTAAAATATTGAGGAGTGATAGAGGCGGCGAATATGAAGCGCCGTTTGCACAAATATGTGCGGAAAATGGCATCATTCATCAAACCACAGCTCCATACTCCCCGGAGCAAAATGGAGTTGCGGAGCGTAAAAATAGAACGCTCAAGGAAATGATGAATGCGATGTTGATAAGTTCTGGATTACCCCAGAACATGTGGGGGGAAGCATTGCTTTCCGCTAACTATGTTTTAAACAAGTTACCACACAAGAAGCGAGACAAACCACCATACGAACTATGGAAAGGTCATAAACCTAGCTATAAGAACCTGAGGGTTTGGGGATGTCTCGCTAAGGTCCTAATCTCCGCTCCTAAAAGGATGAGAATTGGTCCGAAGACAGTGGACTGCGTGTTCATTGGATATGCACAAAATAGCAGTGCGTATCGGTTTCTCGTACACAAGTCGGAAAATCCCGATGTGCACGTAGATACGATAATTGAAAGCCGAGAGGCTTCTTTCTTTGAGGACATCTTTCCCCGCAGAATGCCAACACCTGTCCAGACTCAAGAGTTGAACAGTGATGGAAATGTGGGGGCAAGTGAACCGTCAGAAAATGAAGAAGAGGAAGAGCCTCGACGAAGTAAAAGGGCAAGGAAGGAAACCTCCTTTGGGCCTGATTTCGTAACCTTCATTATAGAAGGTGAACCGGTGACATATCAACAGGCTATGTCAACACCGGATTCCCAATATTGGGAAGAAGCAATCAATAATGAGATTGAATCGATTATGCAAAACCACACTTGGCAACTGGTGGATCTTCCGCAAGGATGCAAGCCCCTAGGTCACAAGTGGATCTTCAAGAGAAAGTTAAAGGTTGATGGCACGATCAAGAAGTACAAGGCAAGACTTGTAGTCAAAGGTTTCAGGCAAATTGAAGGTGTCGATTATTTCGACACATACGCTCCTGTCTCCAGGAAAACGTCGATTCGGATCGTCATTGCTCTCGCGGCATTGTTTGATCTGGAAATACATCAGATGGATGTAAAAACGGCTTTTCTAAATGGAGAATTAGAAGAGGAAATTTATATGGAACAACCTGAAGGGTTTGTGGTTCCAGGGAAAGAGCACATGGTGTGCAAACTTGTAAAGTCTCTATATGGACTCAAACAAGCACCCAAGCAATGGCACGAGAAATTTGATAGAATCATGCTATCAAATGGCTTTCGCATAAATGAGTGTGACAAATGTGTCTACATGAAAGGAAGTGAAAAAGACTGTGTAGTAGTCTGCCTTTATGTGGACGACATGATTATAATAGGGAGTACTAATAAGATCAACTCCACTAAGAAAATGTTGTCGCATCATTTCGATATGAAAGACCTGGGTATAGCTGACATTATACTTGGTATGAAAATCACCAAGACGTCAGAAGGGTATGCCCTGTCGCAAGGTCATTATGTTAGACAAACACTTGACAAATTTGACAGTGGTAGTAAGGCAATGTCAAGAACTCCAATTGAGTTCAATTGTAGCCTGAAAAAGAATTTCGGCAAAAGTGTGAGGCAATTGGAATTCTCTAGGATCATAGGCAGTCTCATGTATGTGATGAACTGTACTAGACCTGATATAGCCAACTCAGTAAGCAGACTGAGCAGGTATACCAGTAATCCGAATGAGGAGCACTGGAAGGCCATTATAAAGCTTCTCAGGTATATGAGATATACAGCCGATTATGGGCTGCACTATACAAGATATCCAGCGGTACTGGAAGGGTATTCAGATGCCAACTGGATATCAGACTCCAACAGCACAAGATCCACGAGTGGATATGTGTTTGTAATGGGAGGTGCTGCCGTGTCTTGGAGATCCTCCAAACAAACTTGCATCGCAAGGTCAACTATGGAATCAGAATTCATAGCTTTGGACCTGGCAACTGAAGAGGCAGACTGGCTGAGAAGCTTCTTGGAAGTGATTCCAATGTGGCCAAAACCTGTTCCCGCGATAAGTATGCATTGCGATAGTCAATCAGCTATTGCTCGGGCTCAGGACCATATGTATAATGGAAAGTCTTGACATATACGTCGGAGACATAAATCTGTAAGAGAATTGTTAGCTAACGGTGTTGTATCCTTAGATTTTGTGAGATCAAAGGATAACATTGCGGATCCATTTACAAAGGGCTTGACTCAAGAGAGAGTCAAAGCGTCATCGAACGGAATGGGATTGAAGCCCATTAAATTGGTAGCCTCCCCATAGGCAACCCAACCCAGATGGGATTTACCTGCTGGGTTCAATAGGAAACTGAAGTGTGGGGGCAGCCGAACAAAGCACTCGGGAACCTGTAGTTCCCAGCCCAATTTCGCGATGACAGAGTGATAGACCTGTACCATAGTAAGGGTGAGCATGTGGTCTTAATGATCCAAGTATCTCGAAGGTCGAGTAAGGTGAGTCAGGACACCTTCTACTTGGAACCACCTATAACGAGTGTGTAAGGCCGGTACCATGTGATGAGCGTGGGCTAAATCACTAGAGCACTCAGTTGAACGTGCCAAGGCAGTCCAGGCCAAATATGGACAACAACTAAAGGGCTTAGTACGTGGGTAGAGAGGACACTGTGCGGGTGTCATTCTGGGATACACAAAGCTTAATGGTTCAAGGCTTTACACCTAATAGCAGTATTCTGGGTGGTACTCCGCTACGGCAGGTTCAAGGCGCGCGCTACCTGACCTTAGACAGTGAACTTTTGCGGTTCTCTTGTTTGCATTTTAGGACATGGGCTTTTAAGCCAATTGCATTCATGTGGGGGATTGTTGGAAAAACCATGTTTAACATGGTAGTTTCCGAATGGTCACGAGACCATCTTTGAGTCAAGATTCCAAGTGACAGTCGTTGTCTTTTGTCACCATACTCAAGACAGTTGAGTAGATGGTATGACAAGGTTCGTAACGGTATGTCGCATGACCTATTCGGAGAATGGGAGTGAATGGAAATTGGCATCAAAGAATGGGGTTGAGAAAGAGGAAAACTCTTAATGCTGGAAAATGGGTTTAATGAGGATAACTCATTGGGAATTGTCCCATATTGAAAAGGAAAGAGCTCCTCCTCGGAGAAAAGAGCTCCTCCTCGGGAAAAGAGCTCCTCCTCGGAGAAAAGAGCTCCTCCTCGGGAAAAGAGCTCCTCCTCGGGAAAAGAGCTCCTCCTCGGAGAAAAGTGCTCCTGCTCGGCCAAAGTGTCCAGCTCGGCCAAGTGATCCAGCTCGGCCAATGGTCCAGCTCGGCCAAAGTGTCCAGCTCGGCCAAAATTTCCAGGTCAGGAAAATTTCCAGCAAAGCGGTAACTGTTGCAATAAATATGAATTCATTGCAAAGTTAATACTGCAGTTTCGAATTTCGAAAACTGACAGTAGTAAAGTGACTTTAATGGCTGAGATACTCAGCAAGCCTATAAATAGGCAGACCCCCCACATGTCAAACACACACATAACATTCTGAAATAAAACAGCAGCATATATCATCTCTCAAAAATCAGCATTACATTTTAGTCAGAGAGAGCCACCCACCAACAGCTCGACCTTGACTCGTCGCCAGTTTCCGGCGAGTCATCCGAGACGTTGTACCTTGGGATCGAAGCGCCAAACATAACCAGAAACCTCAAAGGTGGTTAGGCGAATATCGGTTAAGGGCAGACTGTTAAACAGTCGCCTCGTCTATTTATTTTCCTGTATTTTTATTCCGTCTTTACATTCCAGCAATTTTATATTCTGTAATTTATTTTCCTGTTCTGTAATTTCATTTCAGTCCATTTTCTTTTCTGTAATTTCTATTCTGCTCTGTAATTTATTTTCCAGTCCAGTAATTTTATTTAATTCCAGAAACAGTCCAGCAGTTTAGTAATTATACTATTCTGTCTGGCAGTTTCGTTTAATTACAATCCAGTCCAGCAGTTTAGTAATTATACTATTCTGTCTGGCAGTTTCGTTTAATTACAAACCAGTCCAGCAGTTTAATAATTTATATTAATCTGTCTGGAATTTTAATTAATTACATTTACTTTCTGCAAGTGTCGGAATTTGTAATAGAGTCGCATTCAATTATAGAAATAAAATTGTTTATTTCTTTTTAGTCCTTGCACTTTAAATTATTGCTTTTACGTACACCAAAACCAACAATATGAAGTAAAGACAAAGGGTATTGGGCAATAAAAATTTTTTTTAGTAATCTTGTTTGAAAAAATACAATGGTCATTTACGAAATTTGATAATTTTAAAATAAAAAACATAAAATTTTAGAAAAAAACAACTAACATAATTTGAACTCATAATTTTTCACTTACCACTATATCAAGAGTTATTTTTTTTTAATTAGGAGACCATCAATATATATATCTTGTTAGTGAAAGGTTATAGTTCAAATCTTATTATTTTTTTTTTCTAAAATTTTATGTTTTTTATTTTGAAATTACCATAAAAAAATATTAATTACACATAAAAAAAAATTAAAAATCACCATCGGGGTGTCCACGACCACCCCCACCCACCCATTGGTCCGTCCATGTGCTTACTTAATAAAACTCATTCATAAATTTCAAAAAATAGATTTTTTTTTACAATTCAAATTTAAAAACATTATAAATAGAAATACGATAGAACCTCTATAAATTAATACTCGGTAAATTAATAAATTCTATAAATGTAAAAAAATCACGAATTTGGATAAATTAATAAGATAATAATTTTTTTAAAAATTCTTATATAAATATTTGGACCCAACAAAATTATAAATTAATAATTTAAAATGACAAACATCAGTATGTTTAGTGAAATCCTGAAATGTATCAGAAGAGTAAACCCTAGAAATGCACTTTTAACTTTCGCTAGAAAAATGAAAATCAGAGCTCAAAATCTGCAACCAAACAATGTCCATCAAAAACTAATCTTGGCTCAAACTTCTATACTACTATAGCATTAAACAACTAAAACAACGATTACAACAACAAAAAAACTATTAAAACAAGATAATAATTTTTTTTTCAAATCCTTATATAAATATTTGGTCCCAACAAAATTATAAATTAATAATTATTCAAAATGACAAACATTAGTATGTTTAGTGAAATCGTGATATGTGACTTTGTAGTTGTTTGCATCTTTTTACACTACAAACTAATGTTTGATTTAGTGAGAGTCAAAAAATGTCACAAGTTTGTCGCTAATTTAAAAAGTTGTCATAAATCTGTCGCAAATTGACTAAACTGTCACAAAGCCGTCACAAAAACTGTCGTTAATAAGCTCGTAACAAAAAATACCGTCACTAATCTCGTCGTGTTTTGGGTATTTTTTTGTAGTGTGAAAATTTAAATTTAGAGAAAATAATCATTTTGTACATAATTTCAAACTTAATTATTAAACCCATTGTTAAAAAAAACTTAGGTACATATGTTACATAATGCTACTTATTTTTATTTTTTGTTTTTAACTTTGATTCCCACGGATGCTATGTTGATATGTAGTAAATATTAAATAAGAGTTGAGCATGTGAGTTTTAAAAATTAAGTATGTTTTCATGTACTTATCAATAATTCGTCCTTAAATTTACTTGATTTAATGGATATAAAGTATATTCTTGGTTTTGTACACAGTTAAACATTTAACAAAATTTGTAAATGAAATAGTGTATTTGCATTTATTAACAAGTATATTTAGCAATATATAATGATTTTTATGTCATCAAACAACATATTTTTTAAATCGTTAAAAACCTCTTTAAAATAATAATTTATTAATTTAATGATTAATTAATATCTCTCTAAATTAATAAAAATTCATGGTCCGAACAATATTAATTTATAAAGATTTTACTGTAAATCCTTCCACATTAACGAATAACTTATATCCTTAAACAACTTTTTATCAAATTAATCCATATTGTAAAAGTGTTACTTAGGAAATAGTTTTTGAAACAAAGATAATAAACAATAAATTAATGATCAATTATAGTAATTATAGTAATTAGTTAAGTACTAAATAAACTCGTTTGGATCAATTATAACTGTTTTGCTAACGAGTGGCATCGTTTAATCATTAAATATATTTGTACTAGTAATCGTGCCCCACGCGTTGTGTGTGCGGCGCGTAATAAATAAAAATATAAAAAAATATGTATAGTTATGATATAATTAAATATGTGGATAATACAAAAAAAACATAGTTTAAGATTTAAAAGAATTTTTGTTTGTTAAAGAGTGGTAAATAGTTTTATTAGTTTTTACTTTTTACATTTTTATGGGAGTATGGTATTATTGTAATTAATATAAAGATGTAGGAGTATTTTTGAAAAAAAAAATGGCCAAATTGGATATGCTCATTTGACTTGTGTTGGGTTATTATAATATAATTATAATCAAGTTTTATTTAATACAAATATTAGTTACTTTTATATCATAACATTATCATTTTTATGTATTTTATTCACTTAATTAAGAAAATTTTATTTTTTGCATGGGCCACTTGTTATCTTTTCTTCAATTATATTGATAGGGAAAGTTTGAAGGACAATAAATGGCCTATAAATAAGGGAAAAAATAATTCCAATTAAATTTGTAGCATAATCTAAGGTAAAATTTGCCATATGTGAACTAATAGTGTGCATGTAATTTTTGGTAACAAAAAGTGGAAAAGGATATACATGCCATCTTTTTGTTATCTTTTACTTCAAGAAAATAATATGAAAATATGTAACGAGATAAATGTGATAAGATTTTGCAAAATTGGAATAATGTATTAAATTGTAAACAGTTAATAGGAGAGAGAAACGTGATGGTTGAACCTTAACCACAGCATAGTTAGTGGGTGATAATAATGGGACACTTGTAATTGTTTAATTAGACCAAGTAAGACAGTACAGAAACAGCATGTTTGTGACTGTATAAAATTCGAACCCATTTGGAAGTGTTATGATCTTACAACTTTATGCAGTTCATTTCTGTAGTCTTTTTTTTATAAACTTTTGCAAATCACATCCAACTTTTATTTTTTTGTCAAATATATCCAACTTCTAAGTTCTAACTAGCATAGATTTATGTTTGGTAGTTTTTTTTTTTTTTGGAAACAAGTTTTTTTTGAACGATATGTTTGGTAGTTTGTTTGACGACTCTCGGTCGATAATCAATAATTATACACCCACTACAAAAAAATACCAAAATAACGACGGGATTAGTGACGGTATTTTTTGTTACGATCTTATTAGCGACGGTTTTTATGACGGTTTTGTGACAGTTTAGTCAATTTGCGACAGATTTGTGACAACTTTTTAAATTAGCGACAGGCTTGTGACGGCTTTTGACTCTCACTAAATCAAATATTATTTTTTAGTGCACCTTCAACCACGTTTAGCAAAAATATGGTAAAGCGCAACTTAATTAGACATCATTGGGTCTTTTGCAAATATCCTTACATTATTATGAGTTTGCAATTTACTCTTATACTCTGCCTATTATTTTTCTTTTTCTTTTTTGTAATTTTTCCCAAGTTTTTATCTTAGAATAGCATGATTTCATGTTTGATGGTCTGGGGTTATTATTCTTGAATTATTTGTATTGTATACATATATATGGCTACGCGCTTATATATGATTTTCGATTTTTGTAGTTCACCTCGTATATCTTCTCACTTCGTCAAATTCCTTCACATCCAATTTTAAAATAGCATAGCTTTATGCTTGATGGTATCTTTCGTCCTCAGCCAAAATAATCTTTGTCCCAAATGTGTGCAACTATTTTGCGTATAAAAATCATAAACAAATGGTTTCTTTTTTCTTTTTTGTAAGAAGCTACTTTGAAGGAGCCTTTTTATGTTATCTTTATTGTAAATGAAGTAAATAGTATCTTTATTGTAAAAATACTCCTAAATGAAGTATTTCTTAAATTGGTTAGTAAAGGCAAAGTTGTGCAACTTTGAAAATAGATACGTCGCTGTTTGCAAAACCTAGAAAGTTTGCTCGAGGATTGATCTTTTTCTTCCTTTTTTCTTATGTATATATATATATATGATAATAGGAGCAATTTACTGTGTATTAGTTACTATTGGTCTTCGTCACCTTATTTAATGTCGTACCTTACGTGTGAAATTTGTGTTTTCCGTATATGTCTTGGTTCACCGTGGACCTCTGTTCCTTGGCCCTCACGATAAATGCAAGTATTCTCGATAAAGTACTTCATTTACATAAGAGGAACTAGCAAATTAGTGTAGGGACCTATCTAATCTAGTGAAAAAATTGATAATCTTATTGAAAAGTCACGATAAATGCAAGTATTCTCAATAAAGTACTTCATTTACATAAGAGGAACTAGCAAATTAATGTTGACCAATCTAATCTACTGAAAAAATTGATAATCGTTTGAAATAGGATTAAAATGCATCCCTGTGCGGTTAGCAATTAATGGTCGAAACATTTTTCACAATGTAAAAATTTGAAATTCATGGGAACATTTTTGTTATTATATAGAGTAAATGCTAATATGTTATAATGGGTTATCGATTATTATTCCATGAGGGTGCTAGTCCTTTTTCTATCATTTACTAGTGACCGTTTTGAATGGAATTCAGTTTAAATGCGGAATTTAAAGTCGTATCGATTCATAAAAACTGCGTTGTTTTAATGTTATGGTGTTTCATTGTTTTTAAACGTATGTCATTCCAGGGGCGGAGCCATACAGGATCTAGAGGGGTTACATCACCCTCGTGAAATTCTACTAACAAATGACTATAGTGTCCCTGCAGTTTGGAGTATATACCAGGTTAGTGAGGTTAGATTTGTCATTTTGCAGAGAAATGGGTAAATAATGGAGGGAGCAGAGACATCTGTTGCCTTTAGTTTTGTATTTAATTGGCTAAATGGAAATACATGTGGTTATGCTTATTATAAATACTACACCTATTACTTAAGATAAAACTTGAAAAAGGTTCCACAGTTTCCATTCAAAATCTACTTGGTCTTTCTAGTTTAAAATTTATATTAACATTCTCCAACATTATAGAAAATTACATATTTAAGTTCATTTCTTATCTTTTTATATCAAACCCCATAATGTTATGGGTAAGATATTTATTATTATTATTATTATTATTCATTAAAAGTGGGGAGACCCACTATTTTCATTGATTTTAATTTTAATTTTTAGGTAAGATTTGATCAACATAAAATGATAGAAAATTAAATATAGCGTGATTGTAAAAATTTGGATGATTTTAAAAATAACTTTGAGCGCAATTAAATATGTTGCTTAAAGATTTGAGTATAAATATTGTCTATGTGAAACATTGGAGAGAAAAAGGAGAATTAATAAATAATTCACTCACTGGTTTTCTAATATGTAGTTTAATTATGTAGTAACAAATATTTCAGTTAAAACCACTTATGGATCCTCACTCGATCAACGGGGGTAAAACCCTCCCACTAACCTAAGCATATTTAACAGTAGGAATATATTATTTTAAATACTATGTTAAACTCATAATCACAAAGTCAACTAACCCATAAGTGTTTTCATATTTTGAAAATAATTCATCACAGTTTCATTTGGCCTCTTACTAAAATTTTAAATACTCATAGATTATAAAAACTATTTTTTAGAAGTACGTATAAGTAAACAATATTATAAAGTGTTTAGAGCAGCCGTATCAGCATAGTTATTTTTCTCTCCATATTTAGCACAAAATTCATAGTGTATCAACTTTAACTTGCCAATTAGAGCATTATCAACGGTGTATTTAAATTGTCTCTTTATCTCTACATGTAGATATATTCATATTTGCTATTCACATGTACAGAGTCGATCTACATATATATACATTTTTTTATTGGCTCAACTAGCAAATCAAAAAGAACTCCACGTTTTCTCTCTCACTTTTTCATTTTTTTTCTCTCTCTAGACAGATAATATCTTTTTCTCCTGTAAAAACTTTTTTTCTCTCTCCCGTGTGATCTCCTCCTTCTATCCATTAAATATAAAAATTCTCATCAGGCTTACATCTCCTTACTACAAACAATCATATCATGTGATAGTAGTTTTTAAAACCCTAGTTTGATCATAAATATTTTGACCATTTGTTTTTATATAATCAAAACGTAAATACTTGTTAGAAGTTACTAATCTGTAGAGTTTTATATGTTTTCATCTTTAACATCATGGTTTTATTTTTTGTGTTATGTTTTTTTTACTATATTTTGGTGATAAGTTTAAAATAAAACACTTTTTTTTATCATAAAGTTAAAGGTTATAAATGAATCTAAAATATCTAAGTTTGTTATTTGAATGGTTGATTAGAGGAAAAATGTTTAAGATAGAAAAAAAAAGTTATTTTTTTTTATATGTATATATCAAAGTTATATAGAATTATTGTGCACCATATGAAAAAATAGATATACAGAGTTCATAAAATTTGTATATAGTCATATCTGGAGAAAAAATTAAAAGATACTGTTGAGAATGCTATTATAACTTGCATAATTCAGGCTCATTATATTAACTCTTAGAATAATAAAATAAAGTATATCTTCTCTTATTTCTTTTTCCTTTAATCTTTACCATACCAGAATACTCCCAATTAATATATAAACTTTATATCGATTATGTAGATCAGTGGAAAAAGGAGTTGGGCATAGAAAAATAACCCTAAAAACTTGTCTAAAAAAGATTCGCACGAAAGAGAGATTTACCCGTAAATATTTTTGAGAAATGGAAAATAGAAACTTGTGAGCTAATTCTTGAGATTAAGTACAACTTTTTTGATAAAAAATACGTCAGTCAGTGTTTTTTACTATCAGTTTTTAACGATTTAGCTATTTTACCATCAATTTTAACAATTGAGCTAGTAAACTAATAAATTTGTCACAATTGATGACCTATTGTAACATCCCTGACCTAATTTGAGAGTCACACGGCCGAATAACACGTGTGGCGACACGTGCTAGACAAAGCATAATTTACAAACATTCAAAAATAGTAGAATAATAAAATATACCCAAAATTTTGTACCTTCATTAATAACAATTTTAACTACGGTCCTTACCAAATAATTAAACATCATATAAGCTAAAGAAAAATTACATCGCAGCGGAAAATCCAACTTAAACTTCTATAAGGTCTGTCTGGTCCCAACTAATCGACTTCAAATCTAAATAGGCGATCGCTTACCTGAAAAACATTTTAAAAGGGAGGGGGTGAGCTAAACGAGCTCAATGAGAGAGAAAGTCTTACAATATAATATAAGGGACATAAATAAGATTTTTCCTTATCTTTTCTTTCAAATTAAATGTTTTATTTTAAGTAAAATTTCCAATGCAATTCTTTAGAAATCACTTGAACAAATTGAATGAAATATAAATAATCTCTTTCTTCTTTCTTATTTTGGTGTTCGCAAATATGAAAGTATTATGTTACGGTAACTGGCTCGATTGACTTACTCAATCTCTTTATCGTCGATCTTTTTCTCAGGTGTATAAACCATACGTGCACTACGTAATTAAGGTCACCACAGCATGACGGCTGAGTCTATTTCTTAAAACGTTTCGGTTGACGAAGCTATGTACAATCGCTAAGTCAACCGTTGAGAACTAAACTCATTTGTTTAGTTACCAACGTCACCCCACTGATGGACTTGGAGGAATCTCCGTTGGATTTCTCTCTCATGATACCAATACAAATCATAAGCGCACCATAACATAAAACTGTCTTTAATATAAAATTCCACTTCATAAAATTATAGCCACTTCATAAAATTACCTTTCTTTCTTTCTTTCTTTCTTTATTTCTTTCAACATTTAATATAAATATACTTATATAATAATATTGTTTTGTGAATAATCATTAGAATCTGCAAATACTTTGTCGTAAAAATGCAATGGAATACTTTGTAGTAGAAAGACAAAACCCACTCACCCGATCCGCAACGGAAATCACTAGACTTGTTTCTACTAGAACGAAATACTGAGTCACGACTCTGTAATATAATATATATTCCATAAGAAAATATATCTAAACACAGAATTAAACCTCACATAATCAGATACAATGGACCGAACCCTAATACCACATAAACTAAATGAAACGACGGCTTTGCACCTACATCGAAATCCCAGAAATCTAAACTTCCACAAAACATACCTATATGTCCAACTGTACTGATGTACCTACCGATTATCTCAATTTACATACTATGTATTCTATTTGATAACCAAACTCCATGTAGTTATATATATATTGTGCCATATAAACTAACAACTTAAACACATGACTTATAAATTTGTATCTTTGTTCTCTTTCTAATCACCCAAATATATATTGAACCACCTAAGTTGTCAATTTCTTTCCTTCCCTTTTATCTTTACTGTAATATATATTCCGAATAATACAATTTAATAAACCAAATTGTAATAAAAGTTACATGGATAAAATCTGGTTCTTAGGCAATTTAGAGTACGTCGGTCGCTAGTAATAATTAAAGGAAATTAATCTAACAAGGACAAAAGTTACGAGCCTGAGGAAAATTACTTCCCTAATACCGACATGAACAAGACACTTAATTGATATCAATTATGGTGGCAGCTTACATATGAATCAAGTAATATATCTCCTTAAAATGGCAGAATAAACCTTACACTAAAACACAGTTTGTTGATTAATAAAATTTGAATCTGTGTAAAATCTGTAGCCTTTATGTTGTCTATCAATGGTTCAATATACAGAGGGGACATGTTTACCTTAATTGATGAAGAAAACCATTCTCAGATCATGGACGATTTCTCCCTCTCTCTCAGCGGTCGTCTTCCCTCTTCTCTCTTATACGTAGTTATATGTACATATATAAGAGCTAAGAACCAAACGCTCAAACTTTGTCGAAACCTTCTCAGTATATGCGTGTATATATATAAGGAACGGTTATAGGAACAATAAGCTAGATGAAACGCTCCAATTAATTCCTCATCCGTTGTGTACATAAAAGGAAAAGAATACTTTCAGTTTCTTCTCATAACTCCTAATTTATAACTACACTTAACTAAACAACCTTCTCGGTCCTCTATTTTTTACAAAACTAATCCTGATCCATAAGTTAATAAAATTAACACGTCCTGCCAGAATAAAATAAATGTAAAATACGGGATTTTACACTCTTCCCCACTTAAAGAAGTTTCGTCCCGAAACTTATCTCCGAAATCCCTTGCTAGCCAATTTACACCTTTCATGTACCACTAGTGTAACTTTTCCCTATTTACATTAACTAGAACCTAACTTAAGATTAATAATACTTTTTGGTTTTCACACTATCTCCAAATCGCGAAAGTTCCATCAATAAAACGAAATGACTCCTTTACCTTAACATCTATTTCTATTTCCCGTGCTTCCGCTGCACGCTTCAATAAAATAACTAGAGTTTAGAGGTGCTAAGCGTGTGTTCTCTTTTCCAATTCTGTCAAACTGATTTTTTTTTTTTTTTTAATCTCTACCACACTCCCTCCCATAATAGTACTAATATTTGGCCTAACAACACCTGGTACTAAATAAAGAGATTTCGCAACCAACTTGACTTAATATATCCACACAATGTATACAACTTATCTGAGTTAGTGATCAACATCCAAAAATAGTTCTCAGCGTCCTGTACAATTCAAAGAACATTGTACATACATAAACTTAACTAGAAAATTACCTTTATTTCCTTCAACAAAACACCTGGAACGACGCATAACATAACTCGAACATCCATTCTATCCTTGACTAATCGACCGTTAAGAGGCTAACCAATTACACAATTTAAATTCAACTAGTCGCACCAAACAATCATCAAAATAACTTGCTGTATATATTCCTAACAAGTCCAAGTCGCAGTCCAATATTCTTCATAAATCGGAACTTATATGTCATCCATAAGCTAATACTAATCTCATTATACGTGTCTGGAACTAATCCCGAGAATGCACTGTATCTCATGATTACTATTCATTACTCATAAGCCAAAGATATAATACTCTTGTATTAAATGAAGAAATTAAAACCTTGGTTAAGCACCCATTAAGTGGGTAATCTAAATTCGTACCTTGCTCCTCCATCATAGTTATCATGTTCCTACAGCAGTACCACTACGCCATTTAATATATTTTCGACTTGAAAGCAAAATAAAAGTATCTTTTAATCTTCTACCTTAAACCATTAGAAGGTCCCAAAACACATTAATCCATTCAATCAGAAACAACAAATTTTCTCTTTAACAACCCAATTTTATGCCTTCCACACCCTTGAGGGATTACGTAAACACTTAACCAATTAAACAAATAGAAACTAAATCTGCACTAACGCGCAACAACTAAATTTTAACTAACATCTATAATCTTTTCAAGCCCTCGAGCTAAGATACTAATTCTCACAATCAACCGTTGTTGCGTTAAACATAATTACGGCATAAAAACTTCATCTTGCCAAATACCAACAACTGTAGTGTTAAGTTCAGATATCAGAAAAATTTAACTCTGTCAATTCTATCCAAACCCTTGCAGAAAACTTGCTGTGCAAAAGTTAAGAGATACCAAGTATTGGTTGATGTTATAAGATACTACACCTTAAACTAAAAGTAAGTTCTGACCCCCTTTTTTTTTTTTTATTTACAGCTAACTCTGATTGTTTCACCTGGTCAAAATCTTTCCCAAGCCTTGATATAGACATTTGCATATGCTCAAACATTAATCTCCAGAAACTAAACAAACCCTTCTAGCTTGTAACAGGCAATATGATATATATATATATATATATATATATATATATATATATATATAATCGTTAAACAAAATGATGAAATTACATTCAAATTATATTGGCTATCACATGCTGAGTACAATTCTATCAACATACGCCAAAAATAGATCTCAAATGTGAAATATAGTGACTGTAATCTCGTCGATTTATGTTGTAAGTCCCTTAATTTGAAGAAATTTCATAGTTCGGTAACTCAATTGTTAAAATTTATAGTTCATTACTTAAATCGTTAACTATTTGTAGTACAGTACACTAAATCTATTTGTCCCTAACATTTTTCATCATTTGTTAGCTATTTTTAACTAAAATGATGGTATATTGGTATGACTAGCCACATCAACATGTAGGTGATCTTGGGATGTATATCAATATTCATGTTTTCAAAAAAACAATATCATTTGTTTTAAGAGAAAATCAAATAATAGACTTTAATTAAGTTAAAACAATATCATTTGCTTTGGCGGCTTTTCTACCTATTAACCTTTATAACTTATCCGAGACGGATATCTTTTCGATGTTATCGTCGTCGTCAATTTCTAAATCGATTGGTCATGTTTCAACCGTATTATTGATTTGTTTGTTGACGGTGATTGTTTATTGGTGGTGATTTTTTTATTTTTTAATACTAGCATGTCATTTGAGTTGTTCTCATAATATGTCAAATGCATGTTGATCTTTAAAAGACATATTACCTTTTTGTTGTGCCCATCTTTCTTTAGTGGTCTATATTAAAATAAAACATAAAATTATTACATTAATATGAATCATGATATATTTATGAAAAACAATTATATAAAAAAAAACCTTGAGATAACCACCGCAATTTTAATAATAACGAACAAAATAGTATATTGGTTTATAGGGGGTAGAATTAATTACTTAATTAATCAAAACAGAGAGAGAAGGAATTTTAAAATTTTAAAAAGAGTTACATATTAACCTGGTCATCGACACACGAATAATATATACATGATAGAGAGGGGGAGATGACGGGAAGGGGGAAACGAATATGTGTATCCGACTCTGGATATAGCTATTGTGAGTTAGTAAACATTTTTTGAGTAAGTTCTTGGCAACAGACTCAACCATGACGAAGAACATGTCGCTTATCACGTGTGTTAGATCTATTGCTGAGTTGGCAATCAATATGAGATGGGGAGAAAATATCCGTGTTGGCCCGTGTGCGGCTAAACCTTAGAAGGGGGTGAATAAGGTTTATGGCGATTTTCGCCTAATTAAACTTCTAAGCAACTAACACCCCAACTTACGCAATTCTAAGCTTAAGCGTTAATAATCGTTAATAAATTCAAACGCAAACAAGCAAGAATAAATATTTGCGGAAAATAAAAGTTTAAGGGAAGAAGATGACACCGTGATTTATAGAGGTTCGGCAAAACGCGCCTACGTCCTCTCATCGGTACTACCGAGTATTTCACTAAAAATTATTTTCCGGATATTACAATCCTAACGAGCTAATCGACCGATTAAGCTCCCCCTCACTTTATGAGTGTCCCGAAATGAAAGACCTAGAGCTTTTAAGCTTCACTTGCTTACAAAGCCTCTACCCGATCACTCGCTCACAAAAATGAGTTTATAAAATATTCGTTACAATTTTGTTACAAAAATGTAACTACACTCACTATTCTATTTGCTTCTAAATAAGCTAATTGGTGAGTCTTTGTTGTTGTTCGAGCTTGAATCGCTTTCTTCTTAATTTCCTCTTTTTCGAATATTTTCACCAAAATGGTGATAATTTGGGTTTTGATTAAGAGAGGTTTTAGGATAATGGATTGATATATTGATTGGTTGTTTGGGAGAGAGATTGAGCTTGTATATATAGACCAAAGGTCTGTTTTTCTGGGTTATGACCGTTAGAAGTGGTTGAGGCTGTTTTAAGCTATTTTCCAGAAAAAGCTGAAAAGCTGTTTTCGAATTATGTAGAAAACGATCGGTCGTTTTCCAGAAAACGATCGGTCGTTTCTGAAAAACGATCGGTCGTTTCTGAAAAACGATCGGTCGTTTCTGAAAAACGATCGGTCGTTTCTGAAAAACGATCGGTCGTTTTTTCGATGTCCTCACTGGAAGAAATTGGGACAAAAACGATCGGTCGTTTTTGTCCAGTCGATCGGTCGTCTGTTCTTCTGGCAGTTTTTCGGTCTTCTTCGAAAGCCCATAACTCCTTCGTTTTAGCTCCGATTTTGGTTCCGCTTGAACCTGTGGCTTCGTTTTTCTGTGCTCTATCTTTCTGGCATTGAAATTTACAATTTCTACTTTTGGAAAAGACAAGCATTATATCATCGAAATCGTAAAATCGTAAAATCATTAAAAGCATAATCAACGTTATAATCAAAATCAATTATTGAACTCTAAGTTCAACAATCTGGATAAGAGGGACGTACCGTGGTCCCTAGCGGAGATGCAAAATATGGACGATGCGCTGGTTTTGGAAGGGATGGGAGCCCCAATGTGCTGAAATATGGTGGCTCGGCATGTCGAGACATGTACACCTAAATCGTGTTAGGACCAACACATCCGATGGACAAAGAGTAAGACGCTTAAGAGGAAGAATACCCCGAGGGTCCCCGTTGACATAGGGCCTGCTCCGATCGAGGAGTTACAGTTTGGCAGTTCATCTAGGTCTGCTATGCCGGCTTGTCTTCTGGTGTGTGATTTGTTTGTCTTCTGCTGTGTCCGATGGTTTGTCGGGCTCTGATATTGTTGGTTTGTCTGGTGTGGCAGGTACAAGTCTAATTTCCAAATATGCCCCGCATATGCTACTGCTAGAAGACCGCTTCATAAGGAGAAGTCAAGAAGTCTGAGTTGAATAATCCATAAAACATTAAGTAGCCTACATATGTTGTAAAGCTCATTGGCCAACAAGATCCGAATACAATGGAAAATGTGATATATGCAACGAAAGTAGTGAAGAAGGGCTGAAAAAGTAAGAAAGCCGAGTGAATTCGTACGAGACACCACTATGGCGGCTACTGATAGCGTAAAACATTTCCGTGAAGGTGGTAAAAAAAATTAGAGTCTCATCCGGTTGACGATTCATCTAATATGGACACTTCAGATGTGATGGACTTGAGTATGATAGAGCAAGGCCCACTGGCGAATAATGATGGCGTTACTATGGTTAGTCATGATGTAAAGTTGAAATCCAAATGAGAAATAAACGACGAAATAAATGTCGATGGACGTATTTCTTGTCCTATAAGGATTGGGGTGCTTGCGGTAAATGTGTTTTAAAGTTAAAAACCATGTTTTCGAGAAATTGGGTTTTGAATTTGTTTCAAAAAGCCAAATAAAGATTGAGCAAGTCTTAATCTAATGATGACTATGCACTCTTTACTCCGAGCTGTCCCTTGATCGGCTTAAAAATATGTTTATTAAAAATAAATCTTTTTACCTAGTAAGAGTACTAGGGTCAATCGTATTAATAATATTTATAATACGTATACTACACCAAATTAGGCAATCATTTTCGCCTACTTCTCCGCCCACCACTGATCTCACTCATATCGGTGTTGTGCCTACGCCACCCTTTTGTGACGTACAATCCTCTAACCGTTAGCGCATGTTTACATGTGGAGCGAAGGAGCGCCTTTTGCGCCGACGGAGCCAACAACTATGTGATGACACCTTTAATGTGGCAGGCGAGCAAGTGTCCAAGTTAGCTCTGCGTTTCCGCCGCGTTTGAGAGAGGAAGAGAGTCCCATGTATGGGAGAGAGAAACCTGCGTCTCCGCCATTTTTTTTTATAATAAAAAGATATTTATATCAAATTAATCTACCAAATCCTTTTTTTTTTCCTGAAACATCTATTTATACCATTAATAATTTTTTTAACAAAATTTTACTATAATTTATTTAATTAAATTCATTAAAAACATATAAAAATATTTTAAAATATATTTTTAATGAAAATTCATAATTTATGTAATAAGGTATTTTAATAATAAAAATAAATTTTATTTATTCAATTATTTCATATTGAAAAACCGAACTCCACGACAATACTCCAAACTATTAAACTTGACCAATCGGTACCTCTAACGGCCTACAACTAAGACCTGTTTATTTTGTTGTAAAATGAGTGTAAACAAACATTTACGGGTAAAATCGAATTTCCGACTGATTGGTTTATCGTAAAACATTTTTTTTTGAAAATTTTTTCCCACATATACTGTAAAAGTG
Organism: Primula vulgaris; assembly: GCA_963920805.1. Classification (NCBI taxonomy): domain Eukaryota; kingdom Viridiplantae; phylum Streptophyta; class Magnoliopsida; order Ericales; family Primulaceae; genus Primula; species Primula vulgaris. The sequence goes on from OY987219.1 coordinate 28,414,457, forward strand.
GGGCAAACGATTACCCCATAAATAAATTTATAAACGATTTACGGAGCCTTTCCCTTCATTATTTCTAATACTAGTTTTGTAACTATTATTAATTACAGGTCTACTCTTTCAAAATTATTAAATAGAGAAATTTCTAAAAAATAACAAAAAATTAAAAAAATTCCGAAAAATCTAAAAATCCAAGAAAATTCGATAAGGCTAAAAAAAGTCAATATTATTTTACGTATATATCTATCTTATTGAAAATAATTTATAATATCTTTTATACTTCTAATTTTATGAGTTTATATGTTGAAAATTTATAAGTTATTACAAAGTGACGTATATGAAAGAAAATATTTATTTAGCTAAAGTTTCATATACATGATTTATTTGTTAAAAAATATGTGTTGGAGTTTTTACCAAACACCGATTTATTTGTTAAAAAATAAAATTTAGAAAAAAAAACTTCACTTTGTATAAAATTTTAGACGGATTTTTTTTATAAACTAATCGTCCGTAAATGAAAAATAAACAAAGATTTTAAACGTAAAATTTTCTGATGCAAATATCTTACCAGTTAAAAACTTTTACGGTACGAAACAAACATGGAACCTAAATGTCACTTCGCTAAATCTCAGCGTTTTATTTAAAACATGGTGGCAGCGGGCCAGCGCGGCTATTAGAAAACCAAACCATTAATATTTTTATTTATATTTAAAAGATAAAAAAAGAAAAAAACTCAAACCAAAAACCTTTGTTGATTTGATAAACCCACACACAACATTGAACACAAGCATATCATTTGCAATAAAAATAAAAACCGGCTTTTCCTTTTTCTTTTCCTTTATCCAAAATGAAATAAAATAAAAAACCCTAACACAAAAAATAAAATAAAAATGTCGTCGGCAAAAGCTCTCTCCACCGCCTCCATTCTCTACTCTCCCATTCACGTACTCAACTCTCTCTCCCTCTCTCTACATACATATATTTATATACATACATAGGGTCCCTTTGGCATTAACTTTTTTTTTGTCAAATTCTGCTTTATCAGTGCCCAGAAATTGATATAAATCAAAACTTTTTTGTCAATAATTATATATTAATATATAACAATCTGGAAGGCAAGGATATCACCAAATTAGTTATGTGGAGAAGAGAAATTAAGCTAAAACACAGGGCGAGTGGGTTGCAAGTTATATAGTAACTTTTTTTGGTCAAAAAGCCGTTTTATCGTAAAAATAGCTTGATTATAAAATCCGGTTAGTGCGTTTGGTAATACATTTTTAGAAGTTAGATTTGTTAAGATTTGCGTCTGGTTTTTTGACTTTTTTGGCTAATTCATTCAATGACCAATTTGTCCATGTTTTAAAGATGATTTAGCTTTTTATACGAAGGGTCCGTTTGGCATCAGTTTTTTTGGTCAAAAAGCTGCTTTTTGAAAGCAATCGTAAAAAAACTTGATTATGAAATCCGGTTAGTGTGTTTGGTAACACATTTTTAAAAGTTAGATTTATTAAGATTTGCGACTGGTTTTAGATTTTGACTTTTTTGGCTAATTCATTCAAAATGACCAAATTGTCCATATTTAAAAGATAATTTAGCTTTTTATACGAAGGGTCCGTTTGGCATCAGTTTTTTTGGGTCAAAAAGCTGCTTTTTGAAAGCAATCGTAAAAAAACTTGATTATGAAATCCGGTTAGTGTGTTTTTTAACACATTTTTTAAAGTTAGATTTATTAAGATTTGCGTCTGGTTTTAGATTTTGGCTTTTTTGGCTAATTCATTCAAAATGACCGGATTGTCCATATATTAAAGATAATTTAGCTTTTTATACGAAGGGTCCGTTTGGCATCAGTTTTTTTGGGGTCAAAAAGCTGCTTTTTGAAAGCAATCGTAAAAAAACTTGATTATGAAATCCGGTTAGTGTGTTTGGTAACACATTTTTTAAAGTTAGATTTATTAAGATTTGCGTCTGGTTTTAGATTTTGGCTTTTTTGGCTAATTCATTCAAAATGACCGGATTGTCCATATATTAAAGATAATTTAGCTTTTTATACGAAGGGTCCGTTTGACATCAGTTTTTTTGGTCAAAAAGCTGCTTTTCGAAAGCAATCGTAAAAAAGCTTGATTATGAAATCCGGTTAGTGCGTTTGGTAACACATTTTTAGAAGTTAGATTTATAATGATTTGCGTCTGATTTTAGATTTTAGCTTTTTTTACTAATTCATTCAAAATGACCGAATTGTCCATATTTTAAAGATAATTTAGCTTTTTATACATAGGGTCCGTTTGGCATCAGTTTTTTGGGTCAAAAAGCTGCTTTTCGAAAGCAATCGTAAAAAAGCTTGATTATGAAATCCGGTTAGTGTGTTTTGTAACACATTTTTAAAAGTTAGATTTATTAAGATTTGCATCTGGTTTTAGATTTTAGCTGTTTTGCTAATATGACCAAATTGTCCATATTTCAAAGATAATTTATCATTTAGCGTATAAGGGTATTTTTGTAAAAACGTTAAATTTTGTTTAAATCCAAAATTGGTGCCGAAAAAGCTAAAAAATCCACCAAAAGCATGTATTTTTGCTTTTCAAGCTTTTCCTTCTTTTACAGCCAAAATCTAGCTTTTCTAAAAGCCATAAAAGCTAGCATACCAAACACCCAATGTTTTTTCGTAGCAAAAAATCTAAAAAGCAATGGAAAAAAGCTTGTACCAAACACACATAATAATTCACTGACCGACACTAGTATCACTGTGTTCCACAGGGTAGTAGCAATTTGAGGAGCAATAGTCGGAAGGGTAATAAAGTAAATTACAATAATAAGAGGAGGCAGTCTCGGGGGAGGCTAGTGGTGAGGGGAACAGCGAAGGAGATAGCGTTCGACCAAATTTCGAGGGCTAAGCTTCAGGCTGGTATCGATAAGCTCGCTGATGCTGTTGCTCTTACTCTCGGCCCCCGTGGTATATTTTTTTGTGTTAAAAAAGTTGCTTATAGAGCTATGTTTAGAAAGATGAAGGATGAGTTGAAGATGTGTCTGAATATGGTATTTATGAAATGTGTAATCATTGATTTGAATCAAATGCTAGAGTCGTAGATTAAGTGCCTGTTTGGTAACAACTTTTTTAGCATTTTGATTAAAAAAAGCTATGATTGTTTGGTATGTCAGTTTTTTTAGCTTTTAAAAAGCTACTAGGAATTTGCGATATTTTTTAGCCTTTTCACATTAAATTTCAAAAAATAAGCATGCTGTTGCTGTTGCTCTTACTCTCGTTCTTCGAGGTATATATTTTTTGGGCACTTTTTTTATTGTTGTTAAAAAAGTTGCTTATGAGTTAAAGATGTGTCTGAATACGGTATCTGTGAATGTTTAACTATTGATTGAACCAAATGCCAGAGTCGTAGATTGTTCCCGTGGTATATTGTTCGCGCACTTATTTTTGTCAAGAAAGTTGCTTGTATAAAGAAATGATACGAAAGCTTTGTTTAGAAAAATGAGTTAAAGATGTGTCTGAATATACTGTATTTGTGATTGTCGTTCTATGTATTTATGAATGTGTAATTATTGATTTGAATCAAATGCTAGAGTCGTAGATTAAGGGGCCGGCCGTTTGGCATCAGATTTTTGTTTGTCAAAAAGCTGATTTTTAAAAGCAACGGGAAAAAAACCTGCTTAGAAGAGTTGCTGTAGTGTTTGGCACCACTGTAGCTTTTTTTACTTAAGTGACTTATAACTTGCTGATGCTGTTGCTCTTACTCTCGGTCCCCGAGGTATATTGTTCCGGCACTTTATTTTTTTGTTAAAAAAGTTGTTTGTAAAATGAAGTGATACGAAAGCTATGTTTTAGAAAGATGAAGGATAAGTAAATTATGTGTCTGAATACGGTATATGAATGTGTAATCATTGATTTGTTGTAGATTAAGTGCCTGTTTGCAGTGGCGGAACTAGGATTTATATGTATATACTATTTTGTAATTATTGGGGTGCTGAAATACTATAATCTTAAAAAATCTTATGGGTCAAAAAAACTTACTAATAGAATGTGTTTGTATATCTACAACTCACTTGAAAGTTAAATAGGTGACTGATGACTTATCAATAAAAATAATTTATGAGTCTCTTAAACGTAAAAAAGTTACAGTGGTGCCAAATACTGCATTGCAGAAAAGTGATATTTATATTTGTCTATGTATGTATTTATGAAAATGCAATTTTCAAATTAAATCGATCAGAAAGAGGTAGAGAGAGTATGGTTTATGATTTTTTGGATATAAAGTTGTTTATAATAAGAAGTAATATGACCGCTAGGTTAAAAATGATGCAGGATGTTTGGTATGAGTGTGAAGAGCAAAAAAGTTATAATTTAGTGATTTATAGGAATTAAGCATTTATGTCTGTCTATATGGATGTAAAGCTGTTTGTAAAAGAAGTTATAAAAAATTTTAGGTTAAGAACGATGCATGATAATGTTTGATACTAATTGGTATGAGGGTGAAAAGCAGAAAATTATATCTTATAAATTGTTTTGGATGTATTAGTTCTTATCTATGTGTGTATTTTAGAATCTGCTCTCTTAGATCACAGCTCGGCCCCAAAGGTAGACTATATGCCCAATTTTTTTGTCTATAAGTTGCCTATATAAACAAATGATAACTAAGGTTGGTTAAGAACGATGCAGGGATGGTGTCTGGTGTGAGGGTGGGAAGCTGAAAATTATAATAGTGAAAATGTATTTGGAGTTTTGGATTCAGCTTTGCAAATTTGTAATAATAGATTTGAACTCAGAGCACAAATCGTAATCTAAGTTGAAGTTGACGAGCAACAGAGAGAAAAGCCGAGTTTGGTTTGTAGTATCTTGCTATAATGGTTGCTTATAGAAAAGAATTGTAGGGGAAGTTAGGTTAAGAAAAGTGCGAGATCATATGTGGTGTGTGAAAAGAAGATAACTATAAGTTATATATAATTACTTATTATGTATTTGGATTAGTATCTAAGCATGCTAGTATATGTTTCTGTGAATGTGTAATTATCGATTAGAGCTAGGCCCAAGAGGTAAACTATGGTGCTTGTTCTGCACTGTTTTTTTTGGGCAAAAAAGCTGCTTATAATTAGTATTGGGAGATTGCTTTAGCTTGTTTCGCTGCAATTAATTAACCAAATAAGCCGTTTTTAGGAATTGAGAATAAAATTGGTTCAATGACCAGCTCAAAGCTTTTGAGGGATTTTTTTTTAGAAAAGCTCGAGTTTTAAGTCTCTCAGCCAAATACAGTGTAGATTTTACGAGAAAAATGACGAGCTTATAAGGTGTAACTAACAAGCCTAAGAAAGGTGCATAATGGTGTCTGATATAAGGGTAAAAGTGCGAAAATTATAGTTCAGTATTTCAGTTGAGTGTTTTAGGAATCGTTCTTTTTCTTTTATATATTTCAATCTACAGTAATTGTCCCCACAACGAACATTAAGGGTCGAAAACAGTTTTACTGATGGATTCTATGCATGTCATATGCGTTTATGATCACATATTTTGAACTTAAAGCTAGAATTCTAGCTTATATTTATTAGCTCCAGAACTTTGAGCTCAATTGGGAGAGGCTTAAGAGAGGGGGTTTTGGCTTGAAAGTGGTATTCGGAGATAGGCGATTGGGTGGGGATGGGGTTTAGTATATGGAGCAACCAGCTTGTTTCGCAGAACAGCTATTTATTACAAGTAAAATGAAAATAACTTTCTTAAGAAAGTTGCAGATTTTGTGATGGGAGAGTGAAAAAGCAGAAAATTATGATTTATCTGAGTTCGTGATTTTGAGTAGAGGATTGTTATTCAATCTTTCTCTTTTATACCAGTAAGTTGAATGGGGGCTTTTCATCTTAAAAACCTCCGTTAAATGGTTTCTAAGCACGCCATACCCCATGGGCCCTTTAAGAAAGAAAAATGATCACTAAAATAAAAGGAGTTGGTAGCAACAGAACATATAAATACATTTTTTCTTTTTACATTTTCTTGATCTGTACTAGGAGCCATATGACTATCGCCGGGTTTAGGTTAATCTATCAGAAAGGATATCTGTTAAGATATAAATTAGATAATGAAAGTTAACATTTGAATAAAATATAGTTATATGAATGGGTCAGAAGTTATTGCATTTATTTTTGAATTGAAACGGTTGACATAAAATGGACAACCGTAAATGATAAGATTGTGAGTAACAAATATTGTGGATTTATGTTCATTGGCTAGAAATGTTGTCCTACTATCTTACTATGCTATTGCTTAGTAGAAAAAAAATGGATTTCTCAAGAGAAAGGGTATCTGAGGACCTTTATTTTTTACTTTTCCATTTCAACATGAAGAAAGAGCAGATTTAAAAAAAAATCTCTTTCAGAGAAGCTGCTTTGTGAAGCGTATTGTTCCACTCATGGTATTGCAATACAAATTGGGAATTATGGCCATGTGGAGGGGTTTAATTCCTTTTCAGGGGGATCCAATTAAAAAGCAAACTATTGAATAAAAAGACAAATCTTTGAAAATTTGATCTTTGCCTATAGATAACTCATTACCCTAAACAGACCAGAACGTGGAATGTTGCAAATCAACTTGTTATGACCCTTTTTGGCTTCACGACTGGTCTTGAATTTGAATTTCTGTACTCAGTAGATCAGAAGTTGCCTATCTGAGGTGTTACATTTTTAGCTGCCATACATAGGATTGATAAATACTGCATCAGCTAATATATATATATATATATACTAGTAAATACATGCACACGTTGTGTGCCCTTACCAGCGATGGAGTGATTTTTTTTTTTAAAATTAAATAATTATTTCTTGGCAGTTTTTTTTTCAAATTTTTGATAGTATTTTCGAAATTGGGTAATTATTAAAAGGTTTGGGGTTTTTTTCTAAAAAAATGGGAGCACTGTGGCAGCCTCAAAAGTAACTGCCTTTTTTGTCCCTTCACTTATTATAATAGATAGATATTTTTTATTTTATTTTTACTTTTTAAGGGAGGAATGTCGTCTTGGATGAGTATGGAACGCCGAAAGTGGTTAATGATGGAGTGACAATTGCTAGAGCTATTGAGCTAGCCGATGCCATGGAAAATGCTGGTGCTGCTCTTATTAGAGAGGCGAGTCTTTCCATTCATTTACTGTTTGTTCTCTTTTCCTTTCCTAATAATAACATTAGATTTGATTATGTATTTGGTATAATAAACGTTAGCGCTTTGCTCTTTTTGATTAACTATATTAACGTTTTAATTACGTGATGAAGGTTGCAAGCAAAACAAATGATTCCGCTGGTGATGGGACTACAACTGCATCGGTTCTTGCAAGAGAAATTATCAAATTGGGTTTACTCACTGTAACTTCTGGTGCTAATCCAGTTTCCATTAAAAAAGGCATTGATAAAACCGTACAAGGGCTTATCGAGGAGCTTGAGAAGAAAGCTAGACCTGTCAAGGGACGTGATGATATCAAAGGTTTTGAGCTTGTGTTACAATAAATTCTTCTATCACACGTTGCTACAATATATCGCTGATAAATATGGGTTGTTTTTTAGCTATTGCTTCTATATCTGCTGGAAATGATGAGACAATTGGGACTATGATCGCTGATGCAATCGACAAGGTTGGACCTGATGGTGTTCTGTCCATTGAGTCATCGTCTTCGTTTGAGACAACTGTTGACGTAGAGGAAGGAACTGAGGTCAGTAATAGTAGCTTTTTTCTTTTTGCACCCTTTGTCAGTCTTTAAGCTATTATGCAGGAACTTTCAGGGGAATATAGTTTTTGTATACTAAAGTATCATCAACTTACGGTTTTTTAAAATTTTCACAAAAAGTAGCAATTTGTATACCAGATTTGACTACATAGGAAAGTAACTATAGATTTGGACTACGATAGGAAAAGAAAATATGTATTGGGGCAAAAAATAGGACAAATATGACGAAGTGTTGGATTAGGGCAAAGTATTGTATAGAGCGAGTGTACCCTTGAAAATAGTACGGCAAGCCAATAGTAATTTGCTCTTTTAATTTTACTAAAAATTAGCGTGTCCCAACTAGGGTTCTCCATGCCACGTGTGGGTTTTTATTGGCTTGGCACACTTAATTTTTCCATGCACCGATTTTACTCGATAGTTATTCAAAGATTTGTATAATTTTTTTTCCTTTCCGTTATTGCTTAGCACCCCAGGCCACAGCTCTGATTCTTTTCCAATTTGATACACTGAGTGTACTACTATCATCGAGAAATGAAAGATAGTTTACAAGGCTAATTATGTAGTGTAGAAAACCAAAATCTGGTCAGTCATTTTTTATAGAAATGTCACGGGAGAGAAACTTATTCCTCTGAGATGAGCTGAATTTGAAGTATCTTTTACGTGCATATCTTTGAGCCAGGTGTCGTGTTATGGATGACTTTAGTTTCATTCCTCTAGACTCATCCTTGTCTGCTTTTTTTCTTCTTCTTTTCCCTTCTGAACTCCAGATTGATAGGGGTTACATTTCTCCACAATTTGTCACCAACCCTGAAAAATTAATAGTCGAATTTGAAAACGCGAGAGTGTTGGTAACGGATCAGAAGATTACAGCAATAAAGGATATAATTCCTCTGTTAGAGAAAACCACGCAATTGCGAGCCCCTTTACTCATAATTGCTGAAGATGTTAGCGGTGAAGCCCTTGCAACTCTTGTCGTGAACAAACTGAGAGGCATTGTTAATGTTGCAGCCATTAAAGCACCCGGTTTTGGTGAGAGGAGAAAGGCTCTCCTTCAGGATACTGCGATTTTGACAGGTAATGTACTGTTGTGTTCTTGTATCTAGTTTTGTTGTTGTTGCCATACGCGTCTTATGGGCCCCATCTGCTCAGAAATTATACTTGTAGGCATTTCGGATTAAAATTGTGAACTGAAGTATACTTTTCCTTGTCAAGTAATGTATGGGTTTTTGGGCAAATAGCATATGTTTATAGTAAATTCATGCACCATTCTACATTTTTACTTATATTTATTCACTTAAAACCTTTTCCCTGCCAAAACAGTATGTTGGAGGCTGGTCTAATGCTGTTTCTGCTGTTATGTTTGCTCTTCTGTGTTTAAATATAATTGGGGAACTCTATAGTTTTAAATAAGAATTCTCTTACCTCTTTAGGAAATGGTTGCTGCTTTGCAGTAAAAGGATCTTATGGGAGTGCTCATTTAAAAAGATGCTTTGGAAATCAGAAATGTAACTTGATGCCGTGATGGCCTCACTAAACAATGTAATGCTGAGACGTCATCTTGTAAACTCTTTTAAATGACTTTTTCCTATCAGTAATATCCCAGATAGTAACAAGTCATAAGCACCAAAGCCAATTTGGATCAACTTTCTTTTCTCGTCTTTCCATTCATTTATATCCAACATATATAGTTATCTTATTGATCTCAATTCTCACAGGAGCCGAGTACCAAGCCAGTGATCTAGGCATGCTCGTCGAAAACACATCAGTGGAGCAACTCGGTATTGCTCGAAAGGTCACTATCTCGAAAGATTCCACCACCATAATTGCTGATGCTGCTTCTAAAGATGAGATACAGGCTAGAATTGCCCAAATCAAAAGAGAGCTTGCAGAGACAGATTCGGTTTACGACACCGAAAAGCTTGCTGAGAGAATCGCTAAGTTGTCTGGAGGTGTTGCTGTGATTAAAGTGGGGGCAGCTACCGAGGCTGAACTCGAGGACAGGAAACTGCGTATTGAAGATGCTAAAAATGCTACTTTTGCTGCTATTGAAGAAGGGATTGTTCCAGGTGGCGGTGCTGCATTGGTTCATCTTTCGACTTATGTGCCTGCTATCAAGGATAAGCTCGAAGATGCTGATGAAAAGCTTGGTGCCGACATTGTACAGAAGGTAAGAAAGTCTGGGCTTGTTTGGTTGCAACTTATAAGGTCATGCCTATTCCCTTAAAAGTTGGACCAAATTTTGTTGGTCAAACTTAAAAGGTGTATGGTACATCATTTTTTTTCCTGAGATTACTAGGGGAGCTTTAAGCGGGAAGAAGTCATATTTTTCTTATGTTTTTAAATCCTGATTTTTTTTTATTTAAAACAACCAAACAACTCATCAGTTTTTTCTCATACAGTCATACCCCATTTCCTTCTCCAGTAAAATTAACTAGATAGAGTCTTCGAGAATTAATTCATTAGGTTATGTTATGAAAAATAGTAATGAAAGATTCCAACAAAAGAATTTAATATATATTTTTTTCTATTTCTAGGAAGTACTTCAGTTTGTGTTGTAGAAAATAGTATTGGGGGGGGGGGGGGGGAGCTGGTCATGTAGCCAAAGTCTCATTCTTATACAGATTTATCAACCGCAGTATATCATTTGCACTTTGATAGTATACCGTATGTATTTTACCTTCTAAGCTTTAAAACCCGAACAAGTATCAATTTTTGATTGTCAAATCAAATAATAACAAAACTGTTCATTTCCGAAAATAAACTAAAATAGCAATTGTACATTACAGAGGAATATACGCACACTTGTTACTCAATTGAGTTTTAAAATTCTAGAGAATCTAGCTTCCTTAGTTCCCACAAATAGAATTCCCCCAAATGATTCTTGATAGCTAATGTTTGTGTTTGTCTCTTCAACTGACTCAGCATAAATTGTAGATAAGATGTTTCTCTATCCATTATGCAGGCATTGGTGGCACCAGCTTCGTTGATAGCTCAAAATGCAGGGGTTGAAGGTGAGGTGGTGGTGGAGAAGGTGAAGGCCGGTGACTGGGAGACTGGATATAACGCAATGACGGATACATATGAAAACTTGGTAGATGCTGGAATAATTGACCCGGCAAAGGTCACACGATGTGCTTTGCAAAACGCGGCTTCAATTGCTGGGATGGTTCTCACCACCCAAGCCATTGTCGTTGAAAAAGCCAAACCAAGGATGCCCGTAGCTGGTGCTCCACAAGGCCTTACTATGTAGTGATAACAAGCGTTTATATATTGCTTGTTTTTTTTTTACTTGGCTTGGGAATTTTGGGGTGAGGGATTAGTGGATTTTTTTTTGGTTTGCGAAATTTCTGGGGATATCTGAGTTCCTAATCTTATTCTTCTGTATTGTCTCTATTGTTCCATTTCCTTCGTGGAGGAAGTATAACGACGGAAAACATATTATACTGTAGCTGATTAGAGTATCATACAAATAGCGAAAGAGGTATTTGAGTTTGTTTTTCTGTTCAACTTCTGATTAAAAATAATCTTTATATTTCTTTTTGAGCTGTTGAGGAAAATGGATAATTGATTTGATTGGTATGGAGGTGCTTGATTTCCCCAGGAATGAATTCAGAGTCGTCAGCCTGATGATTACTAGTTTGCTACGATAAAATATTCTATGGTTCCACTAAAGGATTTGAAATTAAAAGGTTTTGGGAATATATAGTTAGTTTGGTTAGTCTTGAAGCACCGACTGTGCTGTGTTCAAGTTAAAAGAAGGTTCATTTCCATTTTCTTGTAGCTTTTTAAGTCGGAAACCAAAATACTCATTTCTTCAATCAATCAACGAAATGTTTTTCATATAGTCAAATGATTTAAGTAGATAACATGGGCTCACAAGATGTCCTAAAGCGAATAGGCGTAGCGGTTGAAATGTTATTATACCATAAAAGAACGCTAGCGAAGAACGAAAAAACATTATCAATATCAGTTTTTTTTTCCAGCATATACTTGTTTAAGATAAGTTACTTGACACGCAGTAAAAGCATCACAACATGAGCTAATTCAAGATAAGATACTTTTAGTCACATTGACAGTAAAAGCATCAATAAATGACTGAAGTTATTTCAATCGACATTACAGATTAGCAATACGGATAGAAATCATCTTCATGCAGCCCACAAAATTTGTATTAAAGTTTAGGAAGTCCGGAAAAAGAGAAAAAATCCAGGGAAGTCGACATAATTTACACCAGCTGATTAACTATTTGGTAGTCACAGTTGGTGTCGGCAAAAGCGCTGTAGCCTCACCATCAATAACTAGTTGGTTACCATCTTTGAAGCACTTTGTCATGAACTTTACACTGCAATTGACCAAAAACCAAAACTCGTCCATAAATTCATAGTAGATGATGCATTTTATTGTAGATAACGTACTACACTCGGGCGACAATTTACTTACAGGTGCTTGTTCCTAAATTCCCGTATGTTAGTTGCGATTACTTCACCAGTTAGCTCTTCTCCAATATATAATGGAAGTTTAAATTGCAAGCTCTGCGACACATACACAGCTCCTGGCTGCAGCAGATTTAAAATAAAAAGTTTGACGAGGGTTACTTGATACCAATCACTCACATTAACAAGATACTGTAAAACAATCAAAGATAAAACTGTTACTAGACACACACAAACACAGAAAAAAATAATTACCACCATCAATCGCAACTGAGTTTATTACACACACACACATGCACAAAGATAAAGCTAAGAACGATCAGTCACAACTGAGTTCGCTTATATTAATTGATTTTAACAAGAATAACTTCAAATTTGAAGATTCACACATTACTGAAAGTGGATTATGGAAAAAGATAAGCAAATATCGTCTAAGATGACTTATCCACAAATAGCCTATGATATAGTTTGTGTTAATTTAAGTAGAAAATACCATACAATTTTTTTACTTGCAGGTCATATAAATATACTTACAAAATGAGAAGCAATGATCCTTGGAAATAATGAAGCAACAAGCATGCCAGGAACAAGTCGGTCTTCGAATCCAGCATTTTTAGCAGATTCAAGATCAAAGTGAACAGGATTTAAGTCGTGGGTCAGGTTTGAATAATCGAGAATATCGGAATTAGAGTATATTCTTGCTTGCTTTAAAATGTCCCCACTTTTAATAACATTCCCGGACAACGAAGAAAATCTCGAAGATGGAGTAAAGATTGGAAGAATGCGCCTCGTTAGCATTCTCTCAAGTCTCTATTCTTCAGGATGATGAAGCTGGTAGATAAATATTTTACAGCACATTTATCACAGGTTATTTAGTATTACTGTTTTCAAAAGCTCGAGTCAGAGCTCAAAAAACTGACTCTTTTACACTATTCACGCTTTTTATGTCGATAAATCTTTAAAAAAAAAATCTAAACCGAAGCTCACCAGCTGAAAAAAGTGCCAAGTAGAGGAAATAGAAAGTAGCTGTCTTTCTTGGTATTGTTTGCTTTGGGTCTCTAATTATATTTTTCGTTACAAGTGCGCACACTAACACGTTAAACAAACAAATACTCGCTCGAAAGGGTTATTTAATCAAACAGTTGCAGTGCATATATAATCCACATTAAATTCAATTCACAATATTAAAAAAGGAAGTAAAAGTTTGCAATACTTAGGCCTCTGCAATATTAGTTCCTAACATTTTTCTCATTCAAGTTATATACACTTAACATATTAGTATAGTTCCTTAGTAGTTTTCTATTAACTATTGACTTGGTCCAAATAATAAACCCAATAGTTTGTGGTTAAAAAATTAAAACATAAGAATAATATTAATTGGCGCAACTAACTAAACAAAAAATACACTTGTCTACTAGTATTTAAATAGAAATGTGAAATGGTGACTTGCCTGGGTTTAGAGTAGTGAGAGAAAATGTAAAAAGGTCAAAAAGGAAAAAATGTGTTTGGGGTAAATTACACGAGTGTTTACGTAGATTCAACAAAGTTTATTTGGGTCCATTTATGGCAATTTTTTGGAGAAAAGGACAATGTGGACCCTACTTTTAGGAAAATAATAAATTTGTTTTTTCTTTTATTAAAAACTTTAGGTTATTATGAAACTCTTTTGAGTTCTATATTATTTGTTCCGTTTCCGAAATGTGCATTGAAATAAAATTCGAATTTATGTTTTGTCCCTAGCTCTATGAATTAAAATTAGTATATCCTTTCTTGTATTTCCTAAACATAAACTTTTGTAATGGCTTTAATTTGTCCAAAATAAAACTAACGATGAAATGGAAATTTTACATATTTCTCTGATACAAGACAATCATTTTGGAACTAAGACATAAGAAGAGGGGAGTATTGAATAATCCATTTATTTATTATTCTTTTAAGAGTATCATTAGTTTTTGTTTTTACTCACTTATTATCAAATTATCAATAATGTCGTTTTACTCTAGCATACCATGTAAGAATATATATAGTTAACTTTTTCCTAATCGTGTGAGTAAATGAGAACAAAATTACTATTTCTTTGGGACTTGGGATCAAGCTTATTCGATCGGATTCTGTCACAGCATAAGCTAAGCTATATTGCAACCCAAAATTTTCATGTGTGAGAGTATTACAAATTTGTTAATGTTGTGCCATGCCCACGTCCAATAGAACTTACGAAATCGAGAAATATTTCTTTGGTATGAACATGTTATTATTTGAATTGTTATATATTATTAATTAACCTCCTACGTGATGTACCCCAAAGCCAGTCTTTTTAAAAAAGGTTTTAAGAAGTAAAAAAGACTACTCGACCAAGTAATAATATAAATTTGTTTTAATGGATTCTCTGGTCAATATGGATATTATAGAACTTTTTTTGTATTGATCAGATCGATCTGTTTTAAGACTGGCTTACTAGTACAATCTGACAATTACATTTGTTTTTTGCTACAATTGTTAGGTTCAGATTCTCAACATTAGCACTGTGTATCGTGTTTTTGAGTTTTTTCAAATCTAGTTTGGTCAAATTCTTATCGATTTTAATTTTCAAACAACACTCATTAATTAACACTAAAGATGGAAAATGCCTTTCAACTTTTTCCTAATTGGTGTTGGGTTGGTAGAAAAGTTGGTTAAGTAGAAAAGTCATTGTTCGAAGCAACTTGATGGAGAAGATTGTTTCGAAATTTAGCGAAAAAGAAAATGAAAATTGTTGGCTTTGGTATTCAACTTAGATATATTACACTTTGACATTTTTAGGCCGGTTAGTGGTTACACTTTTCTGCGATTATAATATAGGTTTTGCAAAAATATTTTATCTAAGTTTTCGTTTTAGACATTTTGCATAGCTTTTGTATATATAAGCCAAAGCCGGGAAGTTATTTTTTGTTTGTACATTTTGCCATAAAATATAAGAGATATGCGATTGGAAATCCTACGCTCTATGTGAATTTGCTTTTTCATCAATTTTAAAATTGGTCAAATAATCAAGCGAATTAAAAACCGACACCTATGACCCGAACTTCTTAACCCCACGTCATACGTGGCAATTATTTTGAAAAAAACCAATTTATGAGATAATGAATGATTGTAATGTTGTAAAAAATGTTAGCTATTTTACGTATTTTTCATTTCGTGAATTTTTTCTAATGTCTCTATTTATATTTATATTTGATTACTTGACTATTGTTATTTGTTTTATAGCATGAAGAGATTCTTTGTTCGGTTTAACTCGTGAAAATATGTACTTATTATCATTTTCAGTTATAATTTGTTAGAATTCTGAGTAAAAAAATAAATTAAATTGAACATAGCAATATAGCATCCTATTTGCTCAACAACATATTAATAATGCAAGTATAAATTTTAATGTTGGCATCGGGATCCACAAAACAAAATAAAAAATAAAAATAAAACTATAAAAGTCACATATGATTTGCTACAAAATATATAAAACCAAATATAATACCTTTCTCATACACCACTAAAAGTATACTCTTAAACAAAAATACAAAAAGTGTCATAATATAATATATCAGTTCAATTTTAATATTAATCTTGTACTAATAATTTTAGCAAATTATAGCTGAAAATACTAAAAAGTACTTAACATATTTTTACGGGTTAAACCGAACAAAGAATATCTATATGCTATGAAACAAATAACAATAGTCAAGTAATTCACGAAATGAGAAATATATAAAATAACTAACATTTATTACAACATTACAGTTATTCAACATCTTATAAATTAGTTTGTTCAAAATAATTGTCCTGTAGCATGTGAGGTTAAGAAGTCCGGGTCATATGTGTCGATTTCGAATTTGCTTGATTATTTGACCAATTTTAAAATTGATGAAAAAACAAATGTAGGTAGAACGTGGAATTTGCAGACCCCGATCTTGACCATGAAAAGTAAGTAAATGGAGACTTGTGATTGATGTGTAAAGATAATGTATTTTTTTTATGTGTGTATGGATCATTCCCCTATATGTATTTATGGCAAAATACCACTCCCCACCAAAGACACTGTAAGACCTATGGTGGCCATCAAATTGAGTGAATAGTCTTAGTGGGGATACCTGGTCATCAGCTATTAAACTCTATTACTAATGGTCCTCCGATCAAAACGGCAACTAAACTGCCACAAAAGCTTTAAGAAATAGCCGATTGTCTTATCGGCATAACCAAAAAAATATATTTGCCTTTTGCTATCATTGAAGGCACACGGTTCAAACCCGCCCTAGTTTTCTTTTGCAAGCTATATATAGAAGATAGATCAAAACAATTTTTTTAAAAAAAGGAGGATTAAATTTCAACCCACAATCGCCTTAAAAACTTGTAAAGGTAGTTTAGTGACTTTTAGAGACAGAAATCTACTAATCTATAGATAATCAAGAAACCACATTAATTCACCACCTATATTCGTTAAGCAAGTGTAGAAATGAGGTTCAGTTCCTTTTTCATACTTGACAATTGGCTCTTGTACATTGTTTGCAAATATTTAATCAGAACTCGGGTTTGAAAAGTGTTGCGCTAGGGTTTTCTATAACAATAATATCTTTCTAGCAAAATGGTAACAAAGTAGAGTATAGATTCATTTACAATCACTACTATTTTAACAAAATTTCTCTATCAGTTTTTTTTTATAAATATCTGCACTTACATTTTCATATGTTTTTAACGTGTGGAAATAACAAAGCTATACCTAACAGGCTACTTCTTCTGGTACAATTATTGAAAATATGATGAAGCTGAGAGAGACAACCCAAGGTGTAAGAGATCTCTCAAAATCTGATAGACAATCGTACTACTGGCCTGGTAATATATAGCTGAACAAAATTAAAAATATTTCGAACTGTGGGTCGAATAAGTCCATGTGGAATGACCATGCATGGCGTCAATTTTAAATTTACATTAAATTACTGCTTCCAACTTTCTGTTGTTTACTCTTTACTTGCTCTTTCCAAAGAGAGAGAAAATAAACCACTTATAAGAAATTGAACAAAGTAACCATGATATTTGTTTGAATGTGGAATGGGCCCCCGAAATTACATTATATTTCTTCTTCTTCTTTTAGTACTAAATGGGATTGTAATTCACTAAAAAAAATGTCATTATAAAATCACATGTCATATTGGTGATGATATATCAAGTGTCGCTAAATTTAGTAACAAAAGTTATTGCTAAATTATTGCTAAATTTAGCAACGGTTTATAACCATCAGCTTTGCAACATGGTGTATGATGGTATCCTGACAATTTATTGTAATTCTTATACGGCGGAGGGGGGATTTGGTATAGCTAATTTTTTTTTACCAAAATTATATATAGTCGCGTATGAATTTCTACAATATTAGTTCCTTCCCTGGTTTGAGTTTTGGAGATAAAATATTAAATAGAAGAATTAGGGTTTTTACGATAAGTAACAACAAACTATTATAGTATTGATTAGTTTTTTTAATATTAATGGGAGCATGATTAGAAACTGAGGAGAAAAATTGGGAAATCAAACTAATGCAAGCAGAGAGAAGTCAAAGAATCGAGACGAGGCTATGCTTTATTTATCTATATGATGAAACTCTTTAACAGGACAAAGGTATAAAAAAAGCAAGCTTATATAACTAATGATGTATACGATATATACACACACGCAATAAACACTGAAAAACTGAGTTCCCAAAAGAAAATAAAGTGACCCACCCCTATAAGTTTTAGGATAGTAAAGTTCAAACAAGTATATATGAGTATTGATGTAATTATAAACCAATGGGTCGTACCACAGTTTTGTAAATGTAGTATGTATATAGATACGATATATACATAACCACGAGAGGGTTTTCTTTATAATGAGTAGCAGAATATTACATTATAATAAAACGTTATGTGGTAAATATTGTTCATCTTTTGAAATTAGTATTAGATATGCCAACAAAACCAGGGTGGTAACCTTCGTGAATAAAATTAGTTTTGGATATACCAACAAAACCAGGGTGATGACGAATCAATGCTTATGAAAAATCTTGTCTTGGGTTCATGATTGTCCTTTACTAAACAAACATAAACGAATATGGACAAGTTTTTTTAGTAATCCTACATATACATGTTTTGTTTGGTTTAATTATCAACCCTAAGTTTATGTCAATAAACACTATACATTGTAGAGCTCCGGCC
This sequence comes from Primula vulgaris, assembly GCA_963920805.1. Taxonomy (NCBI): domain Eukaryota; kingdom Viridiplantae; phylum Streptophyta; class Magnoliopsida; order Ericales; family Primulaceae; genus Primula; species Primula vulgaris. Next base: position 28,432,793 of record OY987219.1, read on the forward strand.
CGAAATAAATATTTTTGGTGGGTTGCCTACAAGTTTTTTTTTCTTTGTCAATCCAAAGAAGAAACCGGAAAAAACCATAGTATAAATAATTATTTCTGACGGTATTTATTTACTGTTGGTGTGTGGTGCCCAATCCATTTAGACTATTAACATCTTCTAAAACTGGCACTGACACTGTATAATCAAAATAGGGTATTTTAATAAAACATGGAATATCATTTTTATAGCTAATTAAGGTTATCCTTACTTTGCATTACTGTATTTCTTCCTAACAAATAGGCAAAGGGGCAAAGGAAACAACATGTTGAAGTTACACCTCAAGTAGCTTGGCTTACTTATAAGACAACAAGTACTTTAGTTTGAGGCTTGTTACGGCTGATAGAAAAACAGGTAGCACAGTAGAAAAAATGTGTCCATGATTTTAGATTTATTATGTACGTATATTATCAAAGTTTAATGCTGTTTTACTGTATAGGTTTAGATCATACCGAATATAAGAAGGGTAACAAATGTCGGCTGTGAGACGAAACAGATCGACTCCAACCTTCTACCTTATTCATGACCAAGCAACTTGCTCATTGAAAGAGTATGAACTCTTTCTCTAGGCAGACTCGAAAATATAGTTATGTAAACTTATTTTCTGTTAAGAAGGAACGTGCTAGATATAGGGTAAGGTAGAGACTTGGTAACTGGTTAGCATAGAGCTCCTAAAAAGATTTCGTGCTATCATATCTCTATCAATCCGAGATATACACAATTTTTTTAAATCGTTATTTATTCCACTAAATATCACGACTGATCTCTCTAGCATAATCCGAATATATTATTCGTTCGAATTGTCAAACATGTTTATCATATCACTACGTAAAGATTAATCAGATACTCGTTTAGAAAATTAAATCACTGAGTGATTTCTTATTTAATAAACGTATTATCATTAAGAATGTCCGCTTAACTTATTTGTCGTGTCAGATTATAAATCCATCTGCAGGGTTTACACGCACAAAACTTCTAAACTTCCTTAAGCGAGTATCATCAATCACTTACGGAACGTGTATTTCTTTTATTACTAATAAATAGTTCTCCGAATAATTTTGCATCCAACTCATTAAGTTTATTGACTCGTAACGAATCTCAGCATGTCTGAATCAAAACGACAAACACATACATACACGTCCAAATAGTAATATAGGAATTAAGAGCATAAAGAATAATCATGATCACGAGTTATAAATCTAGTCAGTCACCAAATAATTACTTCGTAACAATTCTGTTTAATACACACAATAATATTGTGTACTAGTAAATGTAGTTGAAACTTAAGCGTTTCATGTAGTCAAGACAAAACTACTAAAAGCATGTATTACAACTTTACTAATGGTGTGCCCATTTGATATAAAGTTGTGAACATATAACTTATATTACATTATAACTGATAGTCTAGTATTCTGTGTAATTTATAATCTACACACTGCACCATCTACTAAATAGAATAATAGACATTTATTTAGTCATTCAATAAATGGAAAATTACCAAAACATACAACTATTTTAAACTAATTACCAAAAAATTACACCCCAACACTTTATTCCCAAAACATACAACTAATTAAAATTATAAATACTAAATAATTTTTATTTTTTTAACAGCTCTCTCTATCTATATATCTATATCTATCTATCTATCTATCTATCTATCTATCTATATATATATATACATACACACACATACAAAAATATCAACTACAATATTCGTCCTCCTCTCTCCGCCACCTATCTCCACCACCTTCCGTCGCACCTCCCTCCATCTCCGATCCCGTCACCATCTCCTCAAATCCCAACCCTCCATCTTCCCCACACTCCTACTTTAACCCCAATCTCCACCGTCCGATCAAAACTCATTCCCCAAATAACTTCATTTTTATTTTTTTATATGAATTAGGATTTTGTTTTTCTTCGATCGGAACGATGCTCATTTTTGGGGCATAATTGGTAAGTAATTAAATAATTGTGAATTTATCGCTTTCATTTTTCACCCTAACCATACACAATATATTTTGTATTTATTAACACTTTCTCTTCTTTGTGTTTTTGTTATTCATACACAATATATCGTTTATACATAGTCTTTAATACATGCATACATGCATACACAATACACAATTATACATGCTATTAAATACAGGCATACACAATACACTTTTTATACATGCTCTTTAATATACATGCATACACAATACACTTTTTGTACACGCTCTTTAATACAGACATACACAATACACAATTTATACATGTTTGTTAATACATGCATACACAATACACTATTTATACATGATCTTTAATACAGTAATACATAATACATATTTCATACATGCTATTTAATACATGCATACACAATACACAGTTTATACATGTTTTTTTAATACGAGCATACACAATACATTATTTATGCATGCTCTTTAATACAGACATACACAATACACAGTTTATACATGTTTTTTAATACGAACATACACAATACACTATTTATACATGCTCTTTAATACATGCATACACAATACATATTTTATACATGCTCTTTAATACAGGCATACACAATACACAGTTTATACATATTTTTTAATACATGCATGCACAATACATTTTTTATACATGCTCTGTGCATACACAATACACAGTTTAAACATATATTTTTAATACGGGCATACACAATACACAATTTATACATGTTTCTTTAATACGGGCATACACAATACACTATTTATACATGCTCTTTAATACAGGCATACACAATACATATTTTATACATGCTCTTTAATATAGGCATACACAATATATATTTTATACATGCTATTTAATACAGGCATACACAATACACAGTTTATACATGTTTTTTTTTAATACGGGCATACACAATACATTATTTATGCATGCTCTTTAATACAGACATACACAATACACAGTTTATACATGTTTTTTAATACGAACATACACTATTTATACATGCTCTTTAATACATGCATATACAATACATATTTTATACATGCTCTTTAATACAGGCATACACAATACACAGTTTATACATATTTTTTAATACATGCATGCACAAAACATTATTTATACATGTTATTTAATACAAACATACACAATACACAATTTATACATGTTTTTTTTTAATACGGGCATACACAATACACTATTTATACATGCTCTTTAATACAGGCACACACAATACATATTTTATATATGCTTTTTAATACAGGCATACACAATACATTGTTTATACACGCTCTTTAATACAGTCATACACAATACATTCTGTATCCATTGACGGTTTATACATATTTTTTTAATACGGGCATACACAATACACTATTTATACATGCTCTTTAATACAGGCATACACAATACATATTTTATATATGCTTTTTAATACAGGTATACACAATACATTGTTTATACACGCTCTTTAATACAGTCATACACAATACATTCTGTATCCATTGACACTGTCCATTTTTTTGTTTTTTTTCTTATTATTCATACACAATACACTTTTTATACATGCTCTTTAATACAGGCATACACAATACATAATTTATACATGTTTTTTTTAATACGAGCATACACACACTACAAGAAAAATACACTAGGCCGACAAAAAATATTCGTCGCTACAGCCGAAATTTCGTCGCCTAAACGTTTACCCGACAAAACTTTCGTCGTTAAGACTCCGTCGCGTATAGACTGTCGGGAGGGAACCAAGCGACGAAAATTGAATTCTTCGGGCAAGTTTCACTTTTGCCGACGAATTGGGCGACAAAAGTTGTTCGTCGCTAGATGAGTACCGACGAAAAATTTCGTCGCTAGATGCGAATCATAAGTTCACGAAGTATGGTTTTCCCGACAAATATTGTGTCGGTAGAAAGATCTTTTAACGACGAATCTAACACATTTTTTGAAATAAGATTTGTTGGCACAACTCTTATGTAATATTTCATTTCGATTTTTGATAAATGATTTGTCGGCATAATTTGGTCTATCTATAGTTTATTATTAAAATTAATCATTACAAAATATATTTTTATCTAATAATTGATTAAACGAATATTAAGATCGATATTATTAGAAACAATCAATAAAATAAATTTCATGTCAAAGATACAGACAACACATATTTACAAAAACAAAAACATCGAATTAAGATTAAAAAAGGGAAATGGGTTATCACAACATTTATGGCGGGTATATCTTTGGTGCACGGTTTATGAAGTGTATATAACACCACAACTGGACTATCGTTCACAATAATGTTATCCATGTTAAATTATCAAAAGAAAAGCAGTAAATGTGTCGCACTGTTCAAGAGCACATCCAACACCAACAGCCAAATAAAATGTGGAAAGAACATACTATTCCCCAAAATCCAGGATTCCAGATACCCACTCCGCCAACTGGACACGGATTTGGGCCTATGTTGTCACATACAACATCCATTCGAAGTGCAACTTTGTTCCGTTCAAAGCATGAAGATCTGTCCGTCGATACAATCAGATGTGAATCACTTCCTATTATATCCCAAGGCTCAATGTAGGAAGGAGTGTTTTGCCCCCATTTTTCAAAACCTGTAATATTTAATTAATTACTTTTCAATAGATAGTCTTCCTTTAAAGAGGAATTATAAGAAAAGTCCCTCCTTAGTCATTTAAAGGCAAGTTAAACAAATCTAAAGATCGAAAAATATAAGTTGCTATTTTGATTTACTTTATAAACATGAGTAGAGTAATAGTGAACCTCTATCGTCGACAAGCTCTGCCCACAAACCACCGGCTCCAGCATGGTTAATTTCCTGCAGATTAGCAGTAGTTTTTTTTAGAAAATTGACCTCCTTCATAATTAAATAGATACTAGCATACAAACATATCAATTCCCTGCAAGCGAAAAAAGTAAACTATAGGCATATCAAGATAAGAACCTCTATGTGCTTAACACATTAAAATAAGAACAAAAGAAGAGAAAGCAAAAACTCCACCCCATAAGTCTACATTTGAATAGGACCAAATGATAAATTCCGAAGCAAAATATCATCAACAAGACTAAATAATGATTCGGTAATCTCCATCTATAAGTGACAAGAAAAGTGAAGTGTATGATTTGCTTGAGATATGCTATTTCTCGATATATAAGTATCTCATTATTTTCGATAGGGGGCACCTGGCCGAGATCTTAGTTACATTCACTTGGAAAACAAACAATGGATTGTGATAATAAGCCATACTAATGCTAAAAGTTAATTTTGCAAATACATGAAAATTTAGGCTACCACAAAGAGCATACAAACAATGAAACAATATTAAGAAGCAGGATCTTAGTGTAATTGAATATAGTTCACCTCAAAGAACAGGCCAAAAAGAGTATCTGGTATCTTTCGTCCTGACGAAGCAGATACATCGACGAATAAGTTAGCTGTTTGATTGATTTCGGCAACGTACTCATATGCAGAACAATGATACAAAATGAATAACTCAATTACAACCATGAACAAAACTCTAATGAAATTCTGCATCTTGCCGGCTTCTTCAATTTTAAGAAAATACCAGCACATGTTTGATCCAAGGAGAATAGAAAAGTAAATTACATATTGTATTCCAATAACCAAATACAAATGCGACATGCTTCATTTCTCTTTCCCAAAATTCCCAGCTGGTGATATGGATGTGTAGGTGTACCAATTCTGCATTTCCTAATAGTTAATTTAAGTATCACACTAGCGTTGGCCGGTGAGATTTTTTGGTAGATTAGCACCACTTTATAAAGATACTGAAACTAATTACTCGAGTTACAAGGAGGTGAAAGGATTTTTTTACTTTATAAAAATTTCCTGAGGGAAAAAAATGTAAAAACTAAATTTACTTCTTCGATTGAGAAAGACCATTTTGAGAGGTTAATATTGCAGATAAAGATAATTCATTAAACCACAATGTACCCAAAACGAATTTAATTCGATACCAAAATGAACCAAAAACCCGGGAAGTACACAGAATCGATTCATATTCTGTTTCTGATTTCCTCAATATCCAAACAAAGATTTCAAAGGTTTACTCCGACTTAGTTTTATGAAAGTTTTCACCTAAAATAAATAAAAATAATATATAGAAGAAACCATAGAATTTATACATACATATAAACAGAGCCAACAACAACAAAATAATCCAACCAAAACCACCAAAATGAATGACATAAAAACTGAAATAGCATTTTTCTGGTCTACTAGACCCACGGCCCATTAATCAATATCGTTAGTGCTAAATTTACAAAGAAAGGATATGATTTACATTAATAAAACAATAACTCTTTTGTTCCTCTCGTTGCATTAACTAGTAGATGCATATATAAATATATGCAAGATCAACATATGAATTAAATGATACATCAAACATGGGATTTGGAGTAATCAATTTTGACATATCTAATTATTAAGTAAACAACTACTATACAAATTATTGGGAGTTTACAAGCACAAAAATGATAAAATTTATAAAACCAGATCAACCCAAAAGGACACAAATCTTGATAGTAACGGATGAAATAGCTATAATATCCAGACAATCTAACTTTATTAGATCGAATCACTACAAAAGAATATTTAATAGAAAATCAGAAAACTACCTTTGAGAGCTTTAGTTGCAGATCATGGGGGGTGGGGAGAGAGAGAGTGAAACAAGGAGTAGTTTTGGAGGAAATTAGAGACGTGTATTATTAGTAGTTGGTGGGAATTCTTTTATTGGTTCCCGCCTATTAAAAAATATGGCGGTAAGTGCGAAATACCAAAAATTTTAGCTTAAAACTTAATATTCACCATCTTACTACTACTAAAAAAATTTATATTTTTTTACTTCAATATTCAAATTATTTAAAACTTAAAAACATGTGTTATAAAAATTCAACTTTTAATCTAGACTTCTTTCCTATTTTTTCTTAAAAATAGTATGAATGATAAAATATTTATATATCAGAAGAAGAGTGATAATGTTTTGAACTATTTCAAATAAAAATCGCATTTGAGTCATAAAGTGTTCGGTTCATGTTCGTTTAGTTTATTTATGAATTGAGCATGAATCAAAATATATAACTCATTTCGTAAAAATATGTCAGCTTGTAAAGTTTTGGTTCATTCGACCAATCATTAATACATACATGTATAGATCGATAGATTAATATACTTATAAAATAAATAACAAAAAAGTTTCATAGGATATTAGTGAAATATAATAATAAGACTGATTTTTTACTTAAATAACAAGACAAATGAGTTATTTACATTTATTTATATATATATAGAAGTAATTTTCTTATTTTGATATGATACTAGCTAACCCCTAAAACATAATTTCTAACCCCTAAAAGCTAGAACTTTTAACCAACATTTTGGCTTAAAAGCTTCTACCCAAACACTCACTCACAATAAGCTTATAAAATGCTCTTTACAATTTTATTGAAAATTGAAACAACACCCACAATTGATTGCTTCTAAAATAAGCTAATATGTGTTTTCGATGATGTTTGATCTTTGTTGGAGCTTGTATCTCTTTATCTTCACTTTCTCTCTTTTCGAATTATATCACCAAAATGGTGATTTTGGGTTTTTGTATATGAGAGAGTTTGAATGATTGATTGTAATTGTTATTGGTGGTTTGGAAGAGAGATTGAGCTTGTATATAAAGACCAAAGGTCTGTTTTTCTGGGTTATGACCGTTGGAAGTGGTTGAAGGTTTTTAACAGCCATTTTCCAGAAAAAGCTGAAAAGCTGTTTTCGAATTCTGCAGAAAACGATCGGTCGTTTTCTACAGTCGATCAGTCATTTTCCAGAAAACGATCGGTCGTTTATGAGAAACGATCGGTCGTTTTTTTGACCTGCTCACTGGAAGAATTTGGACCAAAAGCGATCGGTCGTTTTTGTCCAGTCGATCGGTCGTCTGTTCTTCTGGCAGTTTTTTTTTTTCGGTCTTCTTCGAAAGCCCATAACTCCTTCGTTTTAGCTCCGATTCTGGTTCCGCTTGAACCTGTGGCTTCGTTTTTCCGAGCTCTATCTTTCTGGAGTTCTGCAATTTACAAATTCTCTTTTTGAAAAAAAACAAGAATTATATCATCGAAATAGAGAAATCGTAAAATCATTAAAAACATAATCAAAATCAATTATTGAACCCCATGGTTCAACAAGCACGATGATGACATTACATCTCCATGATTGACGTTTCATGTTTTTATGATTTAGAATTTATATTTAGAATTATTCATTTCTATTACTCGTTTTGTAAATATGTGTTGTTTGTATCTTTGACATGGAATTTATTTTATTGATTGTTTTTAATAATATCGATCTTAATATTCGTTTAATCAATTATTAGATAAAAATATATTTTGTAATGATTAATTTTAATAATAAACTATAGATAGACCAAATTATGCCGACAAATCATTTATCAAAAATCGAAATGAAATATTACATAAGAGTTGTGCCGATAAATCTTATTTCAAAAAATGTGTTAGATTCGTCGTTAAAAGATCTTTCTACCTACACAATATTTGTCGGGAAAACCATGCTTCGTGAACTTATGATTCGCATCTAGCGACGAAATTTTTCGTCGCTACTCATCTAGCGACGAACAACTTTTGTCGCCCAATTCGTCGGCAAAAGTGAAACTTGCCCGACGAATTCAATTTTCGTCGCTTGGTTCCCTCCCGACAGTCTATACGCGACGGAGTCTTAGCGACGAAAGTTTTGTCGGGTAAACGTTTAGGTGACGAAATTTCGGCTGTAGCGACGAATATTTTTTGTCGGCCTAGTGTATTTTTCTTGTAGTTAACCCCTCTGAAAAGAATTTTAATATCCGAATCAATTTTTTTTAATTAATTAAGTAAACACTTACATGAATCAATGCCTTAATAAGCTACTATTATCAAATAATCTGTAACCAAACAAGGCCTAAATTGCATTTACATCCAAAGATCACCAAAAACCAAACAACGCTTAAACCATCTAAATAAGGCCTAAAATAAATGTACAAATTAAACAAGGCCTAAATTAAGACAATCAGTCGACAAAATATAGATACACACATTCGCCAGTAAATAATTATTTTTGGAGCCGACCAATTAACGAATTCGTCGTCAATAATTGACCCGACGAAATATTTTATTCTCTAATTTGTCGGGAAAAGTGTAATCAACTTTTAAACTTTTTGTTTCGTTTCTGCCGACAAATTTAGTTGATTCGTCGGCTAAAGTGACCTCCGGGCGATAAATTTTGGGTTCGTCGGCAATTTTTTGTCGAGAGAGATATATTTTCTTGTAGTGACAATACATTATTTTTATATATTTTTGTGATTTTGGATTTTTCTTGGTTTTTTTTTTGCCACTTTTTTGGAGATTTTTTGGGTTTTCGACTTTTTAAAGTTTTTTTCAGCACTTTTTTGGTTTTTTCGGCTTCTCGACTTTTGTGAACTTTTTTCATTCTTTTTGTGATTTTGGATATTTTTTGGGTTTTTTTACCAATTTTTTGGGTTTTTTCGGTTACCGACTTTTTTAAAAGTTTTTTCAGCATATTTTGGGTTTTTTTGAATTCTCGACTTTTTTGAACTTTTTTCATTATTTTTTGTAATTTTGTAATTTTCTTGTTTTTTTTTTGTTTTTTACCATATTTTTGAGCTTTTTTCGGGTTCTCGACTTTTCTGAACTTTATTTTTATTTATTTTTGTGATTTGGATTTTTCTTGGGTTTTTTTTATTTTTTGCCACTTTTTCGGAGTTTTTTCGGGTTCCCGACTTTTTAAAGGTTTTTTCAGTACTTTTTTGGTTTTTTCGGGTTCTCGATTTTTGTGAACTTTTTTCATTCTTTTTGTGATTTTGGATTTTTCTTTGTTTTTTTTACTTTTTGTAACCATTTTTTGGGTTTTTTCGGGTTCCCGACTTTTTAAAAGGTTTTCCAGCATTTTTTGGGTTTTTTCGGATTCTCGACTTTTTTGAACTTTTTTCATTTTTTTGTGAATTTGGATTTTTATTGGTTTTTTTATTTTTTAACATTTTTTTGGATTTTTTTGGGTTTCCGACTTTTTTAAAGGTTTTTCCAGCATTTTTGGGTTTTTTCGGCATCTCGACTTTTTTGAATTTTTTTTATTTTTTGTTGTAATTTTATTTTTTTCGGTTTAGAAGTCATTTTATCATTAAATAAGATAGTATTTTGTGGGAAAAAAATGATGATTTAGAAAGAGAGAGGAGAGAGAGGAGAAAGAGAAATTTTTTGATAGGTGAGGAGAAATATATATTTTTTTCTATTTTGGATCAATTGTATGTTTTGGGAATAATTTGTTTGGGTTGTATGTTTTGGTAATATTTCATAACACATTGTATGTTTTGGGAATTGACCCTTCAATAAATAATGCTAAATAATAATTACTCATTATATTATCATTTAATAAATCAATTCAAAATATTTTCAAGTATAATTCAAAAACAATCATTTATTTTAGTATATTCCTAACAATGGTGTCAATGGGGTAGAGCACAAACCAATAATTACTTACCTAATTTAATTAGCTAAATAAACAAAAGAAAGGCATAAGGTGTGCAATGAAACTTTAAAAAGTCAAATATTGATGCTCCATGAGTGCAAATCATTGGTTAAAGACAAGTCATTTTACCAATATACAAAGTGGCATTTGTTTACATCAACTTTATACAGTGGCATTTGTTAAATCCCAAGATAAGTAAATAAATGTATAAAAGTAACTTAAAAAAAAAAGTAAACTCAACTCTTAAGGAATGGGTAAGAAATAAATCTTAAAGTTTTAATAAAACCAACAACAACAAACGATATCAAAATTTAAAATAGAAGTCGATGATGAATTTGGTAAGGAGCTACTATGATAATAAAATATGTATAAATTCAATACCCATTAAAATAAAAAGGTATGCATTTGAAAAAAGTTATTGTTTCACTAGAAATAAACAATAACGACTCATCTATCTTTTCTATCTCTGCAACACTTGTTACACTACGACGGTAGACGACGAACCATTTCATCCCCAAAGTTTAAGAAAAACAATATATTCACGTCTTAAAACAAATATTCCTAAGAAGAATAAAAGAAAAAATTCTGAAAATTTAATTTACCAGTTCATTCAATTCTTCATACTCCTCATAGACCATGTACTATGGGTGCACATTTAATTATGTTTGTAATGTTATGTTTTGGACATGTTATCGCTTTTTTCATATGTATTCGTAATTTTTTTCGATTTTTTTTTTGTTAAATCAATGTTTTATTTGTTTTCTAAAGTGTTTTTTCAAAAAAAAACTGTAAATTTTGACTCTTTATATTTTTTTTGGTATTTATTAAAAATAAAACAAACAATACCCAAAGAGTCAATTTTTACAGATTTTTTTGAACAAACACTTTAAAAACAAAACAAAACGTTGATTTAAGATTATTTTTTTTACAAATGCATATGAAAAAAAACGATAACATGACCAAAATATGATCTTACAAACACGAGCAAATGTATTCCGAGGTACTATCTACCTTTTCTATCTTTCCTACCTCTTGAGGACCGGGAACTTGTTCTCGTCCCAAATAAACCAGTTTTTGTTTAAAATTGCAGTCAAAAGAAGCCTTAAGTATTAACAATATTTAGCTCTTATTTTTTAAAGATTTAGAAGCTAACCGTCACCGTTGTAATGGTTCATTCTTTTTTCATCAACACAATGAAAACCTATGTTTAAAACTTATGAAATGTATGATATTAAGCAAGCTACAATAATCCAACATCCAACAATCTAATGAATCAATTTTCAAAATATATTCATATATTCAACAATTTTAATTAAATAGTAGTAAACAAACATATCATATAGCTAGTTGATCATCTAGTATGAAGTTACTATAGTAAATTGTGTTATTGAAAATTAGGCGTCCCATAAAATTGGGAAAAAGACCGAGTTAGCATTCCCTTACAATTTTGGGTAAAAGTATGTAGGATTTAGGAACAAAAGCACTTCTCTTTTAAATTTCTTCTTTCGGTTATTGAGATAAATCAAAGTGAAAAAAAAAGTCAAGTAAAATATAATCGCTCCTTTTCTTTGATTCGGTGAAAATCAAAACCCTTCTGTTTATGAAAAGAATAGAATGAATTGAGCTTTCAAATTCATTTGCTAGAGCATATTTTTTTTACAGAGAGAAGTTTTAGTTTAAGATTGGTACTTTTACACCTAAAACGTAATTGGTGCATATGTGAACCAATTTATTTACCAATTTCCCAACAAATACTAAATACCGTATTCTTCAGTATACAAATCCAAATGGGCGTAAATCGCTTTAAGATTATTGTACCGACAAGCACACATATCGATTATTAAAAACACACAAATACTGGTTGAGCATCTCAAAAAATAGGGAAAGATGTGAAATAAATAAATAATCATGTATAGTACTAGTATGTATCAAAAATATCAAAGGCTCACCTGAAAACGTACATTGAAGAAAGAGAAACAGCTTTCTTGTGGGAGTGTAAATGTCCAACTCTGCAAGGCTAATATTATCTATGTATATATATATATATATGTGTGTGTGTGTGTATTTACAAAGTGGGTTATTGCCGATGCAGCATCATCAAGATTCTCACCTTGACAAGAGAGAGTAATTCATGATGATATTTCAAGTGTGAATCTTGATGATGCTACAGCTGCAAACAATCACTGTTCTTCTGCAGAGGTGTGAGATATAAACTTTATATATGGACCAACATACAAACTAGATGGGGAAATTATATTGTTACAGGTGTATAAGGTGGAGCTGAACAAAGAATGAACTAGAAACCCTAGCTAAAAACACTATAAGAGATATGAAGATGAAGAGCAGCCAAGGAGATCTAGATTAATAGATATATGGATGAGAAAGCTACAGAGGGAGGGTTAGGGTAGTCACAATATATATAGAACAACCGGAACAAATTTACTCAAGTTCGTATGGTCAAGTTTTAGTTAGTTTATCGTTTTTTTCATATGTATTCGTAATTTTATTTTTTTATTTTTTTTATAAATCAACGTACTATTTTATTTCTAAAGTGTTTATTCAAAAATATTTGTAAAAATTGAACTTTTTTTTGTTTAATTATTTGCTTGATAATTTATAATGTAGTAATATTAATAAATACAAAAAATATATATAAAAGGTCAAAAATTTATATATCTTTATGAATAAACATTTTAGAAATAAAATAGTATAATGATTTACAAAAAAAATCGAAAAATAATTATGAGTACATATGAAAAAACCGATTAACTGACCATACGGAAATTTGAACCAGAACACCATACGTTTATGTTTTTTCATTTTGTTGTAAAACATTTTGGAACATTATGTATGCCATTACTCATTAGTAGGTTTAGCAATTACGAACTTTTTGTTATGTTATGTTCTAAATACTTCTAATGGTAACGGTTTTAACTTATCACCTATATAAAGGTGGAACCCTCCAATATTATTTCTCTAGACTTGAAACAATACAATGAGCTAGATTGTTTTCTCCACACACAATTTTCTCTTGTTTATATTGTTTATCACTGTTCCATACAATATTGAGTTAAATATAGAAATTTGGGTGTTAATCAAGAATATAACCCACAGTTATTTGTTTATGAATCATATCATATGCCATATGATTTATTTCGATGAAAATTGACTATTGTTACTCACATATGTTACTTGAAAAATGAGTAGTTATATGAATTTGTTGGACCGAAACTGTCACTTTTAGAGTAGCCTGCAGGAACGAAACTGTAACTTTCTGAAACTGTAAGACTTACTCTGTAATAATTTTACTACTGAATAGTTTCTTGAATTTACAGTGGTAGTACTCTAGGTTTCCATTTGGGTTATATCTGGTCCGTTTCTAGTTTCTATGTACATTCATCAAATACACTCAAAGAAAAACATATTGTTTTTTTCAAAGCATTCATACCAGCTTATATACCTAACTTACTATATGATAACAAACTCAGTAAGTGACTCTTAGTTGATATTTTTGATTTATTAACATCATTAGCTTATCTTAGTGTTTTGAGAATAATATACGATTTATGCATTTTATACATTTTAAATAAAAAAATTTGCCAGAATATAATGAGTTTTTTAATTAGATTTAAATTGAAGTGTCAAGTTTAATTTCTCTATAAAAATTAGGGTATGCATTTTATGATAGAATTGTCCTTAAAAATGTTATAAATTTTATAAAGGTCACAAATTGACTGACTGACTTAATAATTTACGGTTTTCCAGCAAATAACAACCATTCTGCAAATTTATATGCACTTTGAAGTTTAAATTTGTGGGTATACAGTTCAAAAAGATGAAAATGCAATTTTTAATTCATAATTTGCGTTTTCAAACATTTATCAATTAATATGATTTTTTTAAGTGTTTATACGGGTAAGTAAGTACACACTGCATAAAAACATGTATCAACAGTTGTGCACAATTTTAAATTACGGAGCTTTAGGAGGGTATACCTATCGGCATATACCTGTAGGTATGAGTTCAGAATTATAAAAAGTTAGTTTTTTTAAAAAATGGTATGTAATTTCTATGAGGATGAGTATGCAGTTTGTGATGTGTATACATGTATATTGAGCTTTAAAAAAGTGTTATTCCTTTCATAGACGGAAGAGAAAGTAAAAAAAAAAACTTGTTTTGCCGCCATATACTACTTAAAAAGATGGGAAAAACAAAAGAACCGAGTTTAGAAAAAAAAAAAAGGTATGCATTTTGATGAGAATGAGTGTGCAAGTTGTGAAGTGCAAACGTGTGTATCGATTTAAAAAAAAAGGTTATTTAATTAATAATAATTGATATAATGTACATTTTCAAAAGTGCATAAGCGCATAGAAATGCATACCAATATGTATACATTTAAGGATTTTCAAGATATCTTGGTTCATGATGTTTTTCTGCCTTTTCAAGGTACATTTTCAACATTTGCATTAGTCGAAGTATTATGCGATACTCTGTGTAGCCCGTCGAAACTTTGTGTAATACATCAGAGTTCAGAGCCTTGTCGTAACTCTCGACATCTTGTCGAAGCTTCCCGTCGCCCGTTGGAGATCCGGACAACCCGTCAGCTTTCGGCATCCCATCAGAGCCTCGTTGGACCCTTGTAGGGATCTCGACAGTCTGTCAAAGCTCTCGACATCCCGTTGAAGCTTTCGACAGCTCGTTAGTGCTCCGAAGAGGTTTTAGGAGCTCCGTGCACCCGTCGAAGCAATGGACATCGGTTTGGAGCCTCGCCGAAGCTCTGGTTACCTTGCTTGAGCTTTGTCGACAATAGGTTGATGATGGTAGTGGCCGAAGGTGAGAGTGGTGTGAGCTAGGGTGAGATTTTTAATGATTTGTTAAACAGTTATAGTTTTTGATTGTTTGATCAATTTTATATTGATATATACTATAATAATATGTGAAAAAAAAATAAAAAAAAATGAACCCGTGTAAGTATTTTGCCCAAAATATCCCTGAATAAAATAACAAATACAACCATACACTAGTCATAAACAAATGAGATAATTACAAGTAAATTCTATATTTATCTATCTTTTAACTACCCTATTCGTTTAAAATATTTAATCATGCAAATTAAAATTGTGATGATCAGATCAAATCTGGTTAATTTTTCATTTTTTACGACTATTTAAGCCTATTTCAGTATTCACCCATAAAAATATGATTCTACTAATATTTGTAACTAGGCTAACAAATTTAAATTCTGTAACATTAGAATTCTATAACATTAGCGAGCTTTTCTTTTGTCCCGTTGCTAGGGATATTTGTACTGTAAAATTTAAATGTGTTTGCCAAGTGAATTAACGTATTTTGGGTCACTGGCAGTGCCTGATGTGATGTGCTGGTTTATTTTTATTTAAAAATTAATTTGTAGTTATTTTTATAAAATATATAAAGATTTTCGAAATTTCACCAACCAAAATATAATAAATTGTAATCGTTACCCACTTGCTTGCGCGACGCGTGATATATATATGATTCGAATAAATAAATTTTTAAAAATTATATTGATCGAATGAATATATTAAATTAGATAGGGTGAATACAAAATACACGTAAAACGATTTTGTTTGGCATAGTATTATAATTATTTTGAAAATATAATGATTTTTATGTGAATTTTACATTTTGAACTTTGCCGGCCTAAAAAATAACTGCCATTTTAACTGCCATTCTGTCCGTTCCCGTATTATAATAATAGAATATATATATTTTAATAAAGAAATTCAATTTCACCACTTTGCCTTTCCATATAAACAAAAATAGTTAATCCTGTCTTCAGACCACTGCTTTCATTCTTCTTGTATCTATAAGTGAATAAATAGTCGAAATTAAAAGGTTTTTTTTTTTAATAGTTTTTTTTACTACCAGTATGTTGTTAAAATACTTGCCTTCAGGAGAGGAACTAGTAACACCACACCCCATATTGATCCTTGATTTTTTTAATCGATTTTAGGCTTTCAGCATCCTCATAATTACGAAAAAAACATTTCTAGTTCCGCCACTGCTTGACTTTTGACATAGCGGGCCTAAAATAAATATTTTGGATGGGTTGCCCAGAGGAAAATAAATTTGAATCTGCTTTTAACTTGGGAAATGATCTTTTTTTAGGATAGAATGAAGTAAACTAAACGTTATATTGAAGATTAACTTAGAAAAAGGCTATATTGCTAGTATAAAGTAAGCTTCATTAGAGTAATTAAGGAGACCTCACAGTAATGGTAACTGATTAAGATATTTCGGTTGAACCTAGAAATTTTGAGGAGAGTTGTATTTATGTGTTTTATGGAGTGTGACTGTGTGATCGTTTTTAATTTACCCACAATTATTAGCTGTATCTCAGTATCTGGATTTATAAGTCAATGCCACACTCTCGATTGATATTGGGTTTAGTTGCAATGAATGAGACACGATGTCTTGCCAAGCGAGAACTTTCTTGGAATAATTGATTCAGACGTACGGAAAATTTCCCTAAGGTTTTATTCTTTTGACCCATTAGAGCTAGCCTAGCATGCCATAATTGAAATTCTGAAATCGGAATTCGAGGGTTCAATTCTGCCTTGTAAAAAATTCATCAATATTTTTTTCTAGATATTAAAATGGTTAATTTTTATATTTGAAATCTACAACCAACCAAACCCACAGTTGTATCAGGAGTGAGAAAAATAGCTACTTTGCTAGTTCATCTGAATCCATTTTTGGTAAAATGTGTTTAACATAGCTAATGATTTGTGCGGAAACATTGCATCTGCATTCTGTACGAGAATCTTGTGGTATTATTACTGGATGAATTAATAGGTCACAACAGTAACCAAGTGGGGACTCACAGCATCACTAACAGCTTTATTGCGGTTGAACCCTAGAAATAGCAATCAGAGTTTGTTTTATGTGTTCTACTATATGTATTATGCTTATAAGTGTGATCTGTTTCCTTGTATATCCACGTTTTCAACATTATTTGCAGTTAATAGATGATCTTTGCTAAGGCACATTCTTGGTTGATATTGTTATTAGGTGCAATGAGTGAGGTCTGGGTGTTGCCACGAGAGAATTCTTGCGAGAGTTTTATTCTTATGTAGGAAAATCTTTTTAGAGGGTTTAGTTTATACGTCCTAGTTCCTAAATGAACCGTTTGCCCTTGAAACAAGTTGCTTAGTTAAGATGGATACCATTTGCCGATTTGCTTTCTTTGGGTTACCTGAATAGAGCACATACGCGCATCTTATGTGCTTTTAGCTTTTAAGCTGGGTAGCTAATGGTTGTTCAGCGTTTACAAACAATTCTTGTTTTATTTAATTTTACGGAAGTTAGAGGCTTTAAGCTTAATCCATATAAGATTTTCTTTGTCCACAACAAATCCAAACCATTGTTGCATTTTTGTGTGTATTTTGCATCTGCATGACATGTGGTGCTTTTTAGAAGCGGTAGATTGTTAGGATGGGGGAATTAGATTAAGTGATGATCTGATGATGTTTAGATGTTTAAATTAGGTATCTATAACTATCCTTCCTGGGTCTTTAATATATTTGATGTGAGAATGCGAACATAAGATTTTTAAGTTCATGTAAGTGATTGCTTGAGGGATGGATCATGAATATGTTGATTTTGTCGTCAACAAATAGGCTTGATCTATATTAATGCAACTTTGCATTCATTGTGATTTTTCTTTGGTAACTGTTGCAACAACAAGCTAATTACTTACACTCAAGTATCAACTAATGTTAATGTAACGCCTAGAGTTTGGTGCTTAGTTTATTAGAGCTTATTTTACTAGAAATACTCGTATGTTGAGTCTTGGGTACGTTTAAAAATTTTCGAGTTGTTGTCTCTTATTATGGTGGATATTGCATATACGTGTTTACCTTGTTTGAGATTCTTACGTGTAGTTCATGTATTTTGAGTTTTGTATACGTTGTGGAGTTATTGAGGTAGAAGCATGTCATTTTGGTTGTTGAGCTAGAAACATGTTACCTTCGTTACATTATTGCCTTTTATTTCATTAGTCATTGTTTTACATTATCGTGATACTTACGTACCTTTCGTTTACTTGAGTTATGGATGGAAGAGTGGTATGAGTTGTGTACCCTGAGTATTTTATTTCTTAGATGATGACACGTATTACACGTTTAAATTTTATGGTCTTGTTTATAAAAGTTTATCACTTCTGGGTATAGTTGTTTAAATAGGAATTCTTTTAAGGAGGGTTAGTTGTAACATCCCGTATTTTTAAAAATGGTTTTTATTATGATTTAATTTATCCAAAAACGTTTTATACAAATTTTACCAAAAACCGGTCACTCGACTAATTTTTAGCCAAAATCCGAAACTCTTGCGAAAAACTTTATTTTAAAAACCTGTTACTAATTTTACTAATAAAAAGGACCCAATAGTTTTGTTTTTAAAGATTTGTTATTTTGAGTAGTAAAACTTTATTTTTGGATTTAGAGTTAACTTTTAGAAATTTGGGGACCAAATAGTTCGTTACCACAAACTATCAAAAAGCAGTTTTTCTAAACCTATTTTTCAGCCTCTTTCAAAACATAAACCAGCAAAATACAGAAAAGGGAAGAAGAGAGAGAAAGAGAGAAAAAGAAGAAGAAGAAGAGGAAAAGGAAACCACCATTAGCGGGTTCATACCGGAAGCATCTCCTCTACGCTCTAAGGTAACGAGGGTTATCCATAGCGACTAGACGAGGGTGTATGTTAGGATTAGGTTTTACGTTTATTATAAATTGGGGGTTTTTGCATTTTATATTAATTATGTTCTTATATTGTTAATTAGGGTTAGTTGCTACACTTTTAATTCCATTTATTTGAATGGTAGAGCTTGAGACCTTAGATATATAAATTTTGGATTGATGAGAATATTGATGGGTTTCCGTGTTTTATGTGTTAAATATATGTTATGATGGTTGTTGATAGAATTGAGTAAAATATTGTTGAAAAGAGATGAGTTTTAGATTGTGCATACAAGGTGTTTGTTAAAATGCCCGAATGGGATTTTACGTTATTGGAGTTGTTTGGCTAGTTGCGAATTTAGTACATATAGTTATGAGTTATGTTGATTGACGTTATAGTGACGTTTGAGAATGTTGGTATTATGAGAATGTGTTATTTGCGTGGATTTATATTATTGGCTGAGGCCGTATGAGAATGTGTTATTTGCGTGGATTTATATTATTGGCCGAGGCCCTATAAGAATGTGTTATTTGCATGGATTTATATTATTGGCCGAGGCCTTGTGATTTAGCTGTAGTGGCAATGGTCTCTGTCTCTCCCTAATTCCGGGGACAGAAGACGGCCGAGGGGATAGGGAATGACTCGTCTTACGGACCGGGGCGAGTGGCGTTAAAGGTCCCAGTGTGTACTATTTACTTTTACGTTGCAATGGTCTCTGTCTCTCCCTAATTCCGGGGACAGAAGACGGCCGAAGGGATAGGGAATGACTCGTCTTACGGACTGGGACGAGTGGCGTGAGAGGTCCAAGTGCGCACTATAAATCTACTTTTATGTTGCAATGGTCTATGTCTCTTCCTAATTCCGGGGACATATGACGGCCGAATGGATAGGGAATGACCTACCTTACGGACCGGGGTAGGTGGCGTGAGAGGTCCATGTATGCTTTAGATGTGTGTTGATGTTAGTTAATTTATTTAATTTATCGTAGTTGTAGAATGTCGTTATATTCTTTTTATTCATATATTATCGTAGTTGTAGAATGTCATTATATTTCGTTTTATACGTCGTTTATCGTAATTGTAGAATTTGTGAGTTCTTGTATTTATGGGATGGAGTGACGGTGTCTGTGGTGCCGTCCCGTCTATTTATGTGCGTGGGACTCACCGTTACAATTTTTGTCTTTCAGGTACAAATTAGCTTGAGGCGTTGGCTAGGTGCATTAGCACGGTATTGCATGGGTTCGGGGCTTCTTTAGTCACTTTCTTTTTAGTTAGTTCATTTTTGAGGTTGTAGCCTACGGACAATTTATATTCGTTTATTTTATCTCGCCTTGTAGCCGCGTTTGGCAAATACTCTTGTTTATTGTTTAATTGTTCATTTAGCTCGCAAATGTTTTCTTTTAAAAAATTTAATTTTCGTACCAACAGGTTTCTATTTCCTTTTGTTTTTAAAAAGGTCATGCCTCGATATCCGTGCCTTTTGAATTTTGGGACGTGACAGTTAAGTAGGTAGATCAATTCAACCAAGCGTACCTTATACGTTTCATGGTATCGGTGGTCATCTTTCTTAATAGATTAGATAACCACAGTCGACTAACTATTACTAATTCATTACTAAATTCAAAAATTGAAAAAACCATTTACTTTACGTAGTTTTTGAACATAAGTATTTGTTTATGTTTCTGGTTCCAGGTTTTGTACTCTAATGGAGATTACGCTACCAGAAGGGCTCTTAGATTTAGATAATCATGGATTCAATTCAACGGAAAGTAGTATGTATGAAACATTTCCAATGTATAAGATACGCAGTACGGAACGTGAAAAATCTTCGGAAACAAGAGCCAAAATCCAAAACTATGTAGCATTAGTATCAACTGGGAGTTTTAATCCTCCTACTTATATGCACCTTCGGATTTTCGAGCTGGCAAGAGATGCTCTAAGTTCTGAAGGATTTTGTGTTATTGGAGGTTATATGTCACCAGTAAATGATGCCTATAAGAAAGTGGGCCTCATATCTGGTAAACACCGTATAGAAATGTGTAACATGGCGTGTAAGAGCTTAGAGTTTGTAATGGTTGATTCCTGGGAGGCCAATCAAAATACGTTCCAGCATACACTAATTGTTTTGTCCAGAGTTAGGAGTTCTTTAATTGAAGATGGGCAGATATCTCCAGAGTCTCTCAAGGTGATGCTTGTGTGTGGCTCTGATCTTCTAGAATCTTTTCGTACACCTGGAGTTTGGATCCCTGAACAGATAAGGACAATATGTGGAGACTTCGGCATGGTTTGTATCCAGAGAGAAGGGCAAGACATTCACAAGATTATTTCTAGCGATATTATCTTAAATGAGTTCAAGGGTAACATTAGAGCTGTGGATGAAATTGTACCAAACCAGATAAGCTCAACTCGAGGAAGGGATTGCATTTTGAGAGGGTTGTCAATAAAATATCTTACAGCAGACGAAGTGATCAATTATATTAGGCGACACTACTTATACTCGAGTACTTGTGCCTAATAGTAACCTTCACTGAGATGAAAGATTCAGATTCTTAGAAGACATCTCTATACACTATCGCATATCAATTGACTATCTCTACCTGTCATTTTCAAATTTTATGGAACCTCATTATTTTAATCAGGTATATTCCTCAAATTCTGTGTTACTTATGAGAAACAGCTTGATATCTAGATCACAACAGTCTATTGAGTTTAATGTCAATCTGTATGTAGTAATGTGCGGGACACTGATTTTGTCAACTACCAAGCATTTATTTAAAATAAAATTGGATACTGATTAGTTTTTACACGTAGATGTCCGCCACTTTAAGGTATTTTTATTTTGTTTGCAATGGAGGATAGTGTTGCCCGTACCGTTAAATCTTAGAGTGGGTGAATAAGCTTTTTAGCGTTTTTTGCGGAATTAAAATCTAAGTGCAACTAACAACTCAACTTTCGCAATTCTAAGCTTAAGCGTTAATAATCGTTAAACAATCCAAACGCAAGCAAGAAAATAAACAAAATATAAGTTGCGAAAAGTAAAAGTTAAGGAAGAAAATGACACCGTGATTTATAGAGGTTCGGCAAACGGCCTACGTCATCTCCTCGGTACTACCGAGTATTTCACTAAAAATCTTCTTTCGGATATTACAATCCTATCGAGTTAATCAACCGATTAAGCTCCCACTCACTCTATGAGTATCCCGAATGAAAAGACCTACAGCTTTTAAGTAACACTCGTTTACAAAGCCTCTACCCGATCACTCGCTCACAAATGAGTTTATAATTTTACTCTTTACAATGTAACTATACTCACAATTTTAATTGCTTCTAAATAAGCTAATTGGTGAGTTTTTGATGTTGTTCGAGCTTGAATCGCTTTCTCCTTAATTTCTCTCTTTTTTCGAATTATTTCACCAAAATGGTGATTTTTAGGGTTTTGAAATAGAGAGGTTGAAGGATGATGAATGTGTGTGAATGGATGTGTTTGGAGAGTGATTTGGGTTGGTTTATATGGTCAGCAAAGTCTGTTTTTCTGTATATGACCGTTGGAAGTGGTTGAGTGTTTTATCCATTGGTTTTAAGCAACTTTTCAGAATAAGCTGAAAAGCTGTTTTCGAAATCTGCAGAAAACGATCGGTCGTTTTCTACAGTCGATCGGTCGTTTTCAGAAAACGATCGGTCGTTTTCAGAAAACGATCGGTCGTTTTTATACCGAACTCTCTGGAAGAATTTGAACCAAAAATGATCGGTCGTTTTTTTCCAGACGATCAGTCGTTCTTCAGTTTTCTCTTTGAGCTTGTAACTTCCTTGTTTTAGCTCCGATTTTGGTTCCGCTTGAACCTATGGCTTCGTTATCGAATGCTCTATCATTTTAAAGTCCTGAAAAATACTTTTTCTATTTTTGGAAAAGACAAGCATTATATCATCGAAATAGAAATCGTAAAATCATTAAAAACATAATCAAAGTTATAATCAAAATCTATTATTGAACTCTAAGTTCAACAATCTCCCATATTTTGATTATGACAAACTAATGATGATTTTACAAGTATAAGTATAAATATGTCTCCTCCATTTTAATAAAACACACTATAAATATTATTTTTCTCCCCCTTTGGCATTATCAAAATGCAATAAATAAAAATATGGGGTTATGTGGAGGGTTTTCAAAGAAAAACCAAAACATGAAAAATGTTATTATATGATGCATATGCCCGACCCAACTAACCACATATATGTAAATACTAAGAATTAGAGTATACCGAATATGTGATGTGAGGTCGAGTCCGCTCTCTAATAGCATTTGCATTGAGCGTTTCCAAATCCAAGTATGTGGTACCATTTGTTGGTATGCCTTCCACCTTTGTCGATCAATGGTACTTCATTCTTGATGGCGGAGTCGATCTTCTTGACTTCTACGACTTTTGCCGGTGTTGTCAACCAATTGTTGATTTTCTCTTTTTGAATGGAGATACCTACAACACAAGATTTGTCTTTTTGTCCCCAATTTCTTTTGGGGCCGACATTGTTAGTGACTTGGGTCTTTACTACCCATTTCAAATCGCTTCTACTAACACGAAAATGATAAGGGCATCTAGAAGAAATATGCTCATTTCTACTACAATGTACACAATGCTTAGACTTTTTCGCATAACGAGAGTTATACGTAGTTTTGGAAAGGTTTTTCGGAGTATCCAATTTGGTTTGAAAACCTAAACCTTTTCTACTATTAAAAGATTTTTGAAAAATCTTGGAAGTACTCCCTTTGGTAAAAACAACCTCTTGTTTAGGCGGAGTAGGAGTTTTAAAAATATTAGAGGCTTTGACGAAGCAGGTTTTGTTTGAAGTGGAACTAATGCAATCAAAACCTAAACCACTCTTATCATTGAAATCTTTTTGACAACTCAAAATGTTATCTAAAACAGTTTTACCCTTAGAAAACCTTGAAATTGTTAAATTAAGTTTTTCAATGGAAATGACAAGATCGTTGTTTTTAGTTTTCAAAGTTTCATTCTCGATTTCTAAAAGCTTGACCTTGTCATTTAAGTTAAAAGGATGAGAACTCAAAACCTTGTTTTTGCTTTTAACTTTATCGAAAGCATCCTTTAACTCTTCAAAATTTTCTCATAAGTCGTAATCTAGAGGACATGGTTTTGAAAGAGTTTTAGCAAGTCTAGACATCTCATTTTTAAGAAAGTTGATCTCGGTTTGTAAAGACTCGTTTTGAATAAAGAGATCATTGTTTTTATCTTTCAAGTCTTCCTTTTCGTCATCTACATTATGTAAAGAAAATGACAATTTCGGACTAGACTCGTGTTCAATGTCATCTCTTTTCAAGGATTTTATTTCTTCATTGAGAGAAGAATTTATCCTTTTAAGAGAGTCGACCTTTTTGACAAGTTTAGGAATTTTTTTGGAGTAAACATCGCACATATGAAGTAATTCATCATATGATAGATCATTTACCTCATCGGCTTCGCTTTCACTTGAACTTGAAGATGAGAGGTTTTGTTCATGGTTGTCTTCCATGGCCATATAGGTGAGCGACTTCATCTTGGTCGGAGCTATCGCTAGAGCTTGAATTGAATATCTTCTTCTTGCCTTTGCTCTTGCGATTCTTTATGCAATCTCTCGCTATGTGTCCTTCCTTGCCACAAGCATAGCAAACAAAATCGTTAGAAATAATTGAAGTATTTGACGATTTACCTTTGTGTTTGCGTTTGCCTTTAAGCTTTAGTATTTCCTTGACGATTCGAATGATTTGAGTAGAATTTTTATCGTCATCGGATAGCTCATCGCTTTCGTCACAAGTTGTTCCTTTGAAAGCTATCTCCTTCTTTTTCGAGATTGGCTTGTGACTATTGAGGGTGATCTCGTGGGTAATGAGTGAACCCGTCAATGCATCAAGAGTGTATGTGTTCATGTCGTGCGCCTCTTGAATTGCGGTGACCTTTGCTTCCCATTCTTTCGGTAAGCTCCGAGTCATCTTTGAAAACATTTCCTTACAAGACAAACACTTACCAAGAGATGTTAATCCATTAGTAATAGTTGTAAATCTAGCAAACATATCGGAAATAGTTTCTCCCTCGCTCATTTTAAAAAGCTCGTAGTCATGAACTAAAAGTTGGAGTTTGCAATCCTTAACTTGGTTAGTTCCCTCGTGCATAACTACTAACTTATCCCACATACCCTTAGCGGTTTTACAAGCGGAAATTTTGTTGTACTCGTTAGGAGAAACGGCACAAACAATAGCGTACATCGCTTTGGCGTTAGTAGAGTAGGCTTCTAGTTGAGCGTCATTTAAGTCGTCTACGGAGATTGGGTTCTCGCTATTTTCGGATGTAGGTGCGGAATATCCTACTTTTATGCTCATCTAAAGTTTAACATTATAGCTTTGCAAAAACATACTCATCCTATCTTTCCAATAAGAATAATTTACCCCATCAAAAAATGGTGGAGTATTGGGAGATAAAGCTATGCCGGATGCGAAATTGTACAAATTAGCCATCGGGATCTTAACTCTTAAATCGTTAGATTCCTATATGCAAGAACCTGGGCTCTGATACCAATTGTTGGCCCGTGCGGCTAAACCTTACCGGGGGGGGGGGGGGGGTGAATAAGGTTTTCAGCGTTTTTCGCGGAATTAAAATCTAAGTGCAACTAACAACTCAACTTTCGCAATTCTAAGCTTAAGCGTTAATAATCGTTAAACAATCCAAACACAAGCAAGAAAATAAACAAAATATAAGTTGCGGAAAGTAAAAGTTAAGGAAGAAAATGACACCGTGATTTATAGAGGTTCGGCAAACGGCCTACGTCCTCTCCTCGGTACTACCGAGTATTTCACTAAAAATCTTCTTTCGGATATTACAATCCTATCGAGCTAATCAACCGATTAAGCTCCCCCTCACTCTATGAGTATTCCGAATGAAAATACCTAGAGATTTAAGCAACACTCGCTTACAAAGCCTCTACCCGATCACTCGCTCACAAATGAGTTTATAATTTTACTCTTTACAATGTAACTACACTCACAATTTTAATTGCTTCTAAATAAGCTAATTGGTGAGTCTTTGATGTTGTTCGAGCTTGAATCGCTTTCTCCTTAATTTCCCTCTTTTTCGAATTATTTCCCCAAAATGGTGATTTTTAGGGTTTTGAAATAGAGAGGTTGAAGGATGATGAATGTGTGTGAATGAATGTATTTGGAGAGTGATTTGGGTTGGTTTATATGGTCAGCAAAGTCTGTTTTTCTGTATATGACCGTTGGAAGTGGTTGAGTGTTTTATCCATTGGTTTTAAGCAACTTTCCAGAATAAGCTGAAAAGCTGTTTTCGAAATCTGCAGAAAACGATCGGTCGTTTTCTACAGTCGATCGGTCGTTTTCAGAAAACGATCGGTCGTTTTTATACCGAACTCTCTGGAAGAATTTGGACCAAAAATGATCGGTCGTTTTTGTCCAGACGATCGGTCGTTCTTCAGTTTTCTCTTTGAGCTTGTAACTTCCTTGTTTTAGCTCCGATTTTGGTTCCGCTTGAACCTATGGCTTCGTTATCGAATGCTCTATCATTTTAAAGTCCTGAAAAATACTTTTTCTATTTTTGGAAAAGACAAGCATTATATCATCGAAATAGAAATCGTAAAATCATTAAAAACATAATCAAAGTTATAATCAAAATCTATTATTGAACTCTAAGTTCAACAGATAGGTTTGCATTTTGTTGTATGGAAAGTAGTCAATTTATCCGATTTTGTGTTTCGCAAAAAGATATCGGTTTCCAAGGTCATACTCAGTTTCACTCTTTACTGATAAATGGACATGTCGGATGTGTTGAGTTGTGGAGCCAAATGAGCTTTGGCCATGTTTTCTAATTATCCCAAATCGCCTGAAATTGTAATATGACCCACTAATGGTTCTATTTATATGCCTAAATATCTTGTATTTTATTTACACCTACACAAAGTACCTTTTACATATTATAAGTGAGAGAGTTCTAGTTGCGAGAGAACCATAGCTTGTGTTGAGCTAGATTACGATTGTAATCCTCATTATAATAATATTAAGTGCCACATGTAGCGGCCCGGAGACGTAGCCAATTCGGGTGAACTCCGTTATCAAATTGTGTGTGTGCTCGGTTTGAGTTTCTGTCTTTCTTTTAGCTCGACTTGATTTCATAACAAGTGGTATTAGAGCCCGAGGTTCGCAGAACTAAGGTCGAAGATCGAGAGGAAGATTAATGGCAAAAAAAGACAGAGTCGCACACGGAATCGAGAAGTTCGACGGGAAGGATTTCGCATTCTGGAGAATGCAAATAGATGACTACCTGGACGGGAGGAAGATGCATCAGCCACTTCTCCTTGAGGAAAGGCCGACCACGACCACCGAGGAGGCGTGGAAACTCTTAGACCGACAAGTGTTGGGAGTGATCCGCCTAACACTATCTAGGAGTGTAGCACATAACGTCGCAAGAGAGACGACGACCATGAGGATGATGAAGGTCCTTCCTCACCGACATGTATGAGAAACCATCCACGAACAACAAGGTACATCTCATGCGTAAGTTGTTCAACCTACGCATGGCTGAGGGGACACCTGTTGCGAGTCACGTGAACAAGTTCATCGAAACCGTAAATTAGTTGGATGCGGTGGAGATAACTTTTGAAGACTAAGTGAGAGCCCTTATACTGCTAGCATCTTTACCGAACAGTTGGAAATTCATGCGAGCTGCTGTTAGCAACTCAATTGGAAAGGAGAAACTGACTTACAACAGCATCCGAGATCAAATACTTGCTGAGGAACTCAGGAGATTAGACATGTGTGAATTCTCAAATGAGGGAGCAGACTTGAACGCGGGTTTAAGAGACCGGGGTAAGGCCAGGTTATGGGACGTTAGAGGACGTTCACAATCCCGAGGTAGAAGAGGGCAAAGCCGAGGTGGCAAAGATAGCGATCGAAGTAAGAAGAATCTTCGATGCTATAACTGCCAGGGTATGGAGCACTTCAGTCATGAGTGCAAGCAGCCGAAGAAGGGTAACGGACGTGATAACGTGGCTAATGTTGCAAGCAATGAGGATTCGGGTGACTGTCTAATGTTTGCCATCCAGAGAGATATAGATTCGTGGATTCTAGACTCTGGGGCATCATTTCACACAACCCCTCAGAAGGATTTACTCAAAAATTACACTGGGGGTAATTTCGGTAAAATGTATCTAGCCTACGGAGAAACGTTGGATGTTGTTGGAATGGACGATGTGAAAATTCGCATTCCAAACGGGTCGGTATGGAAGCTAACGAAAATGAGGCATGTCCCGAGGTTGACCAAGAATCTGATCTCAGTAGATCAACTCGATGCCAAAAGGCACTCCATTTCGTTTAGCTGTGGAGATTGGAAAGTTTCATGAGAAGCTATGGTAATAGCCCGAGGGAGCAAGGTCGGTACACTGTACATGGCGACCGATGAGGAGTGTACCGTTGCGGCAGCTGTGTCGCAAGACTGCTCCGAACTGTGGCATCGACGGTTGGGTCACATGAGTGAGAAGGGGATGAAGGTGTTAGCGAAGGACAGTAGACTTCTAGGCTTGAAGTCTGTCAACCTCGACATGTGCGAAGGTTTCATCTTCGGGGAAGCAGAAGAAAGTGAGCTTCCGGAAAGGTGGAAAATCTCCCAAGGAGGAAAAGCTAGCACTGGTCCACTCAGATGTATGGGGACCATCTCCAGTAACCTCACTGGGAGGATCTCAGTACTATGTGACATTCATCGATGATTCGAGGAGGAAAACATGGGTCTATTTCTTGAAGCACAAGTCTGAGGTGTTTAAGAAATTTCAAGAATGGAAGGCCATGGTCGAACTAGAGACCGGGAATAAACTCAAGTGTTTGAGGTCCGATAACGGCGGAGAGTACATTGATACGAAGTTCGTAGATTTCTGTGCTCAAAGAGGCATTCGAATGGATAAGACCATCCGAAGAACGCCACAACAGAATGGCGTGGCCGAGCGAATGAACCGAACAATCAATGAGCGTGCTAGGAGTATGAGACTGCAAAGTGGATTGCCCAAAGCCTTGTGGGCACATGCAGTAAGTACGACGGTTTATCTCATTAACCGCGGACCCTCAGTGCCATTGGAAAAGAGAATTTCCGAAGAAGAGCGGATAGGAAAGTCTATCTCTTATGAACACTTGCGAGTGTTCGGTTGTCTGTCATATATTCACGTCGACATAAATGATCGTACCAAGCTTGACTCAAAATCCAAAGTGTGTTACTTTGTGGGGTACGGTGGAGCTGAGTTTGGATATCGCTTTTGGGATGGTCAATCAAAGAGGATCATTCCCAGTAAGGATGTCATCTTCAACGAAAGCATTTGGTTCAAAGATCGACAAAATGTGGTGGTGGAAGAACACGCGCTCCCGTCCGAGAAAGGTGGTATGGTCGACATGAATGTGTTTCCAAGAGAGTTGGAAAATGACACTGACGATGAGCCAGTGGTGCTCGACAACCCTCCAGCAGATGCTGAAGAGGACGATGAGTTGTCCCAAATTCCTCGACCTGAATTGGGCCGAGGTCATCGCGAGAGGAGACCTCCTGCCCGATACTCTCCTTTCCTGCATTACATATTGCTAAATGATGCAGGCGAGCCCGAAAGTAGAGAGGAAGCTCTGGAGCTGAAAGACTCGAGCAAGTGAGAGCTCGCAATGAAGGATGAGATGAAGTCACTCGAGAAGAATGTGACTTGGCAGTTAGCCGAACTGCCCAAGGGGAAAAGGGCACTGAGCAATAAATGGGTGTTCCGACTGAAGGAGGAACAAGATGGCTCGAAACGGTATATGGCACGATTAGTAGTCAAAGGGTTCCAGCAAAAGGCAGGAATTGACTACATCGAGATCTTTTCACCAGTCGTAAAGCTAACGACTATTCGGCTATTGTTGAGCATTGTTGTAAATGTGAATCTTTATCTTGAGTAGTTAGATGTGAAAACTGCCTTTCTCCATGGAGATCTTGATGAAGAAATTTACATGCTTCAACCTGAAGGGTTTGCCGAAAAGGGAAAAGAGAAAAGAGAAAAGAGAAACTGGTCTGCAAACTGAAGAAGAGCTTGTACGGGCTAAAACAAGCACCACAACAGTGGTATAAGAAGTCTGACAGTTTCATGGTGGATACCGGGTTCGAAAAAAGTGATAGCGATCACTGCTGTTTCGTGAAAAGATTTGCGAACTCTTCATACGTCATACTACTGTTGTACGTAGATGACATGTTGCTCGCCGGGTCGAGCCTTGTGGAGATTAACAAGGTGAAGCAACAGTTGGCGAAACGGTTCGAGATGAAAGATTTGGGTGCCGCAAATAAGATCCTCGGTATGAGGATTTCCCGAGGAAGGGATGGGTCTTTGTTTCTGTCGCAAGCCGAATATGTGAAGAAAGTATTGGCACAGTTTATCATGAGTGATGCCAAGGCTGTAGGCACACCCCTAGCCGCACACTTTAGCTTGTCGAAGGAACAATCACCCTTGGACGAGGAAGGAAAGGATCGTAAGTCGAACATACCCTACACTTCAGCAATTGGTAGCCTGATGTACGCTATGGTGTGTACAAGACCGGACATTGCCCATACAGTGGGAGTTGTCAGTCGTTACATGAGTAACCCGGGCAAGCACCATTGGGAAGCTGTGAAGTGGATATTGAGATATCTCTCGGGTAGTGTGAGTTCGGCATTATGTTTCCGAAAGAACTCGGTAGGCCTGCACGGCTATGTGGATGCTGACATGGCCGGTGATCTGGACAGCCGAAAGAGCACAACGAAATGTGTTTGTACCTACGGTGGTACTGCTGTGAGTTGGACATCTAAGTTGCAAAAGATTGTTGCACTGTCGACCACAGATGCTGAGTACGTCGCGATGACGGAAGCAAGCAAAGAGATGATTTGGTTGCAATGTTTCTTAGAGGAGCTCGGTCAGAAAACCGACAAGTGAGTTCTGCACTGTGATAGTTAAAGTGCAGTTCAGCTAGCTAAGAATCCTGTATTCCACTCACGCACAAAGCACATACAGATTCGTTACCATTTTATCCGGGCTGTTCTGGAAGATGGAATCTTCGTGCTAGAAAAGATTGAGGGCGCTAAGAACCCCGCCGATATGCTAACGAAGACTGTTACAATCGATAAACTGAGCCTGTGTGCAACCTCAGTAGGACTCCGAGCTTGAGACTCAGGGTCTCCGCTACATGGAAGATGAGCAACTCTGAAGAGTAATATTATTATACAAGGACACCGATGGGAGCATTCTGTTCGGTGGAGCTCAGTGAGTTCGGTGGTCAGGGATAATCAGAATTCTTTTGAAGCACTCGACATTTGACTCCAAGTGTGAGATTGTTGAGTTGTGGAGCCAAATGAGTTTTGGGCATGTTTTTTAATTATCTCACATCGCCTGAAATTGTAATATGACCCACTAAGGGTTCTATTTATATGGCCCAATATATTGTATTTTATTTACACCTACACAAAGTACCTTTTATATATTATAAGTGAGAGAGTTCTAGTTGCGAGAGAACTATACCTTGTGTTGAGCTAGATTACGATTGTAATCCTCATTATAATAATATTAAGTGTCACGTGTAGCGGTCCGGAGACGTAGTCAATTCGGGTGAACTCCGTTATCAAATTGTGTGTGTTCTCGGTTTGAGTTTCTGTCTTTCTTTTAGCTCGACTTGATTTCCTAACAGGATGGACATTTTGCGATGTTAATCATCAAATCTCAATTGCCAAACTGCTATATTTATAGTTTTGCGACCAAGCAAAGAATGATGCAAAAACATGTGTTTGCGTAAGCTACAAATAATTAATCTTACATTAGTCTTATGTTCAAAGACTGGTGCTATTAATACAAGTGCAACTAGAATACATATAACCATGTGATTAAGAATAAAGATTGTACGTGTAAAATCTCTAAAGCAAGCTAAGATGATACTATATGCCTATATAGCCGTAAATTGATCTTTCCTTACAAGGATTGTACCGTGAAGGTTGTACCAAGCGATTAGGTAGAAGAAGAATGAGCGAAAACAAAAAAGAAATAGAAATTTGCATTATATATAAAATACTGAACCCATCCTAGATCATGGACCTTTACGCCAAGTCTTAACTAGACTAGAACCAGTTTATAATGTTCTCATGTGTTAATTCTCATTACATCCCCTGCTTTTATGATTTAATCTACTCTATTAAAGTTTCTTATTATTCATGATCTGTGAGTACTCTGTGACTAAAAGAAGGATGAGGTTAAGACATAACACTGAGAAGAATCTATGTCCTAAAATTGTTTTAGAATTTCGCACACGATCTGAGGTGATATCGATGGGATAAAATTGAAATTTAATAATGTCTTATCAACCTGATGGGAAGATATCATTTCTAGGTTACTGCTAGGATGTTGAAACATATACTTTCATTGTTCAATTCTAGTAAAAAACATGGGATGCATTTAAAGGTAACCTTCACCATACGGAGTGCATGTGTTGGAAAATTTGATGCTACTAAGCAGTAAGCACGGACGATGTAGTTGTGGACTTCGACTTTAAAATTGTGTTACACATTAGTTAAACTCGCTGTTATAAAAGGCGCAAGGCGGTAAGGGACCGCCTACAGCCTAACTGTGTCTAGGCTCGTCCAGACTTAAGAGTTTTTTTTTTTTTAAAAATAGAAAAATACTTGCAACTGTTTGTAAATCATTAGTACAATTAGCTTTTTCAATCCGAGAAAAAAATCCCATAAAGATTTTGATACTTTGACTTAGCTTTTCACCCTTCTAAAAATATGCTATGTTGGAAAGCCTTTGACACCTAAATACGCCTAAGCCGCCTAATTATGCCTAATTACGCCTAATTCGTCTTTGACCAAAATTTCACCTAGATTCCTAATTTAGCATAAATCTAGGCTATCCACACGCGCCTTGAGCCTAGGTGGCGCCTAGGCGCGCCTTTTTGATCACTGGTTAGACTTATTACTCCCTCCGTTCCTATTTAATTTTCCTCTACGAAACTACGTGCAATTTTGACCGGCCAAGAACTTGTATCAAAATTGTTGGAATGAAAATTTTCAAAAGTTATTCATATAGTTCAAATGTTAAATTTTATGATTAGATTTAAAAAAAAGTAATTTCGATAATTTTGATACAAGTTATAAGTTGATCAAAATTGCACGTAGTTTCGTAATGGTCAATTTTGACCAGCCAAGAACTTGTATCAAAATTGTTGGAATGAAAATTTTCAAAAGTTGTTCATATAGTTCAAATGTTAAATTTTATGATTAGATTAAAGAAAATTAATTTCGACAATTTTTGTCACGCCCCGGATTTTGTATAAACCCGGGTCGTGAATGTAAATTAAAATGAAAAGGAAAAAGTTAAAATAACGAAACATGCAGAAAGTCATTCGATAATATGCTAATCAATAGAACCAAATAAATACTTCAGGCCATGCCGATAATCACATTTGATTCACTAAATTGGCCTAAGGGTAGCCAACGGTGTTCAAATGTGACAACACAAACAAGACAATACGTTTTTAGAAAATTTCGGCATGAGCTTCGCGTATCTACTTGTTTCCAATAAATTAGACCTGTCTGAAACAACATATAACAAAATCGCAACGCGATTACCAAATAATCCAAAATCAAATCCAACCCAGCTGACATTCTATAAAATAGCGTAATCTAAAATAAACTTGCATTAAACGCCTAATAGGTCCACAAGGCTCAAAATGAGGTAATACCAAAATGAATAAAAACAAGTCTGACGTGCGCACGATCACGTGTAATATGATAATGATCCCCATGCAAGCATTCTAAACTTCGCCACAGTCTACATCAACACCTGTATATCGATCATGAACAAAATGTACAGAAAACAAAGAAAGGAGGTAAGAAAACAATCTCACTTTAAAAACGGCGCGTGCTACTAAGCACGCACACACAATCCTAACATGGCAAATATGATATCTTGGCAAATAATG
Organism: Primula vulgaris; assembly: GCA_963920805.1. Classification (NCBI taxonomy): domain Eukaryota; kingdom Viridiplantae; phylum Streptophyta; class Magnoliopsida; order Ericales; family Primulaceae; genus Primula; species Primula vulgaris. The sequence continues at coordinate 28,467,081 of OY987219.1, forward strand.
ACAAAGGCAATTGCACGAAAAACACATCAACAAATATAACTCGCAACACAAGTAAATGAACATATAATCAAGATCAACTGAATTAATAATAAAACAAAATAAAATAAAACAAAACAAAACAAAATAAAACAAGACTCAACGAAACACAAAGTCGGGATTGCCTCACATGTACCCACTTTTAGAGTCACTCTGCTCTAGGACCCAAAGTGCAATGGTTCCCTCACCCATATTATGACACTAACATGTGACCAAAAGATATGGGGCCGGCTTTAAGGGGACTAACCCTATGGTACCGATATACCTAATCCTTGCGCAAGTTTCCGGGATCTCACCGTAAGCTGACACAGCTCCGCCTTAACACTTGGTACTGCAATTCCTAAAATAAATATAAAAGACTCCCAAAAACATAAACAGTAAAGTCCACAAACTGAAAATAAAATAAAGAACGCCACACTTTGAAATAGTTTATTTAATCGAATATTAAAAATCACTTTAACACATCTATGTCACGGTATCACCACAATATTCACACAATATCACCACTTTCACCACTTTCACGTTTTTAAAAGATTTCATTAAATAACACATTTAAATCATTTTATTCTCCACAATTCATTTTATAATAAAAATAGTAAAATCGCCATACACAATATAATCACCATAAAAATAACGATGCGATGCCGTTACACAATAACATGATGCAATACATACTAACCATTTCACATAACCTATCATACAACAAACAACACACAAAACCGCCTTTAAAGCGAAACCATATTCTTCCCCCTTACCTATACAAACGAGAGCTCGTTTGTAAAAATATCCCAACCTCGAACCGAAAACCCACCGAACAATCAAAGCTAGATATGGACAGCCCACTAATTGCCCTCAAGTAGTCCCTAAACGTAATTAGAACGAGCTACGGATCAATAAAATTGATGTAAATTCGGATTATTAACGAAACCCTAAAAATGGGTTTTTATAAAAGTTAAAATCAGATGAAACGGCTTACACGGATAGATAGCTCTCGAAAAATAGGCTAAGAAAACATATTCGATTGTCGAAAACGGACTCCCGATGACCTCGTAATCGGCTCCCGAAGTCGCTGCCCTAAAACCCTAAACCGCACCTAAACCGCACCGACTACCGCCACTACCACCACAGCCTGACCAGCCCTTTCCGTCGACCTAAACCCTTTCTCCGACGTTCGTCTCTCTCTCTCTCCTCTTATCTCTCTCTCTTCTATATATGTATATATGTATCTATGTAATATGTATATGTATATATGTATCTATGTAATATGTATATGTATATATGTATATGTATATGTAATATATATATATATATATATATATAGGTTTTAGTAAACTAATTTACTAACTAGGCCACTTAGTTATAAAATAATACAAATCACACCCACCACTATTATATACACCAAAGTTCATATAACACGTGTATATTTCACACAAATACGTAATCACCCACAAAACTAAATATCACTATCGTATTACTAAAATTAATAATAAAATACAAAATTTCCGAGACGTTACAATTTTGATACAAGTTATAAGCTGATCAAAATTGCACGTAGTTTCGTAGTGGACAATTAAATGAGAATGGAGGGAGTATATCATAGTTTGTAACACTTTGGCTTGGACTAAAGATGTTCGGTTACAGGAAGTTGGGTGTATCTCTCTCATAATTCATATTCATAACGGTGTACATTACAAATTGGTAGTTTTGAATATAGAACTATGGCAAGGCTGTAAGGGATGATCATTGATCATTTTGCTAATCAAGTGATCCATGCGATTAAAAATCACCCTCTGATTGCTTGGGTTCATATATTTCCATGCATTTTTACCAAAATGAACAAATAAACTATGCTATTGCTAAGGAGAAAGGAATGATTCTATTTACACTTGATTTTTCGAGGAATGAAGCTTTACAAAACTTTTTAGGATTTTACCGTATTAACTCAGATTACGTTGCTCTGGCAGATTTTTACGTGTCTCTAGATGATCTACATTCAGATTTTTATTTGGGAACTGAGCAGGATTCTTAGATGGAAGTCGTAAAAGTCTGAAGTATCATAAAAGCACATCAACATCTTTTGACGTTTTGTTTGTGTGTAATATTGCTAACACGGATATTTTCTTTTATATCAATGGTGTGGTTCTATCAATTTTGTCAGAAATAGTACTTCTCTGAGCTATTTCGTTCCCTATGATGATTAGGTTTTAACTGATGATTCCATTTGCTCAGACATTACAAACTCAAGTGGTGCTCTTTAACCTAAAATATAAACCCAGTGGTATTATTAGTAATTATTAGCTAGCTGCTCTTATTATGTAGAAATATTCAAGTTCCTATACGGGAACATCTGGCTTCAATTTTCGACCCAGATTCCCTCGTCTTTGATGATCTTCTGGCTAAATATTGCTAACTTAACTATTCATACAGAATGCCGATGAAGATGTTGGATATGACTTTAGATATTGGTTGCAGTTTCTTTTTTAACGTTTTTCTTGTTTGGTTTCTTGATGCTTAAAGAAAGCTGTTTTAATTTTCTAGGTTCATTTACCTAGACCATCTTTGAATACTGCGTCAATTGCTATTTTGCTGACTGTTGATCTGAAATCCTCATTGTGATTCTGTGAATAACAAGTAAGCCTCAAAAAACAAATTTATGACTTACATTATGTTGTCACTAATCAAATTCTAAATTTATGACTTACATTATGTAGGACGAAGTAACAGTTGTGCCGGTTTGAAGTTACAAGATTAACCGATGCAAGTTAAAACAATGTGTACCCTGGGAATGAAGACGAGGAACCCTCCTGCGGTGCCACTTCAGCTTCAACACACCTTGCTAAGCTACCCAACAAGCGGGGCCAAGCCTCTTCACTTACGTTTCCTCAGATTGTCATTCTCAGCCATCCTTATATTGAAAACAGAGAACCGTCGAGAACTAGTGGGGCTCTTGGTCTTGTTGTTACTGTACTCATCGGTACCGTTAATAAAATTGTTACCTTTGTGATGTATAAACCAGTTCAAAGAAGGGGGAGTACAAGTAACTGAAATGTGCATATTGTACAGTGTTGAAAAGCCTGAGTTTTTTTTCCTCCGGTTTCTTGTTATGATTTGTAATCATGTCAAGCCATACTAGTACTAAAACCATAGTTTCCCCACCCCTCCCATATACTAAGAAAGAACATTAACAGGGCTTCTTATTTCTATAAACTCAATTCGGTTGCTTGTCTGAGAATTTAGTTACTCAAATCCAGTCTTTTGAAACTTTAAACACTTAAGTAACCGGAAATTCTCGGAACTGATTTAAGTTTTTTGTGTTTTTCTTTCTACTCCATCCTGCTTAATTTGTCTTCTTTCTAGATTAGCATTACTTTCTTTTGTATGTGCACGTGTTATATTGGGTGCAGTCATACCTTGAGGTGTAATTTATCAAAAATATGAATCTGAAGTTAAGCGTACGCTTACTGTCCAAATGTCGATGACTAGTTATAAAACCTATCCAATAATGGTGGACGAGAAAAAATGTCGGTATTATGGTACTTCTTGTTTTTAGAAGTTAGAGCTTATGAAACCATACCTCCTACTCCTGTATGGTAGGAATTATTTAGTGCTTTTGCTCTGATGCTTCAAAGACTAGCACCGGAATTACTAGTGGTGTGTCACTCCTGTTTTAATAGTTTTGGGGATTTGGCTCTCTGATGTAAACTTTGAGCACCATGTTTTACTGTTTCAGAGTACAATTTAATGACCGTTTCCGGGTTTGTTACTTTTCTGGTTATCCTTTTTGGGTATGTAAGATACGGAGGCCTTCAAATGAGGTAAAAGAAATGGTTAATTTTTGTGGAATGTTTTTGGCATGATAATGTCAGCTTACATTTTCCTTTAATTGGAGATCTTTTAGGTGACTCTCATGATAAGTTTGGGTTTCTTAACTACTGTAATGTTACCATCACTCGTATGTATCTTTGCAAGCTGACTTATTTAGAAACTCAGCCGTTGGATTGATTTCATTAAAATCTTGACGACTTTATAGGATTACATCACTATACTCGTTGTAGTTGGCTGCCTGGCCAAATATGTCCATATCACCTCGTCACACCATCCTTCTACAGTTCTACTGTTGAAGGGGTAGCAAAATGTACCACATGAAGTTACCAGAGGCCGCCATTCGAGTTGGCCGATGGGAGGTGGATGCAGCTTAAAACTAACTTACACATGAAAATCAACAGAATGAAGCAGTTCGCTAGTTCCGAGGTTTCATATGAGGTTGTGCAATGTCTTTCTTACAACGGAGGACTTTTCGGTGAATTGAGAACAATGCGTCATTTTGCTGATGTTGTAGCCAATTATGAAGAAGGTAGAGGCTGTTCAAATAACATGAGCATGAGTACCATAACTATCATAAAGTGAAAAAATATGTTTTCATTTAACCAGAGCGACAATTGATATAGTCCTTTTTAATGGCTTGATTGGTGTGGTGGTTAAGGCGTATGTTTTAAGCTCGAATGCTAAAATTAAAGATACATCTTCTTAACACAGTTATCAGTAAGAATCACATATGCAACAATAATCCATAGAATATACAAAATGAACAATTGACTCATTTGGTAGCCTAAATTGGCACTTGAAAAACGATTAAACCTTAAATCGGCAGCTTCCCATTTCCACCACACGAATAACACGATCGACCAGACGAGCATTTTGTACAATAGCTCCACTTCTTCGGAAGCCTATTCAAAAAAAAAGAAAGATGAATAAACGTTTTATAATGTACTACCATTTGTATAGGAATAACGGAGGTTTGGGAAGGTTTAAACGTACCCTGCAGTGTATCTAGTGGCGGCATTCTTTGCTGTCAATCTTGCTCTTTCAGCTTTTTTATCCGATAGCTTCTTAAGAACAAACCCTTCACCTTTGCACTCGGGACAAATACCCGAGCCACCACACAATTCACAAATTTTCATGGGGACCTAAATCCAAAAGAGATAAAAATGAAGTAGATGATTACCCATTTGTAAATTTGAAAGCTATTGTGAACTCTGGTGCAAGGTTGCCTTACTTTTTCTTTAAACAAATTCTCAAGGTATTTGGTTGTTTAGGACCATGCTGGAAGTTAAAGCTATTATATATGCTCTACACAAGAAAAGCTGCAATGGTTTAAGAAGTAATAGCTTATAATGGTTTAAATGCTAAATAAGAGTACAAAAAACTTGGAATAACTGTTACTTGTACATGCTAGATTTAGCTTTTCTCTAGTGCTTGGCACATTTTCTTCATGATAGTCAGGGTTAATGACACTAGGTAAGAAACTATAAATTTGTACGTCATCAAGGGAGTATACGAATTATTATTAGTGGAAATTGATGTGGCTTTTAATTGAACATGACTAATGTAGTAAAGTGTAGCCTCTAGCTTTGACTCTATTAAGCTTACTATCTTAACATTTCCACTAATTCTTGATCATATCAATGGCACCTTATTGTTTAAGCATGGATACCGGAATCAATATACTTCCAAATAGAGCAGCCCAGGATGAGTTGAATTACAATTGTACGCATGCTTTGAAATGCTAGAAATATAGAAAAAAGACCAGATACAATTTGATCGTTGTGAACAATGTACCCGAAAACAATTACTATCCAAATATCACACAAGTGAACAGACTTTTATGGTATTATTAAAAATATTGAGTCTTATATATAGCGCCATGTACACAAAAGCGCATAAAGATGCCTAAGCTTGTGACCTAAACTCATATGAGATAAAAAGGAAGCAACATCCATGCCAGCAAAAGTAACATAAACCGATAATATACCTCATTTTCTTCAGAAGCTTTAGTTCTCTTTACAAGAAGGGTAGCTGCAGCTCCCACAACTGTGGCGGCAACTGCAATAGAGGCTGCTGTTTCTACTAAAGCACAAGATATAACTGCTACTCTTTTTCGTTGTTCATTTGATTTCTCATAGGACACTGAATGAGTATATGAATACCCCTTGAATTGGTATGGGTCTTTTAGCTTCGCATCATTTGCTGCTAAAACATAAAATACAGCATAATCTGTACATGTATGGCTTACTGAAACAAGAGCGATAAAAATTTCTTTTGATAACACAAATTGGACATATCCTTTATGTCCCGAAATCTAGATAGCTACAACTAATTGGACTGAGGTAATGCTAGTACTTATTATTTCTTCCGATTTTCTACTTTTTTTTTAAGTGTATATGGAACAAATAGAAGCTAACGACCTAGACAACAGTAATGCACTTGGTAGATCTAATTACAAAGACCAAGTATTTTTCAGAAGAAAAATTAACTTCATCGCCGGACTGGTTGAACTCCGATCTTGGGTCTTGAGGGAACTTAAATCTGGGAGACTATATTTGAAGTTACAGAACGCAATTCGTGTGTTGCCTAAGCTGGACTTCATGCTCTATATTCGGTTTAAAAAGCAAATACAGATACATACCATAAAAACTTATCTTTTGATTATGGATAAAACCTTATCTGAGACTCAACTGTAATGATATCTAAACACAAGCAATCTCTTGAATAAAAAAAACCCAGCTAAATTCTACTATTTTCCATCTACAGTATGGGGGAAAATACGATCAAATTAAGTCTACCAATTAGCTTCTTGCAGACATTATCTTGACAGAAAAAAATGAATATGTAGTTATTTCCATCAGAGAAATATATTTATAAAAAAACCACCAAAATGATCTTGTAAAGAATATTGCACCTCCATATTACATAATATCTAGAGAAGATAAAAAAATTCACTAACTTGCCATGTCGTTCAAATAGTTCAGAGATATAATAAAGTTAGGCAGCTGAAAAGAAACGCACATGTGAAGTCAATATAGCTTGAATATGCCAATTTATATGCCTCATAATGATTAATTTTTTTTGGGGTTTTTTTTTTTTTTCCTTTTAGCCTGTACCTAGTTCCTCCACTAATCTCAAATAAAGACCATGTAATGATATGCAAGAAAACAACTTCTATATTGCTTATTTTGGTATCTCTTAAGCCAAAAAACTAGCTTTTCTCAAACCAAGAGAAAACCTAGATTTATCTAGCTTGCAATTTTCTACAGTATATATATATATATATATATATATATATTGCCTAGAAAAGCGCAAAATCTCATATAACAAGCTAAACAACTAAATGCTACACAATTTACAAGCTAAAAAAACAAACAATTCAGCGAGTTAATTACCGCTTATACTTAATTAACACCAGCAAATGAATTTTCAAATTTAGTTCTAAGAACAAACTAGTGGAGAAACTCGTAGCTGGCTTTACAGTGACTATAAAAGCCTATAAAGCTATAACATACTATTTATTTACCTTGCATTTTGGATTTTTTTATATTAATTTTAAGCTTTCAGCACCCTCATAATGACAACAAAAATAGCTCTAGTTCCACTGAACATAACTAACTCACATGAAAGAACTTACGTAAAAGAAGTCTTATGAAATTGATTAAGTTAGTCAGTTTTAATGCATCAACACAGTGTGAAATAATTCTCAATCATAAAAAAATTACAAGTGTTACAACCAGAATAATAATGAAAAAGAGAGAGTGAAGAGAGTAAAATAATAGAGCCTTACACTTTGAAAATGAAGAAGTAAAGTATAGATATTTGAGTGTGAGCTCCATTTCTTTGTGCGTCTGTTATTCTGTTGCTTGCTTTCTTTCCTTCTTTTGTTATCCATCCTAAGAAGGTTTGTCATATTCCAATTATGCCCTCAATGTTTTAAATCTAACATCAACACTTCCCTTCTATACTCCAGTTTTTATAAAGGGGCTATAGAGCACTTAAAATAATATTTGAAGTGAAAGTTCTAAAAATTTTGACACCTAATTTGCATTTATGCAAAACATCATCTTTCCTAGCGTAATTTATAGATTTTTAAATTATATAATTATTCTTTCTTCTTTTTTGTGTTTTAACATCACATTATCTTGTAAACATTTTTCTAGGGGAGAGAAAATTAAGAAAAAGAATGAATATATCTTGATATTATACTGGTAGAGGAGTTGTCTTTTCATCGTATTTGAGAAGATGTGGATCATTTTTAAGCATTCCATTTTCTTAAGGGGAGGTTAGGTAGCTAATGCATGGACTTTTCAGTAATCAATTATAACAAGAATTTCAATTTTAGAAACCCTAGTACAAATGTTACTCCCCCGTCTTAAAATATTAAGGTTCTATATATATACGTGTAATTTTTATCGGCAAATATCTCGGGATTAAATTATTGAAATATAAAATTTTAAATTATATTCATATAGTTTAACATTTGAACTATGTGATTAACTTTTAAAAAATTTGATTTTGACAACTTAGATATGAGCTATTTGTCGGACAAAATTGCACGTAGATACATAGAGTTTCAATATTTTGTTGGGTACGTTGTAAAGAAACACAATAATTTCTACATAAAAAAAATGGACAAATAAACAGAAAATGGATTTCTCAAATATATAAATATCAAATACAAGATTTAACATAAAATAATGTGAATGATACCAAAATGAACGAAAGTCCGAAACGAGATAACTACAAGCAGTTTCCCTTAAACGATATTTGCCCCGTCATCTCTGCTTCTGGCTAAATGGGACACTTCGTTCCCAAGGTACAACGTCTATCACATGTGACTCGGAGGAAACGGCACTGAGCCACGGTCGGACCGTTGGTGGTGTGGTACTCTCTCTCTATATGTATGCATATGTGTATGTGTGTGAATGTGAATGTGTATATGCCATGTATGTTTTTCTTATTTTATTTTTCTTGCCTTCTTAAAAGCTAGATACCTATGTGTTTTTTTATATCAAAAACAAGTTATAAGTTACATGCCTTCTATGCCATAAATGGGTGAAAATAAGTTACAATATTAAATTGCATTCACAACTAAAAACCGTTACGGTTTTTTTTCCAATAATCTCCCACATGAATGCAACCAAATGACATGCAACATGCATCCTAAATGCAATCAAGAAAACCATGAGAATTCACTGCATAAGGACAAGTAGCGCGCGCCTTGAACCTGCCATAGCGAAATACTTTTCGGATATACTTGCATTAGGTAGCGTAATGCTTTGAACCTTTAGCGTTTTGTGTATAACAAAATAATACCCGCAAAGTGTCTTCTCTACACCATTTACTAGGCCCTTTAGTTGTTGTCCATATTTGGCCCTGGACCTTGGCAAATTCAACCGAGTGCTCTAGTGATTCAGCCCTAGATCATCATATAGTATCAGCCATACACACTCGTTATAGGTGATTTCAAGTCAAATGTGTCCTGACTCACCCCACTCGACCTTCGAGATACTTGATTCATTAAGAGCCTCATGATCACCCTTAAAATGACACATGTCTATCATTCTTTCATTATAGAAATGAGCTGAGAACTTATGTTCTCGAGTGCTTTGTTCGGTAACCCGCACAGTTCAGTTTTCCCATTGAATCTGAGACTAGAGTTTCCGATACAGGTTAGGTAGCTTATGTGAAGGTTTTCAATTTATTGGGCTTCAACCCCATTTCCCTTGATGATGCTCCGAATCCTCCACGGGTAAAGCATTTTGTATATGGATCCGCATTATTATCCTTAGACCTTGCAAAGTCTAAGAATATCACACTGTTTGCTAGCAATTCCTTTTGCGGACTTGTGTCTCCGACGACTATGACATGACTTTGTCGGGACTGTCCATTATACAATTACTCTGATCCCGTTCAATAACTGGCTGACTTTATCAGTGCATGCTTATTGAGGGAACAAATTTTGGCCACTTGGGAACACCTCCCAAAACTTCTCAGCCAATCTGCCTCTTTTCAGTGTCTACAACATTATGAATTATGATTTCATAGTTGATCCACATTTGCATGTCTGTTTTACAGACCTCCATGAGACTGCAATATCTTTAAGTACAAATATATCCATTCGTGGACATTGTACTGTTAAAGTTTGAGATACACTTGGTATCTAAATACCCTCTAAACATTTTGGACATCTCGTATAATGCAGTTCATGATGGGCAGTATAACTCATGTATCTGAGAAGCCGGCAAACCTACTCGGTCTGCTCACTGAGTTGGCTATACCTGATCTAGTGCAGTTCTTGACGCACAAGAGACTACTTATGATAAGTTAGGTGATTGTTTTAGTCCATATAGCGACTTAACAAGTTTTTGCACCTTGGCTTACTTTACACGGAACCACGACCCAGTGGGTTGTTCCTAATTCTCTAGATATCTATTTATAAAACGCATGTTCTCATTAATTAATGACGTGTCTTTTCATAGAGATTAGAGTATAGACATTTAAAAAACCGTCAGTTTACTTAAATTAATTGACTTTATTTCTCACATGCCTATCAATCTCATTGTTGATGGCATCTTCCCATATACATTGTATGGATAATATTGATTATTTCTTGATTCACCTTCACTCATGAAGCTCAAGGGACAAAGGAAGTTTCATTCATTACCCTTTTATCATGCCGAGTCACTTCATCTTCCTTACAAGATTCACTTTCACCACTTTTCTAGCACCGTTTGAGTGTTCACTTGTCTTGGGTAGCGTAATGCTTTGAACCCTCAACGTATTAATCACACTTGCCAGACGTTAGAGTTTTGCGGGAAAGCTTATCTTTTAGAAAATTTGCTTATCGGGCATAGAACAGTGTTCTATATGCACTTTAAAGTCATATACCTTATGCACTAGAAACCGATCAGTACTATATTTTGTGTTTATCCGATGAACACACAATCTACCATTTTCGATCCTATCCAAGTCCTTCAAGGAAAAAGAATTGAGACCTTTCTTAGGTAGCACCAAACTTTCACGAACTTATAGTCAGGCACCATGCCTTTTATAATTCTGACTGTTTGGTCCAACTTCCTAAGCGGTAGTTTGTTCAACACATAGCTTGCGGAAAGCTCACTTCCCGCACAAATTCAGAGTTTAACCCTGAACTTATCAACATGATATTCATTGTTTAAGAACTACATTTTTTTGCTTGAGAGCATAATAAGTCATTCTTTAACGATTGGTGTCATTCCAACAACACAATTGTGTGAATGGCGTCTCATATTCACCGTTTCATTTACACTGACCATGTATTCATATCCATGTGAATATACCATCTAGGAACTAGTTAGACAATATCTAACACGTCCAAGAATAGTCTATCATTTAATGATTAACACTTAATCATTGAATTAGAGTTGGTAGATCAACACAACAGAACACCCATGATTAAACATGTTTTCTGACAAGCCTTAATACTCAACAATAGAATTCACGTATTCATTCTTACTTGAATGAATATATCGATTGATTTGTCTTTACTTCTCATCAAGTAAACATATCAGTATTTAGTACACCCATCAATAAATTGAGGAAATACCTTTTAACCCCTTCTTGGTTTGCAAGCATCTGAAATGTATCAAAGCATTAGGTTATGTACTCCGTTCGAAACTTCTAACTGAAGACTTAGCAATACATTGCTTCAAACACAAACTCATATTTGTGTTTCAATTTAAATAATAGATTTAGAAAAATAAAACATTTATGGTTTTATATTTTCATGACCTACTATATCATGTCAAATCAGTGACTTAGTTGAATAACTCAACATGTCATTATTGACCACAAGAGTATCAAGTAAAATGCTCATTTTGATAAGGGCCGGGTGCAACAAATAAGTCAAACAGTTGTCACTAGAGAGAGAAAGAGAGAGACGACTAGGGTGAATAACCCTAGCCGCCGCAATTATGGTGGATTTTTCTGCCTCGCCGCAAAGAGATAAGCCCTCATCTATATTACGAAATCCCCAATGTATGTCCCCTGATCCTACCCCAAAGAAATCCTTCGCATCTATAGTAAGCTCTCAACCAAAGAAAAAGATAGCTTTGAAAGAAGTCGGAAGCTATAAAGGTGAACCATTAATCCATTTTTCTATGGATGACGTCAAGCAATTATCGGAACCTTTTAAGTATACATTAGTAGGTAAATTTACTCATGGAAGGCCAGATGTGGAAGTTGTAAGAAATTTTTTCGGAAAGCTTAATTTAAATTCAAATTATAATATTGGTGTGTTAGATTACAAGCATATATTGATTCGATGTTTTCATGAGGAAGATTTCACACGAATTTGGCTTAAAAAAATCTGGTACATAGACCATTTCCCTATGCGTGTATTTAAGTGGACATATGACTTTGATCCTGAGTTTGAGACTCCTGTTGCTCCAGTTTGGATTAATCTGTCTAAGCTGCCTATTCATCTATACAATAATTCTAGCATTTTTTCAATAGCAAGAGCTTTTGGGAATCCATTAAGGGTAGATGAACCTACGTCAAAATTAACAAGACCAAGCCTAGCTAGAATATGTGTAGAGGTGGACCTAAGTGAAGAACTAGTTCACAGGGTTCGGATAGGATATGGTGATGATAATGAAATGGGATTTTGGCAATATTGCGAATACGAAGACTTACCGAGTTACTGCAGCTACTGTTATAAGCAAGGTCATAAGATAGAAATGTGCAAATTTAAGAATGAAAATAAAGAAAGTGCTGAGAAAAGTTTAAAGGAAGACAATAGTATAGAACATAATAGGAAAAAATTAAATCCCAAAGTAAATAGCAAAACTGGCAGGAAGAAAGAAAGCACAAAAGATTGGGTTGCCAGAACCTTTAACAAAGCTGGAAAAAATCCAAAGGAAGCTGTTGGTGATTTCAGCAAAGCTCTTAGTACCAAAACAGCAGCCCTTACAAAGGATGTTGTGGCCATCTATGAGGTAGCAACAAGACAAGAAAAGATAGATGAAGAAATTATATGTGATAATATTCAAAAAATAGAAGTTTCATTCAAAGAGAAAGAAGGAAGAGAAAGTTGTATAAAAACTAAAGAACAGAATCAATTAGAACCAAATCAATCTCTGGTCATATATACAGAAAAGAGGGTTCAACAACAAAGTAAAATTCTGGGTATCTCTGAAATTGAGGAAACAGGAGAAGTAAGAGTAGAAGACTTGATAGTAGCTACTAAAGCCATTGAAGAAAAAGAAGAAATGTGGAAAGAATCTTTATCCAAGAGTCAGAAAAAGAAGATTAAAAACAAAGATTCTGCAACAAAAAAACAGCAAGTTCAGATGAGTTTAAGATCATCCTCTAATGTGGGGGAGAGAAAAAGGTATAATTAATGATTAAGTCCTTAATTTGGAATGTTAGAGGGCTAGGAAATGGAGCCACTACTAGGAGAATTAAAAAGTTATGTTTGGTGAATAATATTATGCTGCTTATTTGTATAGAACCAATGGTGAGATGTGAAAAATTGGAAAAGTACAAAAACAAGTTTGGGTTTGATAATGCTGTGGCTCATGGGAATAACAAAATTTGGTTATTTTATAATCTTGGTTTGGAGATGAAAATGGTAGGTCAGATGGACCAGTGTATGCATATGGAAATAGTATGGCAAAGTAGTCCTATGTTTCTAAGTTTGGTGTATGCTAAGTGTACTAGTGGGGAAAGAGAAGCTTTGTGGGATTTTCTGAGGCAGAATTACACTTTACATCCTTGGTTTGTCACAGGGGATTTTAATACTGTTTCAAAAGAAGAAGACAAGGTAGGAGGTCTTCCTATAAATATTAGAGCTGCCTATGATTACTTACACTGTATGGATGGTATTGGGGTTACAGAGCTTAAAGCTAGTGGATCAAAGTTTACATGGTGGAACAAAAGAAGTGGAGATGGAACAATATTTGAGAGAATTGACAAAGTTTGCCTAAATAATGCAGCTGCTAATCTATTCACAAATGCCTCTCTGGAGCATTTAAGTAAAACCAATTCTGATTATAGTCCTCTTTTTCTAATCCTAAAGACTGAGTTTGATAATAATCCTAGAAGGTTCATCTTTCAAAAATTCTGGACTAAACATCACAATTTTCTTAATATAGTCAGTATGAATTGGGAAATGTTCTCTAAAGGGAATGCCTTATATTCTTTGGTAAACAACCTCAAAAATATGAAAAAAGCTTTAATCAGATGGAACAAAAGTACCTTTGGGAACATATTTCAACAAGTGATTGATGCTGAAGATGAGTCTTTAAGAGTGGAAAAGATCTTTGAAGAAGATCCAAGTTCTGAAAATAGAGCCCTGTTAATGGAAGCCAAAGCTATATTAATAAGAAGAGTGAAAATAGAAGAAGAATTCTGGGCTCAAAAGGCCAATCTTAAATGGGCTAAAGAAGGGGATGCCAATACTAAATTTTTCCATGGAGTTGTTAAAAAGAGAAGAAACAAAAGTATTATTACCTCTATAACAAACTCTCTTGGAGAGATTTTGACAGAAAAAAAGAAAATACAAGATGAAGCTGTAAATTTTTTCAACAGTCTTCTTGCTACCAACTATTCTCCTAATAGTTATATTTACAAAAGTTTGGAGTGTGTGTCTAAGATCATTACTGATGATGATAATGAAATTCTCACTAAAGATCCTACTTATGAAGAAGTTAAAGGTGCTATATGGGGGTTAAATAAGAATAGTGCACCAGGAATTGATGGCTTTAATGGCCATTTTTTCACTGTTTGCTGGGATATTATCAGTGAAGATATTTTCCAAGCTGTTTTACAGTTTTTCTGTGGAGCTACCTTACCAAAAGCTATGACTACTACAGTTATCACTCTTATCCCAAAAAAAAAATGATCCAATCTCTTTTGCTGATTTCAGACCTATAAGTTTGTGTAATTTTTTCAACAAAGTCATTTCCAAAATTATGAGTACTCGTCTCTCAGATATTCTGCCTATTATTATCTCAGAAAATCAAAGTGGATTTGTAAAAAAAAGAGATATAATAGACAATATTCTTCTATCTCAAGAACTTATTAGCAATTTGGACAATAAAAGCAGTGGAAGCAGTTTAGCTGTAAAGCTAGATATGAAAAAAGCTTATGACAAAATTTCTTGGCATTTTTTAATTTCTACTCTCAGGAAAATGGGATTTGCAGAAAGATGGATAGATAGAGTTTGGAGACTTATCTCTGCTAATGGAGTTACTGTTATGATCAATGGAGCTACAACAGGATATTTCTCTCCTACGAATGGTTTAAGGCAAGGTGATCCACTGTCTTCTAGCCTTTTCATATTATGCTCTGAAGTTCTGTCAATAAACTTAAATGAGTTAGTTTATAATAAAAGGTGGAAAGGGTTTAAAGCACCTGTTGGAAGCCCTATTATCACTCATTTAGCATTTGCAGATGACATTATTATTTTCTCAGCAGCAAATACTAATTCAGTTAAATGTGTAAAAAGTGTGCTGGATAAGTATAACAAAGATTCTGGGCAAGAAATTAGCATTGATAAGAGTTTTGCTTATATATCAAAAGGAGTGAGTAACATTCAGAAAGACAGTGTGAGCAAACTACTAAGTATAAGGTGTAGAAAGCCACCTTTTACTTATTTGGGATGTAAAATTTACTCAGGAAGGAAAAAATGCATTTTTTATCATGACCTTATTTTGAAAGTTAGAAAGAAGCTATCTGGGTGGAAAGCACAGTTTCTTAATATGGGTGGAAAGTTAATTCTCATAAAGCATGTGCTAAGTTCTATTCCTATATATACAATAGCAGCAATGAATCCTCCTAAACAGGTAATAAAGGAAATAGAAAAAGTTATGGCAAATTTTCTGTGGGGGGAAAAAGATGGGAAAAACAAACATCACTGGGTAAAGTGGGATAAAATTTGCAGAAAAGAAGAAGAAGATGGATTGGGTTTAAGAAGAATAAAAGACATTGTTGCTGCCTATTCTATGAAATTGTGGTGGAAGCTTAGAACTTCCAATTCTTTGTGGGCTAATTTTATGAAAGCTAAATATTGCAAAAATGTTCATTATGTTGAGGCCAAAGCTAAAAAAGGAAATAACACATGGAGAAGAATGATTATAGCAAGAAATAAAGCAGAAGAAAGTATGCAATGGCTAGTAGGAGAAGGGAATGTTTCTGTAAACTTAGACAATTGGATGGGTTCAGGAAATATATATGATGATAGTATTTACAATAGTCTAAGTATTAAAGATTTGCTGCACAATGGTATCTGGAACAGTCAGATTATCCAAGAGCAAATTCCTATTCATCTCAGACATCTGTTCAAAGAAGATTTCAAAGTTAACAAATATGGTAATGATGAATTAATCTGGAATAAGGAGAAGCTAGGAAATTTCTCTCTTAGGTCAGCTTGGGAAACAACAAAAGTTAAGCATGAAGCTAGCTGGTTCTATCATTATAAATGGGATAAAGCATTACCTCTTAAAATCACTTGTTTTGTATGGAAGATTTTCAACAAGTCACTGCCTCTAGAATCTACATTGAGAAAATTTGGAATACAGTTAGCATCTAAGTGTGAGTGCTGTGGTGTACAAGAAGAAGACAGTGAGCATTTGTTTGGTACAGGGAAAATTGCAACAGAAGTTTGGAAATATTTTGATGGTTTGCTGGGTATTATTAATACTAATAATAGTATTAAAGGAAGATTCTTAAAGTGGTGGTCAACATCGAAAGAGGGGAAAAATAAAATTAATTCCTTTATGCAGAAAGTTATACCATCAATTATTGTTTGGGAAATTTGGAAGGTCAGGTGCAGCTACAAATTTAACAACAAAGAGATGAAATCTACTGACATTTGCTTTCAAGTCACAGATACATTATATTTGTGTTCCAAAGGTAATAAAATTTTTCCTATGGTATGGAACATAAATGAGATGGTAATAAAAGAAAAAGCTACAAAAGTCAACAAGGTCTCAATAGTGAAATGGTTAAATCCCCCAACTGGGTATGTAAAGATCAATACTGATGGGTGCTATAAACCTTCTACGAATTCTAGTGGTGCTGGTGGATTAATCAGAGGTCCTAAAGGTAATTTTATCTATGGGTTTGAAGCTAGGGTTACTAGTTTCTCAGCTATAGAATCAGAAGCTAAAGCAATCTTAATTATGTTACAACTATCAAACATGAAGGCTTTTATTCTGGAAACTGATTCACTACAATTGGTAAATATTATAACAAATAAAGTAGCATCTCCTTGGGTAATTAAACATGATATAGATGAGATCAAAAGCAGATTAAAGGGTAAGGACTACCTGTTGAAGCATACAGTAAGAGAAGCCAATAGTGCTGCTGATTCATTAGCGAACTGTGGATGCAAGGAAGGATTCAAAGAACTCTTTGAGAGAGAAGATTTAACAACAACGCTGAGGAACATAATTGATTTAGAAGCCAGAGGGCTTCCAAATCTAAGGTTTCATTACGGAGGAAATGGAGGAAATGATATTTACAGTGGATCGTTTTTGGAGAAGAAGGAGAGAATTTCTCTCTCATCAAGGACATTTTCTATTCTCTGAGAATTGGGGGTTTCATTACACGTATACCTGGATTGTGTAATATTTACACAGTTTAGAGTAACTTTGGTCCCTTAAGTTTTAGTTTAATTATGAAGAAGTCTATCAAGTTTGTAAAGTTCGTTTTTACCTTTTCTTATTTTCATTTCTTGTAATTTTAGTACCACTTTGTGATACTATTTTTTATTCCTATCAATAAATAAAAGTGGGGGTTTTTTCCCTCAATTTATATAAAAAAAAAATGCTCATTTTGATCAAATTGTCACTCATGTATTTCCACAAACAAGCAAACTTATCACAATCTGATCCTAGTGTTTTGGCTACCGAAAGGCTAATGCCCTTTAGGTTTCAAAAACCACTAGTCATGATTCAGATTTTTATGCTTGCACTTGTTAGTGGATTTCCAAACATTCAAAACTTTTACACACATTAACGCCCCCACAATTCGTGCATTTCCTTTGTCCTCACTCAGGACATGCACATTTTTTATTGAGAAACTTAACCGGTTTCAATGTGGTAAATGAATTTTATCATTTATTTCAGACGTTAAATGTCTATACCACTGAACCGTTAGATATTCTCTCACTCTCCCGTAGGCACTTTGGGGTTTGTTTAGATTCTTGATTTACAGGATCGACGGGTTACCCCCATATTTGTGGGACCCTTGGGGTTCTCCCCCAATAATAGTAATATAATATTACTAAATTACTATTATCAATAATAGAAAACTCAACATATTCACAATATATTTTACTAACAAATTAATAATATGTTATTTCAACAAGTTAATAAGATGTTATATTAACAAATTATTAAATATTTTTTCAACAAACTAATAAAATGTTATTTCAACAAGTTAATAAGATGTTATATCAACAAATTATTAAATATTTTTTCAACAAACTAATAAAATGTTATTTCAACAAATTATTATATGTTTTTTCAATAAAATAATAAGATTTTATTACAATAAATTAATAAATTAGCTGATATTTGTTTATTATTAAAATAAAACTCAACGGTCATTTATAATTTGTTTAATCATCAAATTATTTGCTCGAACAAAGTTGGTTATTAAATAATCTTTCATCCAAATAAGTAACCGACTCGTGATTGCAATTCGTAGCTAGCTAATAAAACTCTCCATAAATGCCAACAATAACTATAACTCTCCAAATTAAATTACGATTAATTACAATTAATAAGAATTTATAAATACTCGTCATTAATCTCAGTAATGATTACCGTTACAAATTTTGTAACCCTCCAAATTAAATTGCAGTAACTCACAATTAATAAGTATATCACCCATTATATCAGCACATTAGTGTCTTTAATAATGGTGATTTCGAATTTGTAACCCCCGTCATTAATATGCACTCATGCAAAATTAATATGAGTTACACCAGCACCCACAATGTTCTGGTCAGTTCCAGGACCCTCTGTGTTCCGGATATTTCCGGCAAGAAACTGTTTGTTATCTCAAATAACAAACACGCACAATCTAATTTCAAAAAATGAAACTAAAACTCCTCATTCGCAAACACCAAATTTCTATAACCACGCATGGTTTCAAGAAACTGATTTTGCAAGAGTATTCTAGTTCATTCCCGAAAAAGATTAAAGATTTATTCAGCCGTAAACACCAGATAAATATGATTTTACAAATAATAATCTCAGAATTTAAACAAGTTATGTCGTAAGCCACAAATTCTGAAAATCAGAAAATTGTTTTACAAGAACTATTTCGAAACCAGTTCTGTCGTAATCGCCAATTTAATGTCTTTTACTAGAACTGTTTCGAATAATCACCAATCCTCCAATTCCATTATAGAGATCCATGTCTACACAAATACTCATTGGAAATTGTTAGTCTCATAAATAAATTTTCAGAACACTAACCAGATAATCCACATGAATTATTATAGTAAAAGGGAAAAAAAATAAAAACGGTTACGTAATATATCTTTGTACCCATTACAACCAATATTCTAAGGGGCAATTAACAAAAACATACTCCATCCCTATTATATTATCAAAAACATACCCTCAAAAGTTATATTATCAAAAACCTACCTATATATACTTATTATTTCTTTAATTCTAATAAGACTCTAATCTAACCTCTCTCTCTATAACCGCAACTCTCTCTCTAATTGCACATCTCTCTCTAACACACGATAATCGCACATCTTTCTAACACATGTTAATCACCCATCTCTCTCTAAAAATGACTAAAAACTCACAAAATATTTATATGTTAATTATAAAATGGCATACCCTAATTTTAAAATGTCATACCCTAAATATTCTGGATCATAATCAAATATCTAAAAAATAGTTCATACCATAATTTCAAAACTTCATACCCTAATTTCAAAACTTCATACCCTAATTTTAAAACTTCATACACTAATTTCAAAATTTCATACCCTGATTTCAAAATTTCATACCCTGATTTCAAAACTTCATACACTAATTTCAAAACTTCATACCCTACATATGAATTTTTCTCAAATACCGTACATATGGATTCTCCTCCTTCAACTTGAAAACCATAAGTTTTACAATAGTCTCAAACCTCAATAAATAGAAAACAATCTCACCAATTTCATATATTTTTCATATATTAAGGGATAGAAAGCAATCTCACCAATTTCATATATTTTTCATATATTACGGCGTATCAACCAGTGTAATATTTGTGTATTGCATATGTATATATATATATGTATTTATATGTATATGGATGTTTATATAATCTAAATGATATTCGGTAGTTAGTGGCGTGTTTTCGTGGTGGATGAGGAAAGAGAGATAGAGTGAGATATAAAAGAAAGATATAAAAAACAATGGAGGAGAGAGAGAATAAAATTAGAGAGAGATACATAGAAGAATTGGTGAGAGAGAGAAAAATGGAGGAGAGAGATAAAAATGGAGGAGAGAGAGTAAGATGAGAGATAGAGAAAGAAGAGAATAAACAGCATTAAATTTGTTTGCTGTGTTTTTGATAATGAAAAGTTTTTGGATATGTTTTTGTTAATTTAGTTTAAAAAGTAGTATGTTTTGTTAATTTATCCATATTTTAACCACCACCATGAAACACATACCTTAATAATACCGTTTCATTTATATTCTAATAAATGACAATAACACCTCAATATGCACCGTACAACTACAATTTCCATTAAGTATGCAATTTAAAACCAGTAACAAACCCATAATACTTATAGGCGTTATAAATTGAACCAACAAAACTCATGACTCATCATACACATATGCACGTCCCTAAATACACACTTCTCCGGAGTGTAATACAAAACGTTTCTATAACTGACAAGCCATTATTACCAATTATAAAATGCAATGAAAGCATTAAAATATCTGGTCTTATTACTAACAAAGAAACGTTTCATTACTAACATTATAAGGGCACAATAGCAAACCTCTGCAAATTCCAAAAGTTTGCAACCGGTACCAACAGTGGACACATTTAAATCTTATCAAATGCTAATAACATGCCTTATCAAAAATGAACCCACTACAACATTGTCCCATGTCACCTGTCAAGTTACAGCACCATAATTCCTACGCATCAATACGTATAGCAAAGTGACAAAAATTCATTCCATGATTAACATAGATAATAGATATGAAAAAATAGTATTAACTTAACAAAGTGTTAAAAGTCAAATAATATAACACATGCTTATAACGTCCATTTAAACCCACATATGACTTATATATGATTTATACAAATATACCCACTCAAATCGGAATTCAAGCAATTACAAACCATTAATCTCAATAACATCAAATACATGTCACTGGTTTTACCGTTATACACCAACGATTGTAGAATCATGAAAGGAAAATTTGAGCATAAACAAAACTCAAGTTTATACTACTAACATCTCCAACACATACTGACATGGTAAACACATATTAATGGTAAAAACCATACTAAATCATACATGTACACCAACATAATATAGTGTAAACCAAATCACACATTATACAAGCAAAAGTAATGCACTGCTCATATATAAACAATTATTATAGCAATAAACATATTACTATATACACATACGATACATTACACATCAGAGACGGTTTAAAACCGAAAATAAGAATTTTCACATAAACCCCAAAAAGATTAAAACAAACACAAAACGCTTTCGACAATTCAACCGAAAACACCAATTTCTTAAAAACCAAGGTTTGTTAGAAAAAGATTTTCCAAAGAACTGTTTTAACCACGAAAATAATTTTCTGTTTGATCCAAACACCAAAATTATTGTATTAACGTACGAAATATAAAAAATATATCGTTTAAGATTGTTGGGTACGTTTACATAAACAAAATAATTTCTACAGAAAAAAAATGGACAAATAAATATAAAATTGTTTCCTCAAATATATAAATATCAAATACAAGATTTAACATAAAATAATGTAAATGATACCGAAATGGACTAATGTCCGAGACGAGTTAACTGCAAGCAGTTTCCCTTAAACGATATTTGCTCCGCCACCTCTGCTTCTGGCTAAATGGAACACTTCATTCCCAAGGTACAACGTTTATCACATGTGACTCAGCGAAAACGGCACCGAGCCACGGTCGGGCCGTTGGTGGTGTGGTACTCTCTCTATATGTATGCATATGTGTATGTGTGTGAATGTGCATATGCCATATATGTTTTTCTTATTTTATTTTTCTTGTCTTCTTAAAAGCTAGATACCTATGTGTTTTTTATATCAAAAACAAGTTATAAGTTACATGTTTTATATGTCATAAATGGAAGGAAATAAGTTATAATATTAAATTGCATTCACAACTAAAAACCGTTAAGTTTTTTTTTTCCAACATATTTTAGGACGGGGGAGTATTAATTACCCGGTATGTCGACAAAAAGGTTTTAACTAGTCGTTTTTGTTTCGATAAAAACACCAACAGTTTCCTAATTTAAGAAATAAGCTACTTTAGTCACATAAATTTGAAAATAATTAATTCTGCAGACTAAAAGTTTTAGTTAGTCTTTAGTGTTTTTATTAGAACACCAACAATTTCCTAATTTAAAAAATCAGGTGCTTTAGTCACATAAATTTAAAATAGGTGACGGCTTAGTTTACTTCACAGTATCTCGATAATATCATCAACATTACTAGCATGATTAAATTAGAAGACAAAATGAACATGAGGACCACTTTTTAAACTTCAAATTTTCTTATAAAACGCATAAACCGTAGAAAAAATCTACGGTTTACAGTGATTAACTGTAAACCGTAGATTTAATCTACGGTTTGCATTAATTAATACAAACCGTAGATTAAATCTACGGTTTACAGTTAATCACTGTAAACCGTAGATTTTTTCTACGGTTTGCATAATTACACAGTCAGTCCCTGCTTTTCAGAAATTACACAGTCAGTCCCTGAAAAAATTACACAGTCAGTCCCTGAAAAACAGAAACTGACGTTTTTATTAAAAAAATAATAATTTTTATACTATACTCTCTCTTTCTCTCAAAACCCCCCAATTTTCATCCCAAAATACCACCCAAATCAATCAAACACATTACCTATCAAATTAATTAACAAAAAAACCCCAAATCATCAATCAAATTTATCCATAATTCAAGGGTATATCTTTTATTCTCTAATTTATTATTTATTTTGTGTAATTTCAATTTGTAAAATAGGAAAAAATATATAAAATATGCAAATTGATTGTTCACTTAGCTATATATAATTGTTTGTTGTTTGTTTATATTAATTATATTAATTATAATAATTGTTGATATTTGTCCCATTTTTGCATGTTTTTTTATTTTGTGTAATTTTAATTTGTAAAATAGGAAAAAATATATAAAATATGCAAAACCATAATTCACTTAGCTATATATAATTGTTTGTTGTTTGTTTATATTAATTATAGAAATTATAATAATTGTTCATATTTGTCCCATTTTTGCATGTTTTTTTATTTTGTGTTTGGTTAATTTCAATTGTTGATAATTGTTGATAGTGTGTTTGGTTATGATTAAAAAATTTAGTTATGATTGTTTGGTTTATGATTAAATGTGTGTTTGGTTATGATTAAAATTTTAGTTATGATTGTTTGGTTTATGATTAAATGTGTGTTTGGTTATGATTAAAATTTTTAGTTATTATTGTTTGGTTTATGATTAAATGTGTGTTTGGTTATGATTAAAAAATGGAGTTATTATTGTTTGGTTTTATGATTAAATGTGTGTTTGGTTATGATTAAAAAATGGAGTTATTATTGTTTGGTTTTATGATTAAATGTGTTTGGTTATGATTAAAAAATGGAGTTATTATTGTTTGGTTTTATGATTAAATGTGTATGGTTATGATTAAAAAATGGAGTTATTATTGTTTGGTTTTATGATTAAATGTGTATGGTTATGATTAAAAAATGGAGTTATTATTGTTTGGTTTTATGATTAAATGTGTTTGGTTATGATTAAAAAATGGAGTTATTATTGTTTGGTTTTATGATTAAATGTGTGTTTGGTTATGATTAAAAAATGGAGTTATTATTGTTTGGTTTTATGATTAAATGTGTGTTTGGTTATGATTAAAAAATGGAGTTATTATTGTTTGGTTTTATGATTAAATGTGTGTTTGGTTATGATTAAAAAATGGAGTTATTATTGTTTGGTTTTATGATTAAATGTGTGTTTGGTTATGATTAAAAAATGGAGTTATTATTGTTTGGTTTATGATTGAGTTATCATTGTTTTGGCTATTATTAATTGGTTATAATTGAGTTATCATTGTTTTGGCTATTATTAATTGGTTATCATTGAGTTATCATTGTTTGGTTATAATTGAGTTATCATTTGTTTGGTTATCATTAATTGGTTATCATTGAGTTATCATTGTTTGGTTATCAATAATTGGTTATTAATTGGTTATGTTATCATTGTTTGGTTATCATTAATTGAGTTATATATTTGGTTATCATAGTTAGGATGGCAGACTCAGGTCCAGGTCCACATATTAAAGGCAGTTTAGGCATTTTACGACAGACCGGTCACATTTCTAATCAGACTTGGGATGCGAGAAGAGAAGCGGGTAGAGGAGATGCCAATAAGATTAGGATTTATAATTATAGTTGGCAGATACCGACGCCTGAAAGGGTAGTTCAAAATATGATTAGGGCTGGTTTTTACGGTATTTATAGTATAGGTAATTATACCGTAGACCGAGGCTTGGTTACAGCCTTAGTTGATAGGTGGCGTGATGAGTCGCACACGTTCCATTTTGTCGGTGGAGAGTTGGGGATATCTTTACAGGATGTAGAGATTATGCTTGGTCTCAGGGTTGATGGTCTTGCTGTTACCCGGTCGGAGCGGAATGACACCAAGGCGAGCAGGTTGGATATGATTGAGAGTTTGTTGGGTGTTAGACCTGCTGACCATCAAGTCGATATAAACTGTTTGACAGTTAGACTTGATTGGATGTTACAGACATTCGGTGAATTACCCCTCAACCCTAGTGAGGAGCGTTTGCTATATCAGTCTAGGGCTGCCATGCTATTATTACTGGGGGCACATGTGTTTTCGGATAAGAGCAGTGATCAGATTCCACTCTGGCCTCTGCCCTTTCTGGAGGATTTTGACACATGTGCTGAGTATAGTTGGGGATCAGCTCTTCTGGCCTGGTTAGAGGCTAATCTATGCAGGGTGGTACGTTGTAAGACAAGCGGAGTAAGCGGGGCGGTGATGTTTCTGGATATGTGGGCGATTACCAGACTACTGCCGGTTAGACCATGTGAAGAGCTGCCGAAAGATATCGAGCCACCTGAGGGCTGGCCTAGGTTCCCCCTCGGTTACAGGTATGATATTTATTTAGTTTTTGAATTGGATTTGCGTTTTTATATTATTGTGTCATCTATCATTTACTTAGCTGCCGGTTATATTTATTGTTTATCGGGTTTTGTTTGTATATTACAGATGGAAGATGTGGAGGCAAACTAACCTTACGCCATATGTCTACGGACATAATGTGGTCCATATACGTGACCAGTTTGATAATATGTCGCCTGAACAGGTAAATTTTAACTTTCGTATTATATGTAACTTACGTATTATATGTTGTATATGTTTGCATTGGTCTTATGTTCGCAGAATTTATTAGTTGTATTTTTAAACCATTGTTTATATATTCTAATTTTGCTGATTACAGATAGTGTGGCAACCTTACGGGAATCTCAATCAGTATCCGGAATACTGCACGCGGGGCCGTGATATGTGGCATTGTTCTGTGCCTCTCATTTGTAATGAGAAGATTGAGTACCACCCCGCGGACAGGTTCATGAGACAGTTCGGTTTTGTGCAGCGGGTCCCTACATATATTTGGAAACCCAGACGGGGTCACGGCAAGGATAGAAGATATGGGATTGCGCAAAAACACGACTGGCCTTTACTTTGTGGAGAGTTTATAGCCGTGTGGAATGACCGCCACACCCGTCTTATTAACGGCGAATTTGGCACGGGGACGTCACCGGATTACATGAGATGGTATAGAGAGAGGATCCGCATCTTCATAAACCCACCTGAACTTGCCACGCCATCTCACGGTTTCCGGGAGCATACGGGTGTCTTCAATAAAATGGTAACTGCTAGTTAAAGTTCATTAATATTTGTTTGTTACTTCTTTTTCTGTATATTTCAATACTAATAAATCGTTTTCTATTGTTTTTTTTTTTCAGAAAGCGATGTTGCGCCGCAGTTTCAAATCGTTCAAACGGCTGAAATCTAAAACGGACGTGGACTTACTACGTGCGGAGTTTGCTCAAATGGGTATGAATCCGTATGGGTCAGCTGATGAACAGTCGGAGGAGGAGGATGACGACGACGACGACGACGATGGTGATGACGACCTACATTACGACCCAAGAACTTACACTAGGGCTTCAAGTTGTCGGCGTCCCGACGAAAGAGGCAGAGGGGAAGGCGAATCTAGTAGCGGGGGTAGAAGATCGACTGGAGGTCGACCCCCGACTACAGATCAGGGTCCGGGTCCGAGTTCAAGCGGTCGACGTCGTCGTTCTTCTTTTGCTGGGTCGGACTACGTTCAGACCGATGTTCCGTTCGATTATCATAGACAATCATTTGGTTCGTACGAGCATCATCCTAGTCATCAGTCAACCGACAGTTGGAGTCGAGGGTTGACAATTACATCCCACGAGCGTGCGCCGCAACCGGAATCGCAGCAGCGACAAAGACGGCGTACGGAGCTAAACGAAATCGAAGAGTCTGCTGAGCCGTCATCGGATAGATTAACATCGGCGGGAAAGATGCTCCCTATGCCCAACTTTAAAACATTTAGTCGTTAAAAAAAAAATGCACTGTTTTTGTATTTGATTTCTATGTTTGATTTGTCAGTTTTATTCTTAGCTAGGGTTGGAATATTATAAATTCGTAAGTTTAATTTGATTTCTATGTTTGATTTGTACGTTATAATTTCGTAAGTTTAATTTGATTCGTATGTTTTATTTGTATGTTTGTAAAAAATATTCTGTATTTTAATTGATAGGACCAATATTGAGTTTTTACAAACCGTAAACCCTAAACCCTAAATTACAAACCCTAAACCCTAAATTACAAACCCTAAACCCTATACCCTAAACCCTAAATTACAAACCCTAAACCCTAAACCCTAAAAAACCCTAAATATTCTGAAATTTACATACAAACCGTACATTTAATGTACGGTTTGTACATATTTCATACAAACCGTACATTAAATGTACGGTTTGCATGTATTCTGTGCAAACCGTAAAAGTAATGTACGGTTTGTACCCCTGATTTAAGCAGCGCCACTTTACGAATGTACTTTTTGCACCGAATCACCGTTAATAACGTAAAAAAAAAAAACTACAAACCGTAAAAATAATCTACGGTTTGTAGTGTAAATGACATTGGATACCATATCTATCAAAATAATTCCGACAACACCTTATCACTTTTGAATTATTATGACTTGACAACCCTATCCGAAAATGACTATTCAATGCATTATTAAAGTTTGAAAATGACTACACCAAAAAAAACACTACAAACCGTAAAAGTAATCTACGGTTTGTAGTGTAAATGACATTGGATACCATATCTATCAAAATAATTCCGACAACACCTTATCACTTTTGAATTATTATGATTTGACAACCCTATCCGAAAATGACTACTCAATGCATTATTAAAGTTTGGAAATGACTACACCAAAAATTCACTACAAACCGTAAAAGTAATCTACGGTTTGTAGTGTAAACTTACACTATAAATATGACTCAATTTTGCCAATTCTAACAAACCATAAAATCAAACACAAAAACATTTCGGAAATCTCTAAAAAAATCCTCATTTCTCCCCAATAAAATATACAAACAAACACTTTTCGAAAATGAATTACAACTATGGTTTTGACAACAACCAATGGAATGACAACAATGCGAATTCATCCAGTGGCTCAAACGATGAGCTAACTGATTATTCAGAGCACTTTGAAGTTGATGAATTGACTTGGAAAACAAGGGATGAAATGATTGCTGATCTTGCTGATGTGGATGGAAATTGGGGTTTCATTCTTACGATTCGTAGGTCTGGAGGGGGTGATGGGAGCAGAACACCGTATGTTGATATTGTGTGTGATAAATCGGGGGTTTACGAAAAAAAGAAACCATCTTCCGTAAATTCAGGTACAAAGAAAAAAGATTGTCCATTTTTCATTAAAGGTTACGTAGTTAATGGTGAATGGATGTGTCACGTAGAAAATGGACAACATAACCACCCACCTCCAACTTACCTCCAAGGGCAAGCACGACGTGCTCGTTTAACCCAAGATGAAAAAGAAATTGTTAAAACTTTAAGGCAAAGTAGTTTTAAAGTTGGTGCAATATTAGAGGCCATAAAAAATCGAAATCCTGACAATGTATCAAACACAAAAACGATACATAATTTTTTGGCCGGACTGAAATTTAAAGAACGAGATGGTAGAAACTCGATACAGGAACTGTTTAATTTGTTGGATAGCCATCGCTACACATTCTACTATAATATGAACCCATCAACCCATTGCCTTGATTTTTTGCACACCCCGATTCTATAAGGATGTTCAAAGCTTTTCCTGATGTCTTGTTAATGGATTGTACATATAGGACAAACCGTTTTAATATGTCATTTCTAGAAGTCGTAGGAATGACATCAACGAACCAAACATATTGTTTAGGTTTTGTTTTCATGAGTGACGAGACAAAGGAAAGTTATATATGGGCATTGGAAAAATTTAAAGTTACATTGGAGGGGTGTATACTACCTAGGGTGTTTGTAACCGACAGGGAAATGGCCTTATCAAATGCTTTGTCCGTTGTTTTTCCCGATTCTCATCATATTTTGTGCACTTTTCATATTGCAAAAAATGTTTTGAAAAACTGCCGTAAAAAGATCCCTGACAAGGAGTGGCAAACGTTTCTAGATGATTGGGGTTTATTGGTTGATTCTGAGTCAATAGAGGAGTACAATCATAACCGAACTTATTTCAATTCCTCTTACAAATCGTACCCTGCTATGATTAAGTATGTAGACAAGCTTTTAAATGATTATGCTGAAAAGTTTGTTGCATGCTATACCAACCACACAACACATCTAGGTAACAGAACTAGCAATCGAGCCGAACAACAACATGCTAAGCTGAAAAGATCCCTTTCCACAAATACTGGCATGCTTGAAACTGTTTGGGTAGAGGTGAATAGAATTCTAGAAAAACAGTTTGAGGATATTAAGATGAAATTGGATAAATGCAAGTCTTATTTTCCACATTCTGAACGAACACCTCTATTTATAAATCTTAGGTCGTATATCACACACTATGCCTTTGATTTATTATTTCAAGAACACAAAAAATGTAGTGGCCAGGCTGATGAGAATTGTTCTTGCGGTTTCAAATTGTCTCACGGTTTACCTTGTCATCATATTATGAGTGAACATATTTTATTCGGGAAGCCTCTTCCTCTAGAATATATTCATCCATTCTGGAAAAAATGAGACGTAATTGATGATAATGGGAACACCGATGATTATGGGGTCGATGGTGATCTAGAAGAGTTTAAAAGTGTTTATGCTAGCAAAACGAATGTTGAAAAACGGCGTATGAAAACACAACTACGAGAGATAACCGTACCAGCCAGAACATCTATCAGTGACCCCGAAGTGAGAGTAAATAGGGGGAGACCTAGAAAAGGCGACAAATCTAGTAAGAGGGATAAGTCGGGATGGGAGTATGTGGAGGAACAGAGTGCTGCTGCTAGTAGGGACAAGGGTAAAGGCAAGGCGGATGAAACACCGGAGGTAAGGGTAAACCCAACTAAGAGGCCGCGAAACCAGAACCCTAAACCCACCCCCAATAGGCCAACCTTCCTGTACAGTGACCAAATATGGGTCATGTTACATAGTTACATCGAAACGGTTTATGATGTGCGTGGGGATGGTAACTGTGGGTTCCGGGTACTTGCAAATGCGACGGGTAAACAGCATGGGGAAGATGATTGGTATGCGGTAAGATGTGAATTGTTTCAAGAGCTGCAGCAAATGAAAGGTGTTTATTATGAGCTGTTTGAGAATCTTGACTTTCAAGCTTACCGGTATGATTACATTTTATCAAGTTTATATTTTTTTCATGCTACAAATCCCGCACCTGCTGAGAAATGGATGAGATTTCCGTCGTATGGTTTTTTAATTGCTTATCATTACAATATGCCAATTGTATTGTTGTCCTTATGGGAAAATCAAAATGGAGGGGTAAACATGTGGAACTCCACTTTTTTACCTCTTTATACTGGTCCGCCTCAGGGAACGACATATTACATCCCGACTGTAATGGTGTTCGTCAACAGTTGTCACTATGCTCAGGTTATTCCTAAAGAAGGGATCTTCCCAATGCCAGGAATTATAGCACGGTGGGAACAAACACGCACTGAGGCAGCTGCGCCATGGAAGGAACTTTTTCGACCAAATTTCAAATTATATATGGCGCTGGAAAAGCAATCGGCAAAGAAAAAAGCAAATGAAGAAGCTATAGACCTAAGTCCATAATCGGTTTTTTATTTTTAATTTTATGTAAATTACTATTTTTTCCAAGTTTTTGTAAATTTATATGATGTAAACAAATGTTTAATAAATTTGTTTTATAAAATTTAGTTCATGTAATTTAGTTCATGTTTGCATATTGGGTTAATTTCTTTTATGAAATTTATATAATTTATGATTGTTTCATTCAAGAAAATTGTCGATTGACACCAAATTGACGACTTAGTTATGTTTCATATTGCGTTATACAAGTGTTAAAAACAAACAAAAAAACTTTACAAAAATTGACGATTTAGTTAATCATTCAATAAATATCAACTTATACACTTGACAAAAATATAACATGAACCAAAAAACATAAAATTTATCAAATCAACTTTTTTTGTGTAAATTTGTGTAAATTTTGTGTTTATTTTGAGAGATTGTTAGAATATTGGTAATTTATTTTATGTAAAATTTTAAAAATAAGGCATTTAGTTTTTTTATTAAAAAAATCATGTTTAATTTGAAAAAAATATTCAGTATTTTAATTTTAATTATTTGAATTTTTATTTTAATTTTTAATTTCAAAAAAATCTGTGAAAACACACAGACCGTAGATTAAATCTACGGTTTACAGTGATTAACTGTAAACCGTAGATTTAATCTATGGTTTGCATTAATTAATACAAACCGTAGATTTTACAGTTAATCACTGTAAACCGTAGATTTAATCTACGGTTTACGCGTTAATCCAGAAATTTTGCAGTAAATTAATCCACCCTTACATATATTTGCTTCTCAGTGTTGAAGTCACAATTTGGCCTACATTCTTTTGACCTATAAGTTGGAGAAATATGTGGTCCTATTAGATTACTCCTGCTCATAACTTTATACATTCACACTTACTGTTTTTTATTAAGCTACACTGGAGGAACAAATAAGTTCTCCAACCTCACAACTTCATATTCACATACTAATCTCTACATATGTAGTTGAGAATAATGGCAGATTTTAATTCGTTATTTCGTGTGCTTCTTAATTAATTTAATTTTCCCACATTAAATTAATTTGTGGTATTATAGCGGCGGAAGTAAAATTTATATATGAGCTTATTTATATGTATATAATATTTTGTAATTATGGTGTTGTTGAAATACTATAATTATCAACTTTTAAGTAAATTACATGAATAATTATCGTGTTTTTGGTATTATGGGGGTCTTGTAACCTATTTTAGCATGTACCTAGTTACTCCACTTGGTACTATTATTCTTGATATTATTCTTAACTGTGATTTAAAATATTCTTAAACACTAACCCCATTGTGAATTTTTTTCGCTTTGATGGCGCCAATTACATGGTTATTGGGGGTATACTAAGATCAACTCTTTTTTTTATATAATTTAGGGGAAAAAAATAGGTTTAATCACTCAAACTAACATAAATTAACAAAATGTGGACCAAACTACTGACATTAACAATTGAGCCACCGAACTATATATTTTTTTCCTAAATTGGAAAACTCCGTCAATTTAACTGAACGGAAGTTAAGTTTAAATTATATTTCAGTCCCAAATTTTATAAAACATATGAATTTAACCCGAAAAGTTTATAATTTTACATTTTTAACATAGGTCATAAACAAATAGTTACATATACATACTCATATATATACATAAAAAAAATGAAATACACAATTTATATATCTTTTATGCAGTCAATCAATTGAACGACACAAAATCCTGTTTTCAAAATTAAATATTCAATTGTTAATTTTTTTCAAATTTTGATTAATAATTAAATTTAGGGTAGTATCTATTAGGGTTCCATATTTTTATTTGGATTTTTATTGTGTTGTAAAATTTGTTTTTAATTTATTAAATCCTAATTTGTCTAATGTATAATAAAAATTGAAAAATTAAATTAATTATTAAAAATGTATCATCTAACTCTCTATTTTTTAATCCAATGGTTGTAAAAGTGGCTGGACATTGTACAGTCTAACTCATTGACTGAACAAGATGTGGACACAACGATATAGAAAAAAGTCAAATTTTTTGAATAAAAAATATATATTTTTTTTAAAAATTAACTCTTTTTTGAAAAAATTAACTTTAAAAAAATTATTTTTATAAAATTTTTTAATTATTTTTTTAAAAAAAGGCACTTCACAAAGTGCATACCTTTTAAAAAATATTAAAAAAAGTTAATTTTTTTATAAAACGTTATATTCATAAATTGTGTATTTTTAATATATAGTTTGTATTTTATATATACGTATGAGCATGTATATGTAACTATTTGTTAATGGGTATGTTAAAAATATAAATTTATAAACTTTTTATGTTAAATTCATATGTTTTATAAAATTTGGGACTGAAATGGAATTTAAACTTAACTTCCGTTCAATTAAATTGACGGAGATCCCCAATTTAGAAAAAAAATATATAGGTGCCTCAATTGTTAATGTTATAGATTTGGTTTCAATTTTGTTAATGTATGATAGTTAATGTCATCAAACCTATTTTTCCCATTTTTTCCCCATACTTTAGCATTGGTTAAAAAGTATTTTTCAGAAAAATCATCAATTATTTAGGGACTCGACTGCACTGGCATCCTTGGGCTTACTCAAACTTGTATTACTAAATAATGTGTACAAGTTCTAATCGAATGGTTTGAATTTTCAACATTAACCATTTACAATTTGAGGTTCAGACCTATCAGTTCACTAGATTTCATGTATTACTAGTAGAATACTTCGTTATTTTGTTTGTTTATTATTATTGACAAAACCTGTTTTGAATAAATACTCCCTTTAGTATGGTGTAAATTATTCTTACCTTTCTCATGTAACAAATAGTGAATGTACGTTTCCAACAAAATATTGTACTGTGGAAGAGCTGGACAAAAGAGAAACAGTAATACCGTATTTCAAATAAATGTTGCATAACTTGTAAGAAGATAGCAAGTTGCATGTTTTATGGAAATGGCAGAAACTCACGAGCATTCTCACATCTAACTCAGTCAAGAAGATAAAAAAGAAAACAGAAAAAAAGGCCCAACTCACCAACTCATGACCTCAAATTCGTACTATATTATGAGCTGTTCCATATCTGCCCTGCATGCTCTTTAGCTACTCACGAGCACATTTACTACTCAATCTTCCTTTATAAACTTCCTTTATTTCCTACATTTTTGTATATTCAAACTCACACCAATAAGTCCCACAAATATTTCAAACACTGGAAACTAAAATGTGCAACACTCTTTTCTTGATTACATTAATTTCTTTTCTACTATGTTGCCCACTAGAAGGAGTAACAAAAGGTGAGAAATATGTGGCTTTTAGGCCACTATTGTATCAAAAGGGAGAATTTTCGAAAGAAAAAGTGGTAAACTGCATGCCCAAGGGATTCAGGCGTTCGTCAGCTCCAAGTCGGTTCGTGAACTATCACACTATGAGGATGTCTAGATGCTCATCTATCGATAACTCAAAGAAACCATGATATGTTTTTTTTTTGTATTAGATGTTATATTTGCCCTATCGAATATAGTGGTGAGGTTACCAAAGTGAGTCTTTTCATGTATTTGTTGAAAGTGTTTAGTATTTTTCCTTTTTCCTTAATTTCTATAAGTTATTCTATAACTATAAGGAAGATGCATTATTACGTACGGAGTAATATTTCCTTCGTAGGAGTAATTATCTATTTTGAATCCGTATACATGTTCGTATATGAATATGATTCTCTAGTTCATGGACACCAAATTAAGAATATACTTATATAGGCTTGGTAACAACGTGAGGCTATAGAGCTTGGATACATATTAATATCATACTATTAATATAAGTCAATCCAAAAGAGATGAAACTGTCAAATTTTATCATTTTTTTTTCTAAAAATGCTCTTATTCTAATTTACTAATTACTTATATACCATAATACAATTCAAGTAGATAAATAACTAAATAAATATGTTTTTTCTCACACATCAATTCTTCTCACAAGCTATACTTGTATAACAATAAAATATCATATTACTATTTATATACGATTATTAATTTACTCCAACATTTATTCATTTTTTTGAAAATTTTAAATTTATTTATTCGGGATCATATAACACGCAGGGCTACGATTACTACTATACTACATAATCGAACAATAAGATGATCATGGATTTCTTTCACTCGTATAGCCTCTGATTATTTTGCATCTATATATATGGTCCAAAATTCTAAACTCCGAGATATCTGTTTTTCACCAATAGATCAGTTTTTATATTGTTAAGTTTTTGTTTTCCGTCTATATACATTAGTGTATAAGTTTTTCTTAAGTACCTTGGAACAGAAAATAAAAAAGAGAGCTCAATTTCGCCACTTAATTATTCGAAAGAACTGATTCATATGGCGAGAACTACAACTGCCACATGAATTATCATCATCACTCTCGAAATATGTACAAACCGGGGATCGAACCCATAAGTTGGCAGGGTAGTTACCACCAGAGGCGGAGCAAGAATTTCGGTTGAACCGGTGCACAATACAATTGATATATATCTTATTTTTTAGATATGATAAGCGTTTTGCAAATGATGTTCTCAATTCTTCAATATTCTCCACTGATTGGTTAAATTAATGACAATAAAAAATCAATTGCATTTTAATAAATTCAGACCATGTAGTTTATTGATATTTAGTACAACTACAAATATGTACTAGTGGTTTTAAATTTCAATATTTATGAAGATTTTGAGAAAGTATAAAATGTTTTTAGATTTTTTTTTGAAAAAATAAAACACAAACAAAATGTTCTTATCACAACATATAATACACCGATAATAGTACCAATGTAATATTTTTACCAAAAAGTCAAAATATGATAATTTCTCTTGTAGAGATTCGAACAAACAAACAGCACATCAAATCTTCTGGTTTTAACATTACAGCACTCACCGGGCATATATTGGCTCCGTCCTTGGTTACCACTAGACCAATAGTTCTATGTTTAAATAAATCTAAGAGTTAAATATTTGTGGATTACATAAACAATTTAACGGTAAACTACAAATAATCCCATGAACTGGGAGTATTTTACAAAAGCACGTCATGAACTATGAAATCTTGCAAGTAATCCCCATAATATATCTTCTTCTGCAATTAACTTCCATTATCATCTGTGAACGGGTCATAACTTCATTGATAATGATGAAACGAAAAAATGCAGGTAAAAAAAATCCATAAAAGAAAAAACAAAAAACCCCAATTTACTACTCAATCTTCCTTTATAAACTTCCCTTTTTTCTACATATTTGTATATTCAAAGTTCAACCTCACAGCCATAAGTCCGTAGATATTTCAAACACTGAAAAACAAAAATGCGCAACACTTTTTTTTTGATTACATCGATTTCGTTTCTACTATGTTGTCCTCTAGAAGGAGTACCAAAAGGTGAGAAATATGTGGCTTTTAGGCCATTATTGTATCAAAAGGGAGAATTTTCGAAAGAAAAAGGGGAAAACTTCATGTCCAAGGGATTCGTTCGTCAGCTCCAAGTCGGTTCGTGAACTATCACACTAGCTATGAGGATGTCTAGGTGCTGATCATCTATCGAGAACTCAAAGAAACCATGATGTGTGTATTTTTTTGGATCCTAAATGTTATATTTGTTCTATTGAATATTGAATATTGAATATAGTGGCGTGGTTATGGGAGTGTGAGTGTTTTCATGTATTTTCCTTTTTAATTATCTATTTTGAATCCGTATACATGTTTGTATATGACTGTGTAGTCTATATATACTTTAACATCTCGAAATTAATATATCATCACGCAAACAAGAAGGTGTTCATGATTTCATCGACGCCAAATTTAGAATATATAGGTTTATATAGCAACAACGTCAGAGGGATGGGAGGCAATAGAGCTTCTATACATACTACATAATCGAACAATAAGATGATCATGGCTTCCTTACACTCGTAGCCTCCGGTTAATTGCAACTCACTATTTATGGTTTGAAATCCTAATCTCCGACATATTTGTTCTAACCAATAGATCACCTTTTATATTTTTAAGTTTTTGTTTTCCGTCTATAGATAATACATTAGGTTCTGTTTGTTTGGACGAAAAATATTTACTCGGGAAAATATTTTTCAGGCAAACTGTTTTCTCTCTATTCGTTTATTAAGTATTTGGCGATATTTGAATTTTCCATGAAAATTTCTCGACTAAGGGCATGTTTGACATCGACTTTTTGTAGTAAAAACTTGCTTTTATAATGAGAAAAGAACTTGCTCACAATAAGCTGCTTTTAAAAAATAATGAGAAAAAAATGTTTAAAATAAGTCATTTATAGCTTTTTTTACCTATAAATGACTTATAAATTAATTTTGTTAATAATTCATTTTTCACTAATTTTATTTTATTGGTGATTTGGAAATGTAGATAATAATTTAATTGAATTTTTTTAACGTTTGGTGATTTTTATGTGTAAAAGCTAAAAAGTAACCGAATTTCTAAGTTCTAAGCTTTTTTTGCGAAAGCTAACTTTTGAAAAGTACAAAAAAATTTATATATCAAACGCCCCACAATTTTTTTTATTAAAAAACAAAATAAGTTGCTTTTAAAAACAATGACAAAAAGACTAGTTTAAAATAAGTCACTTATAGTTTTTTTTACCTATAAATGACTTATAACTTATTTTTTTATAATTATTTTAACTTATTGGTGACATGCAAATATACAAGAATAATTTAATTAGAAAATTTTAACTTTTTTATGTGTAAAAGCTAAAATAAGTCTCTGAATTCATAACTTTTATGATTTTGATCTTTTTCGTGAAAGTTAACTTTTGAAAAGTTAAAAAAACTAATATATCAAACACGAATAATCTTTTTATTATTAAAAAAAAAAAAAAACTAACGTAAAGAGGATAAAATATACATATCCGTGAAAACGTTATGTTTTCCTTCACGAAAGAAAATGTTTTCCTTCCATTTTTGGGGTGATACAATTTCCCTTGTTTCCCATCCCTAAAAGATGTAAAATATTTTTTTTAGCCTTTTATTTTCCTATCAACCAATCAAACATAAAATCATTTTTTCCGAAAAATGTTTTCTCTTACTATTTTTCTCTTGAAACAAACAGTGCGTTAGTGTTTTTTTTAAAATAACTTAACACCCTGAAAATGTGTATATTAATCTCTTAATTAAGCATGTAAAACCAAGGAACGGAAAAGAGAAGAGAGCTCAATTTCGCCACTTAATTATCCGAAAGAACAGATTAATGGCAAGACCTAGAACTGCCACATGCATTATCATCATCACTTTATGTATGTCACCGGATCCGTTTTTGGTGTTTTAAATTTTCTAAGGCAGCCTGCCTTAGAATCACAACCACTAGTTAAATTAGTTTCATATGGATTTCTTTGTATACTAACGTAACATTCATGGCAACTTATAAACTCGTTCAATCTTCAAAAAAAACTTACAAAATCATTGGTCTTTAGTTTTTTAGCTTTTCAATTGTATTAATTTGGCTGATCATACAAACTGTTTATTTCTGGTTCTTTTTCTGTAAAATTTAAAATTAAGTTGAATGAATATATTTTTTAAGGTAAAACTAAAAATTAAGTTATATTTTTTCCAGTAAAGCTACACATAGCCTATCCCCATGTACACCTTGCAATATATATATATATATATATATATATATATATATATATATATATACTATTACTTTATGTGTAGAGGTCTTATGAGGCCTTGAAACAAATATTTGTAAAAAAACCTCTCTAATTAATTTATTTACCAAAATACCTTTAATTCAAAAAGAAAAAACTGCCCAGCAATATAAACCGTATAGAAACTGCTCCCTCTTATTTCTTCTCAATCCCATTTTAGAAACTCCTCTTTCTCATTTCTTCTCAATCTCACTTTCTAACCCCTTCTCGCAGAGTAATATTATCCTCTCTCTATATATATCTTTTACAGTTTTACTTCTTATTTATTTTTAGTGAAGATTTTACTCTCTTTATCACAGGTATTCTGATTTTTTTAGTATTATGTAAATTTTTATCTGTATTAATTATGAGTTTTTTAAATGCTGATTTTATAAACGATTATCGATAGGTCATACGTTACACCACGCATCGCCTAGTATATATATATATATATACTAATGTTCTCCACTAAAAACAAGTACAAAAATCAAGTTGAATGAATATATATTTTTAAGGCTCAAAAAGATATGTGCTAATGTGGATATAAGAGGTAGCTATTTTTTTTTAAGACAGGTTGCCTTAAAAAAACTTCAGGAGAGCAAAAATGGATTCATGGGTAGTAAGCCGGTAACCAGGGATCAAACCCAGACCATGGAAGGGTACTATTTAACAATAGACCAATGGTGCTTTGTTTCAATAAATTAAGATTTTTATATTTGTTGGGTACATAACAAATTTAAAGGTAAACTACAAAATAATCCCATGAACCTGGAGTATTTTACAAAATCATGGCATGAACTATGAAAGCTTGTGAGTAATCCCATAATATATTTTCTGTTGCAATTAACTCCCACTGAAACAAAAAATGCAGGTAAAAAAGGCATAAAAGAAAACCCCCCAATTTGCTACTCAATCTCCCTTTTTCTTCATTTTTGTATTTTAAACTCACACCAATAAGTCCACAAATATTTCAAACACCGAAAACTAAAATGTGCAACACTTTTCTCTTGATTACATTTAGGGGCGGATCATTTTATGTGCAAGCAGTGTCAAGTGTCCCCGTGGTCCGGAACAAGAACAAAAAAATAGTATATATTTTCGGGTTTTTTAAGTATATATTAAGTAAATTGTTTAAATATATAATATTTGATGTAAATATAGTCTTTCTTATGAAACTATCCTAGTGGATAACTGTTTGTTTTAAGTTTTTTTAATTAAAAGTGGGGAAACCCACTATTTTTATTGAATAGGAGTTTTATAGTGGCCTTCCGGCCTTCTTCATTTTTGTATTTTAAACTCGCACCAATAAGTCCACAAATATTTCAAACACCGAAAACTAAAATGTGCAACGCTTTTCTCTTGATTACATTTAGGGGCGGATCATTTTATGTGCAAGCAGTGTCAAGTGCCCCCTTGGTCCGGAACAAGCAAAAAAATAATATATATTTTCGGGTTTTTTAAGTATATATTAAGTAAATTGTTTAAATATATAATATTTGATGTAAATATAGTCTTTCTTATGAAACTATCCTAGTGGATAAGTGTTTGTTTTAAGTTTTTTTTAATTAAAAGTGGAAAAACCCGCTATTTTTATTGAATAGGAGTTTTATAGTGGCCCTCCGGCCTTATTCAACAAGGAAACGTAATACAAGGTAAATAAAATAGAAAAATACAACTCAAAGGACCTAATACATAATAATCTTTGAAGTATATGTTCTTGAGAGTAGTTGACTTAAAAAAACAACCCACCATTAACGTATAATCTTTGTTTTAAGTACTACATGTCCTTGTTCAAATTTTTTTGATTACCATTTTTTTAGACCATTATATAACTAATATAAAATTATACACTTACTCTGTCAATTTTTTTACTATCTATGTTTGGTTGGACTTTAGTACAAATATATAAAATCTCAGATTTTTTTTATAATTTCGCCACTCATTAGTTTGGACTCAGGTCCGCTCCTGATTAAATTGATTTGTTTTCTACTATGTTGTCTACTAGGAGTACCAGAAGGTAAGAAATATGTGGCTTTTAGGCCACTCTTGTATCAAAAAGGGAAATTTGCTAAAGAAAAAGTAAGAAACTGCATGCCCAAGGGATTCAGGCGTTCGTCAGCTCCAAGTTGGTTCGTAACCTATCACACAATGGGGATGTCTAGGTCATCGTCTATCGAGAACTCAAAGAAACCAAGATATGTTTTTTTTTTGTATTAAATGTTATATTTGATTCTATCGAATATAGTGGTGTGTGTGGTTACGAAAGTGTGAGGGTTTCCATGCATGTATTTGTTGAAAATGTTTTGTATTTTTATTTTATTTTTGCTAGACGTTATTCTATAAACTATAAGGAAGATGCATTGTTACGTATTATTTTCCTTTTGATCTATTTTGAATCTGTATACATGTTCATATACCTATGTCATCATGCAAACAAGAATGTGTTCATGATTTCATTGACACTAAATTTAGAATATAGGTTTACCAACAATGTGAGAGGGATGGGAGGCAATATTAGAGCTTTGATACATGCTACATTATTATTATTATTATTTTATAACAAAGTAACCCGCTTATTATTAATGAAAACAACAATTTTATACATACAAGTGTCTATTGAACAAGCTTCAAAAGGCTATGAGAAATGAGAAATACATAAATAAGAGTCATTCTAAATCTTTCCATTCGTCTAGACAAAGAGCAACCAGATTAAACATAAAATACAAAACAGAAAAAGTTCTAACTAGCAAAATAAACAGTACTGAAATCTTGTCGAGCGCGCCATGAGTCATCGAAGGTAGAAAAAGGCTAAGGGTGTCGTGCCAACCAAAAGGAACATGTGAGGTCCAGATGAGGTCTAATGCAGACTAGGCCGATAAAAACACTATCGGGATGCCCCGATTTAAAGACACCAATCAAGTAGAAGGACCCAATAGAACAAAACTGTAAGCTAAAGTTTTTACAAAACCACGCAGACATCAACAAAACAATATACGCTATAGCTATTGAGATCTAAACAAGCACATTCAATACTCATATAATGCACCGAGACAAAATCATATCATATAATATGCCTAACATGTGTAAAGGGGATAACAAAACTATGCAAAATCTTTTGACATATCAAAAAATCTGTTCGGATAAACCATATCTACAATCAGTTATCAATGATTAAAAAAAGCAACATAGCATACCATTTGTCAAGAAAGTTACAAAAGATATAAGAGTATCTATCTCTGTCCGGCACTGTATTAATAATTAGGGTGTCATCACACTATTAAGCCCGATCTAAGCAGTATGAGGCGCGATGTCCAAAATACCATCATCACAAACCGAGACTCATAATGTAAGGTGGTTTTACTGGTAGTCACACTGTTTCGATCCTAAACTTCGATCACGGAAAGATTACACCAACCATTATTATTGAGCCCCAAACAATTTTATAAGATGGTCATTAGAGGGTTAAAATGTAGAAAAAACTAAATATGGGGGATCGGGTCTACTATGAAAGGAGATGGTGGGGATGAAAAATAGAAAAAGGGAAGGCAGTGGGTATGAGAAGAGAAGAGAAGAGAGTGAGGGGTGAGATAAGAAAAAGAGGAGGATGTGAGCTCGGGAAAGGGGAGAGTGGGAGGAGATGGCAATTGGACGGGGTAGCGGAAAAAAGGATGGAGGGGACGGAAAGAAAGTACAGGAGATAGGAAGGTAAAAAGCCCGGAGCCGCTGTCTCCCATCCCAGGTGGCCGGCGGGTGTTTAAAAAGGTAACCTTTTTTTTGAAGTATTTGCAAGAGCTTGATACATGCTACATAATAGAACAATAGATGATGGCTTCCTTACACTTGCAGCCTTCGACTAACTCACTATATAGTCCGAAATCATAACCTCCGACATATTTGTTCTTCGTCAATAGATCAGTTTTTATATTTTCAAGTTTTTTTTCCGGTATATAAAGGTGTATAATTTTTTTGAAGTATCTTACAGCCCTGAGAATTTAAAGGTCTCCTAAGCCTGTAAAACCAATGAAAAAAAGCTCAATTTTACCAATTAATTATCGGAAAGAAGAGATTCATGTGGCAAGACCTAGAACTGCCACGTGGGTTACATCATCACTCTCTGAAAATGCACAAACCGGGGATCGAACCCAGACCTTGCCACCTTGGTTGGTACTATTTGCCACTAGAACGGTGCTATGTTGGAACGTATTAGGAGTTTTCATATTTGTTGATTACATAAACAAATTTAAGGGTAAAGAACTAGGAGTATTTTGCAAAAACACATCATGAACTATGTAATTTTGCGAGTAATCCCATAATATATCTTCTTTTGCAATTAACTCCCATTGAAACAAAAAATGCAGGTAAAAAAAGGCATAAAAGAAAAAACCTCAATTTACTACTCAATCTCCCTTTATAAACTTCCTTTATTTCTTCATTTTTGTATTTTAAACTCACACCACTGAGTCCACAAATATTTCAAACACCGAAAACTAAAATGTGCAACACTCTTCTCTCGATTACATTGATTCCTTTTCTACTATGTTGTCCACTAAAAGGATATTGACAAAAGGTGAGAAATATGTTGCTTTTAGGCCACCATTATATCAATAGGGAAAGTTTCAAAAGAAAAGGTGGTAAACTGCATGCCCAAGGAATTCAGGCGTTCGTCAGCTTCAAGTCGGTTCGTGAACTTTCACACTATGGGGATGTCTAGGTGCTCGTCTATCGAGAAGTCAAACAAACCATGATATATATGTTTTTTTTTGGGTACTAAATGTTATATTGCTCTATTGAATATATAGTGGCATGGTTACGAGGGTGTGAGTGTTTCCATGTATTTGTTGAAAATGTTTAGTATTTTTCTTTTTTACAAGTTATTCTATAGCCTCCGGTTATTTGCATGGTCCAAAAATTTAACCTCCACTTATCTGTTTTTCACTAATATATCAGTTTTTAAATATTGTTAAGTTTTTGTTTTCCGTCTATACATTAGTGTAAAGGTTTTTCTTAAGTACCCTTCGAACAAAAAATAAAAGAGAGCTTAGAACATTCTCAACGGTCTCTTTTAATTTTTTCTCCAGATATGACTATATACAAATTTTATGAACTATGTATATCTATTTTTCATATGGTGCACAACAATGCTATATAAATTTGATATATGCATATACAAAAAATAACTTTTTTTGTGCTTTTTTCTATCTTGAAAGCAAATGCAGGTGTAAAAAAATCCACAAAAGAAAATTAAGTGTTCAAAAAACAAAACAAAACAAAACAAGAAAAGGGCAAAGTGCCAAAAATTACAAATAACATTGCAAATAAAAAATTAATCTAAAATTCAGGGGTCTATGGTGTAAAATTTCCACCGTTTTCCACGATGGTACTCTTTCCCCTCTTCTTTTCACCCGGTCTAGATCAAAAAGTGAAAGACAACGACCCCCAAATTGAACCCTAAATTACGATCTTCCATTCACAAAGCTTAAGTTTGAAAAACCTAGCTTTTTGTGTATATGATGTCTGAAAATTAATATTTAGTATATTCAATATCATTGTTAATTTTTTGATTTAGTATATTATTCTAGAATAATTATTGATTAATATATTGAGCTAATGTAAATTGACGGTGAAAAAGTGACATAATGGAACCTTTTAGATCTAATTAATTATTAGTCTATTTATGAAAATTTTATATTTTTACTTTATTTCATATATAGTTTATTCAATTCAAAAATTTGTCATAAATTTGTTTTTTTGGTCTAAATTTTTATAGCCTATAACCGCAATTACTAACTTGAATTGTAAAATTTTGTAGAATTATTTTCCTTTAGTCTTATCGGTTTATAATTATTCAGTTTTTGTTTGGAAATATACTTTTCATGGCTATCGAAATTTGTTTGCCCTTCGAATCACAAAAGTAATTTTGATCAATAGCCGGTAAACGATGTTTCTTTTCTTTTCATTGTTTTGTAGGTAGGTTTGTCGCGGTAATTTATGTTTTTATGTAACATATGTAATATAAAAAGTGTCTCTCCCAATTAACATTTTTTGGTTCCGACTGCTCAAAGGGGAGGGAATGGGTTTAATGAGGAGATTGTTATGTTACCCGGGCCTTCCAAAGGATGTCTACTTTCTATTTAGGTGAATTTCTTGTTCATTTATTCTCTGTTTGTTTGGGCGAAAAATATTTATTCGAGAATTTTTTTTTAGATGAAAAATTATTTTTCTATAAATTATTTTTCTTGAAAGTTTGGCGATACTTGCATTTTCCAGAAAAAATTATTCACTAAAAGCGCGTTTGACATATACTTTTATAGTAAAAAAATTGATTTTACAATAAGAATTTTTTTTTGCTAAAACTAACCTCCTTTTAGAAAACAATGAGAACAAACTTTGCTTAAAATGAGTCACTTGTAACTATTTTTTACAAGTGTTTGGCGA
This sequence comes from Primula vulgaris, assembly GCA_963920805.1. Classification (NCBI taxonomy): domain Eukaryota; kingdom Viridiplantae; phylum Streptophyta; class Magnoliopsida; order Ericales; family Primulaceae; genus Primula; species Primula vulgaris. Next base: position 28,511,768 of record OY987219.1, read on the forward strand.
TACTTTTCATAAAAATTTCTTGACTAAAGGTGAGTTTGGCATCGACTTTTGTACTCAAAAATTGCTTTTACAATGAGAAAAAAACTTATTCAAATTAAGCTTCTTTTAAAAAATAATGAGAAAAAACTTACTTAAAATAAATCATTTATATCTTTTTTAGCTGTTAATGACTTATAACTTATTTTTGTTTATTAGTCATTTTTCACTTATTTGAACTTATTGGTGACTCGTAAATATACAAAATAATTTAATTGAATTTTTTTAACTTTTGGTGATTTTTGTGCGTAAAAATCTAAAAAGTACTAAAATTCCCAATTTCTCTAATTTTTAGCTTTTTCGCGAAAACTAACTTTTCAAAAGATAAAAAAAAGTTAATATATCAAAGATCAATAAATGTTTTTAATTAAAAATAAAAAAAAATGAGACAAAGAAAATATAATATATGTATTCGTGAAAACGATATGTTTTCCCTCACGGGAAAAAATGTTTTTCGTCCAATTTTGGGATTAGTCAATTTCCCTTGTTTTTCTTAAAAAATGGAATATATTTTGCTGAGTTTGTTATTTTCATATCAACTAATCATGCATAAAATTCATTTTCTCGAAAAATATTTTCCCGAGAAAATATTTTTCGTAGTTTGTTATTTTCCTATCAACTAATCATGCATAAACTCCATTTTTCCTGAAGAATATTTTCTTTCACTAATTTTCCCTTCAAACATAGAGGTTTTGTTTTACTTAGTGATCTAAGTTCGGTTCGGTTTTTGGCAAAACCGAAACCGAGCAGATTTTTCGGTTTAGTTTTTTTCGGTTTTCAGTCTTTTTATTTTTTGGACTGAAACGAACCAGTTTGTTTCGGTCCAGTTTCGGTCTTTCGGTTTTTCTTCGGGTTTTTTCGGTTTTTTCTGGGTTTTTTCGGTCCGGTTTTATTGTAAACCCTAATCTTTTGAAAAGTTAGTTTTCGCGAAAAATATTTTCTGGGTTTTTTCGGTCCGGTTTAGTTTCGATTTTTTCTGGGTTTTTTCGGTCCGGTTTAGTTTCGATTTTTCGGTTTTGGTCTTTTTCGGTTCGGTTCGGTTTTTTCGTTTTTGCGCACAACCCTAATCTTATTCATTCTGCTTTGAAATTAAGGAGGCACTTAAATTTTATGCAGTTTTTTTACTAAAGCTCATATTTTATTTTACTTTTATTGGCATGAACTTCCTTACGACCATGTTCTAGACCAAGGTCATTGGTTCATAGCTAGTACGACAACCTGTTCTATTTATAAAAAAACAAGCTTTCTACCGTTCCGGTTTGGATAGAATTTTGGGGAATACAGTCAATATTATTTGAAGAGGGCTTTAAGTGCTATTTCAAGCAGAATTATGGTTCCCTCTTCGCCAATCAAATAGAGCGAGACTTACAAATAGCTACATACCAATCAATTTAATTACAAAAAACTCATCTATGTATACTTCTTTATAATTAGATACATATAATTATTTATAATTAGGTACACATGTCATAAAAATTAACAAAATATACAAAAAAACAATAAATCAAAAAATTAAAAAAATTGTACATATCAAATAGGATTAGACATTATTAAATATGATTAGACATATAAGATTGGACATGATTAGATAGGATCAAACATGATTAGAAATACAGGATTGAACATGATTAGACAGGATCAAACATGATTAGACATACATGATTGAATAGTATTAGACAGGATCAGATAGGATCACACATGTTTTTTGTATAAAAAAAATTATTTTTTAAAATTTTGGTTTTTAATTTTTAAATATTTTCTTTTGATTTTTTAATGACATGTATCAATTTGTAAATAAATTCACAAAATATGTACTTTTTTGTAAAAGGAGTTATCAAATTCAAAACAACCGGATTTTTTAAAAATAATTTTCTAAATATGTACTAAATTGTTATTTTTTCTAAAATGGTGGCGCTTGCTTGTAAGCTCTAGGTTGCAAAGAATTGTATATATGGAGATGGAAATTGGTAGTGAGTTCCCAGATTTGCTCTATGTGAAGACCAAATTTGGTGAAGGGTTCGAAGGGCCAATGATTACACATATAGTTTTATTTGCATATTTTGTAATTGAAAGAAAATTGTGAATCCATACATAAACCAAATAACAATTAATTCTCCTACTCAAACAATTTCACAACATTATTAGTTTACACTTGGACTTGCGTGGTCCACTGTACAACTATAAAGAATGTCACATCTGGTATATGTTGTAATCTCATAAATGACATAATATACATGTGTAACGGTTACAATAAAATAACATACTGATAAGATGTACTGTACATTAGATTTCTGGGGTTCCTTCCTATAATAACTCGCTTGATGTTGTAGGCGAGTTCTTCAAAAAGTATCTACACGAACACTGAACACAGTAAAAGATGGTGCCTCCGACCTCGGTCTAAACCGGTTTGACGTAGAATTTTGTACGTCTCTTGTGGGTAACCGCTAGTTAGCTAGCTAGCTAGTTTTCTATACAGTGGCGAGCCTAGAATTATTTTGACAATGCTGAGTGCTGAAATTTGAATTAAGTATATGAAGTGCAAATACACTTTAAAATAAAATTTATATGTAAAATATATACAGTTTGATGTGGTTGTTGGCAAATGAAAAACCCGATCTGATCGGAATAGAAACTGCATGCATCAAAATCTGACCCGACCCGACATACCTGATCGGCCTTTCAATTTTATTTTATTTCTGATAGAATTCCCTCAATATTGTCCAGATTTGGAAAATTACATGTTTTTTTATGACAATATTACATGGTAAATATAATATGGGAAATGCTAAGAAGGAAAGTATTAATATATTAGTGAAAGTTATATGGCAAAAATCAAACTATTTCATGCTCTATTTGTATTTTGCTCTACATAGTTATATACTTTTTTTTTTGTAAGTAGTTAAAATTTGTTGATATTATGGAAATAGCGATAGCAATTAATATTCGTCCAATTAACGTTGAATAATCATTTCCCAACCCGTTTTTAAGTTTTGATAATTGAATTTAAAAGAACAGAAAAACAAGAAACCACGTACGTACGTACGTCCAGTGCACAAAATAAATGTCTTAAATAGTAAATACCTAGAATATTTGAGAAATAAATAGCCATTTATAATTAGTATGTCACTCGATATACTCTTGTTTAAACTTTAAAACCATTACTCATTACAAGAAAAAGTTCATTTGACATAATTTTTTTTTTCGGTTATGTTGCTAAAGTGCTTGTGACTAAATTTTAGCAACAGTTTAGCAACAAATAGCAACATAATTTGTTGCTAAAATTTAGCCACAGACACTTTAGCAATATAACCAGAAAAAATTATGATGTTAAATGAAATTTTTCTTGTAACAACTGATTTCTGCTAAGAAAAGTAATTAAACGTGGAGTTTCAATTTCAAAGGAGTGGCAAACTGGCAATATACAGTAAAATGAAGTGAACAAAGCAAGTATGGAAACCCTTTTTTTTGTCAGCAAAAATAGCATATAGGTACTGTTTATGTACCAAGATAAACATAAACCTTGTTAGGAGTACTTCATTAACTAAATAAGATTATTACCTAACTTATCAGTCAAACCAGTACTGAAGTGAACATCACATAACTGATTGACAACCAAAGAGACAAATATCAACTCAAAATGTTATAAGTAGAATATATTACTGTTTTGAAATGCGCGCTTCACAGTAGAAATACTCAATTCAAAACTTATTTCGAAGCTTAAAAAACCTTAAAAACATCTCTTTTTCCCTCGTGGCTTTTGCAAAAACGTTTTAGTTTAGATTTAATTTCTAAAACAATGGTTTATATTCATGACTTCATGCAGTATATATTGTTTAGGTGAGAGCAAAAAGAAGAAACAAAAAATGTTATATTTTTGAGTGGAAGGGAAAGCGATCCATAGCGGTGATGACAGAAGTGAGAGAGTACAAAGGAGAGAGATACATTTTCCGAATCGCCTTTCAGTTGGAATATGTATATATGTGTTGTACGTGTTTGTATCTCTTCATCTGTGCTCACTCTCTTCTGTCAACAACAAGATACACACTTTTCACTCTTCCACTCCTATGGGAAAAAAACTTTAAGCTAGATATAACGGTATAAATATATGATATTTACGTTAAAAAACTGAAGATAGAAGTAAAAGAAAATAGTATAAAGAGAGAGAAGGGTGTGTTTGTGTGTTTAGAGGAATAATGAAGATTCTATTTATAATGGTTTTCAGTTGTAACAAATAAACGTACTCCCTGCAAAATAAAGAAACGTACTTCCACTTCTTTTCATCTACCAAAAAAAATGTAATGGCGTGCACACAATTTAACACAACTCTTACACTTTATAATTAATAAAACACATATTTATGACTCCAAATATACATAAAATACAATCCATGTAATAAACCAAAATATAAATATTCAACATAATAAAAACTCAATCTACTAAAAATTAAAATAAAAATATAGTAGAACCCTATTTGATCATATCTTAAATTTAAATATTAATTAAAACTAAGAAAAATTATTAAATATAGTATTATTAATATATATATATATATAACTCACACATGCACTACATATATGTATATTTAGAGAGATAAAAATATATTTTTTAACAAAAATATATTATTATATATGTGTTGTAAGATATTATTGGACTATTGGGCATTACTCATAGTGGGCCTAAGTTGGGCTTTCTATCTTGTATAACCCTAACCTCTAGTATATAAAGAAGGTTAGGGTCCTCTTTTATTGATACATTATGATTAATAAAGACCTACTGTTCCATCTCTCTATATCTATACATATCTCTATATATATCTATAACGAGCTAATATGTCACACAACACGTTATCGGCACTTTGCTCACGGAGAATAGGATATACGTTCGCGGATATTGGAGATTTTGGATAAACGCACCGATATTGGGTATTTATAAACCTTGAGTTTTTCCGGATTTAATTGGGTTATTAATATATCGAAGTTCACCAAAATACCGTGCGAAAGGTACACAAATTTTTTGAAACCTAATCTGTACACAGTGACTAGCCGTTTACTATATATATATATATATATATATACATGCGAAACAATATGGTACAAACTGAAAAAAGATTTAGTACTATAACAAATTGCTACTATATGACAAATTGCATGGATAATTATTATTGCTTGAATCCCACATGTTAACACTAGTAAACATGTTTGTAACATGATCATACTTAGCACTAATAAATTATACTGCATGACGGTTGTGTATGAAAAGAACACGGTATTGTGGTATTACTATCTATATAACTAGAATAAAAATATATACCAATGTATGTAAAGTAAACCAATCGATTAATATGTGCAACACGCAGACTTTATATGAATAATATTGGTATGGTGAGTTAATTCTTTGTATATGTTGAAGAAAGACTACCAGAATGCATTTTATAATTACCAAGCAACCGGTGTATGAAACTATTTAAACATGTGTAAACATTGAAATCATTAATCTGTTTGGACTGAATCTGTAATAAACTGAAACCAGTAATCCAATATGTACTTCTATGAAAACTATTGACTTTATGTTAATTATTAAAGGACCAAACTGCAACTTTCCTGAAAGTATGAACTGAAACTGTAATATTTGTAAATTGAATATAGTTTACTGTAATTACATTAATGATCCATGTAGTATGTATGTTACATTTAAAACAGTATTCGTGTTCACATATGTATAAAATTCGGTCCATATCTACATAAATACATACATGAAAATTGATTAATTGGCTAGTAAATAACATTGCATGTTAATTGAATTAATTTATGAATTGCCATGTTAATAATCACTGCCACGTAATATTATTACTGCTGTTATGTATAAGATATGTAAATTTGCGAAATCATATATATTCACATTTAAGTTGGAAAAATTATGAATCTTCCCCAAATAGGCTCACCTATTTGAATACGATGTCTAGGAAAGATATAGGCGGAAGTCGATATCCTAATGAGGTCGGGTTTTAAGTGGCATTCGTGCCCTCCACCCTCACTGTCTTTCCTGGTCGTTTTTCAAGTAGAGCTACCGAAAGGGGTTGACTAAATAATAATTTCCCCGAGTGTGTTTATATAGTGATGTATGTTTCGCCGAATTGGTGTTTCAGTATCGACCTGTCGTTCGATCAATGAGAACCGATTCACATGAGAAGCAAAATTAATGTTTTTCGAACCTGTCGTTTTGAAAAAAACGTTTGTGCTTGTGCAAACCATAAACATATAAACCAGTCGTTTTATATGATAAAAAAATCCAGAACTCCCAACACATGTTGGATGCCATCTATGATGAGAAAAATCGTAAAACATACTTGCGAAATGACTGTTTAAACGTTGATTTTAATTCGTCACCACATGTTACTCACCCTGATGTGTGAAAATGTGAGGCCCAAATTTTTTTTTTGGATGCCATCTTTGATGAGTAAAACACGAGTTTGTTGTTACCCTCGAGATGAATGCTAAGGCGTTGATTTTATTCCGCCGCCACATTTGAGACGTGATGACGTCTATGGTGAACAAATGTCTGAAATTGACATATTGGAGCTATCCTTCACCAAAATACTAGCTTGGAAATTGTATTCCATAAGTAGAATCGTAAATTTATATTCACCATGTTCCTTTATCGCCCATCTGTTATTGGATAAGAAAATTGCCCCGGTGAGTAGTTTTAATCCTATTGGGTCAATGGCGAATTGTTTGGGTCAAGGATAGACGTCCCTGTCGGACGTCGTGTTCCTGTCGTAACACGTTGCTTTGGCCGAACCCGCCAAGCAAAGGACGCTGCCGTCGGCCGTCAGTCTGTCATCCTTCCCAAGATATGAGGAAGTTGACCGGTTCTTAATTCGTTCAGCTCCAGAGGTGGTGAACTGAAACTCGTTTGTCACACGAGATTATAAAGGATCAAGGAGATGTGTGATTTCCTCCTCATCCTAAGAATCTCGAAATATCTGTCGATCATGATATCTTAGACGATATTGAAGCGAAACGAGACTGTCATTGATTACTTGTTCATATATTCGGTGACGACTGATAATATGAACAAATTATGACAGAGAACCATGTACCGTTGCCTGAAGTCAACGTAAAATAGACTGTACTAATGGAAACTTGCAATCCAAGTAGACTCCTTAGCGAAAGTGTGTTCGGACCTGTAGTTCCAACACCACCAATGTTAAACGAGTTCGTTTATTTGGTTATTCGTAAGGAAAAGTGATGAGAATAATGAGATTGTAGAATGCTCGCCTAGTAGCGCAAGGCTTCTCTCACACCTTGGAATTGATTACGAGATGGTTGATTTCCTCGTAATGGACATTATAACAGTCCCCTATTTTACCAGTTTAGTAGTTTCCGAAAAACTGAGTATGCAGCCATGAATGTGGTCACGGTTTTATCTCTATGGGGATTTAGACAAAGAGATATAGATGAAAGTCCCTGTGTGACTTCATGTGCTTAAATCAAGTAGTTCCTGACCACGGAACACGATCTCAATTGGCTGAGACGTTCAGTATATGGATTAATATAATCCGAGCGGATGTGGTATCCCGCCTAAGTGAGTACTTGATCAGCTTGGGATACTTGAACAAGTATTATGCGATCCATTTTTGGATTTGCCTTCGAGATGAAGGATCTTGGGAAGACATGGTAGTGACTCGGCCTGATGATCGAGTCCCGTAAAGATTGAATTTAAGTCCATGATTCAGACTACACCCAGAAGGTGTTATGACGTTTTAGTCATCATGACGTTAAGTCGTCAGATTCTCCCATGATCGTTCAATCACTAGACATTGATATAGACCCAGTTCGTCCTTCATGAGATGATGAAGAGATATTGAACCATCATGTTCATATCTAAGTACAATAAGCGCATCATTGTACTTGGTCTAATGTGCTAGGACGAACATCTCGTATGATGTGAGTGGTATAGCTCGACACAGCATCGCGCTAACACGCTGCCATCGAAATGGCACTAAAGGCACATTCCCTTACCTTATGGTAATTTTGGAAGTGGGCTAGTTTATCCCATTTGCGTCATCGAGTGTACCTACCCCTTTCGGTACTCGAATTAACGCAACCCTTTTTCGGTTATACCGATGCCGGTTACTTATCAGACTCACATAAAGGATATTCCTAACATGGTCTGTCTTTACCATTAGGAATACGGCAATATCTTGGAGGTCTTGGAATGACTCCAAATGAATTACTCTGATCTACTCGTGCTCTATGAGACGACTAGAGAGTGTATATGACTTCGAGCTCGTATTAGCCATATTTGAATTACATATGCTCTGTCTCACGATCCAGATAAAACACTTGTCTTATTTGAGGACAACTTGTTGTTATCGATGAAAAGAGACATGACTAGATTATGCTATTTAGCATTTATTGCCGAAATAAATCTTCACATATGAAGTTTAAGAGCATCCTGTCGAATGCTCGTTTTATTCCACGTTATATTTTCTTGCCATACAGTCGTGTGCAAGTAAATGAGGCATCCAGTCGAATGCTCGTACTCTTTCTTGGAATATGAAATATTTGCAGCCAGTCGTGTGCAAGTGAGGGGGAGCATCCAGGTGAATGCTTACTGCACTAATTACTACTTAGTCGAAATCTTTGCACCCTGTCGTGTGCAAGTGAGGGGGAGCATACAGTCGCATGCTCGTGTACTCTTTTTGTCCTTAGACCAAGGTTTTTTTTCCCACTGGGTTTTCCTTGGCAAGGTTTTTAGCGAGACACGTTCCCATCATATCTCACTTAAGGATTGCCAAAATCCGGGGGAGTATTCTGTCGTATACTTCTTACCACCGTGTACTCTTTTGTCCTTCTACCAGAGTTTTTTCCCACTGGGTTTACTCTGGCAAGGTTTTGATGAGGCACCTGTTTTGTGGTTGATCCCCTACTACTACCACTGTTGCACTCTTTTTCCTTCGATCAGAGATTTTCCCATTGGGTTTGCTATGACAAGGTTTTGATGAGATACACTGTTTTGTGGTTAGTTACTTACATGATATTTCGGCCTATATCATTCGGCTACACAGTTTCTCCTAGGTACCGGTTTTGTCCCACACTGGGTTTTCCGTCCCTAAGGTTTTTATGTGTTTAGCACTGCGAATGAACTCGACTCAGATCGAATGCATGAAGACGAAGAATTCAAGACGTCTAAAGGGGGAGTGTTGTAAGATATTATTGGACTATTGGGCCTTACTCATAGTGGGCCTAAGTTGGGTTTTCTATCTTGTATAACCCTAACCTCTAGTATATAAAGAAGGTTAGGGTCCCCTTTTATTGATACATTATGATTAATAAAGACCTACTGTTTCATCTCTCTATATCTATACATATCTCTATATATATCTATAACGAGCTAATATGTCACACAACAATATGTAATATATAACTGGTGGGGAAAACCCATATTTTTATTATATAAAAATATGGGGAAAATATTATTATATATGTAAGATAGTATGCAATACATGTAAAAGAGTGTCAAAGTTATGTGAATATTTTTTTTCAAAAACTAAAAACAAAATCTTATGTTCTGCCATTTTGCTAGAAAACTTGTTTCTTTTAGATTTAGTTGTTTCCCAATTATTTTATGTCTTTCATTACCATGCATCACAAGTTATCTCACCAGAAAATAAACTATACGAACATTCCTTATAAAATTTTAATTATAAACTGCCTGTATTTTCTTAAAGAAAAATGCCTTTGTACGTGATTCTAATTAACTCATGTTATCTCTGGCAGATCCAGTTTTCATGGTTTCTCTGTTCATATCATTTTATTTTATTTTGTGAAAGAAATGCATGAGTTTTTGAGGACGCACGGTTTCCCAACAGGGGCTTATAAAGTCCGTGAAGCAAAGTTCGCGTACATAAATATATATATATCCACTAATTTCTATTTTTCACAATCCACTAATTTCTATTTTATACAATAAAGTGTGTTTTTTTAGCAGGCTCGGAGTTCTAATACGGAGTATATCAAATAAAATTCCATATTGGCATTGGGCAGTGGCCAAATATTTATTTATAGAACCTTTGATTAATTTACCACTTTTTTTAGATATACTAATTTTCTTAGTAAAAAAGAATAATTTATTGGATGATTTTCGTATTTTAGCCCTGTTGGACTCGTCACTCTGTTTACACATTTGTTTCCTAATAATTATAATTAAGTCAATAATTGTAATAAAATTAAAACCTTCGAACTGAAAGTAATAAAATAACGGGTGTATGTATACATGTCTCAGAACTCATTTGACAAATTGATGAGTATCAAGATGTCATGCGATGAAAAAGGTTATGAGTTACGATCAATTCAAAACCGCCGAAATTATGCACATATTTGGAAGAATGATAATTTTTGGTTTCCGTGTATGAAATAACAATTAAACAATAATAAAGGACTAAAAAGAAATAATAAAAATCAGTGTAATCTTTATTAATTCAGAATTGAAACTGAAATTACAGATTATAACATGTATGGACTGAATAGAAACTAAACCAAACGTTATTCAGATTATTATCAATTAATAATCTAATATACTGAATTGCAATAAATAGAAACTGCCGGACTGGAAAGTATAAACTTAACAGCCGGACTATTCTGATTTAAATTGAAATTACAAGACTGAAATGAAACTATTCTAATTACAGAATTAAAATTATAGAATAGAAACAATACTTTAAAGAAATTACAGAAAGGTAAAAAACAGAATTGAAAATTACAGCTAAGTACATCAAATTAAAATAATGAATAGAAAAGACAGAAATGTAAATTGCAAAATTTAAATTGCGTTATTAAAATACTTAATTGAAAAGACAGAAAAATAAAAGACGAGGCGACTGTTAGACAGTCTGTCCTTAACCGATATTCGTCCAACCACCTTAATGTTTCTGGTTGCGTTGGCGCTTCGATCCCAAGGTAAAACGTCTCGGATGACTCGTCGAAAACTGGCGACGAGTCAAAGTCGAGCTGTTGATGGTTGGTTCTCTCTCTTTCTAATATGCTATGAGGAAAAAATATGCAGATTTTATAATGTAAAAAAAAGTGTTTAGAGAATGGGAGAGAGCTGAATACTTATAGGCTAAAATGAAATCTCAGCCATACTGGTCACTTAATTCAGTATTCGAAACTGCTAAATTAATGATTTAATTGCATCAATTACAAAATTGCTGTAATTTTTGGGACTGTTTTGTTATTATCCAAAACTCTCAGACTTTCTTGAAACCAGAACTAGAACCGGAACATTCCCCAAGCCCGTGCCCGTGCCCGAGACCGAGCGAGCGAGCGCGTGTGGTGCAGTTGCGTACACACACATCTATGAGGCTACACATTATTATGTGCCTTCCCCATCCATTTGTTTTCCCACTTCCTCTCCCAAGTTCCAGATCTCGTCTCTCCATGGTCGAACTTCGGAGCTAATTTTCATTCATACTCATTCACCGAATAGGTCATGCGATATACCGTTTCGAAACTTGTCATACAAGCTACTCAAACCACTTGAGTACGGAGTCTAAACTTTAGATTTTTCGCATGGAATTTGACCAAACTTTTGGACTCGTGACCAATTCGGAAAACACAATGAAACATGGTTTTTTCCGACAAGATAATGAAGTCGCCAAAGTATTTAGATTTTATTTAAAATATATTTCAGAAATGATAAAAATGTTTTTTATTTTCTCAAGAGATACATTTTCTTTCAATCAATATCTTACCGATGAAATGGACGTCAAAAGTGTGTTTCAAGCAAACTGGAGAAACACATGAAAAGTCGATATGAAACAACCTATTCAAAGAATGCATTACTCGTGATGAAAAGTGGTTGAAACAACCACACGCTTTAACATACAACTTGTCTTATAATTTATTTACATTTCATATACTTTAATTTTATATTTTCAGTAATTATTAACCTTTCATGCTTTTCACGTCAAGCCTTAAGAGTAGAAGTAATGTGTAGTACTTTCAACTTACATACTCCTAAGTAAAAGCTATAAACGATTTGAGAAGTAAAAAACAAAGATCTTGTTTGTTGCTTCGCTTTTATCGCATTAGTATTGTTATGATTTTGCAGAAGTCCGTTTACACCGTCTTAGAATCAAATCCGCTTGCCTGCTGAGTTAATAATTAGCTATGTTGTGATTTTGTGTGCAAACTCTGTGTTAAAATTCAACTCATTATTTATTAAAATGAATCATATTTAACTACTTAGCTATCCCTTTCTTGAAAATCAAGTAGCTAGGAGAATGTTGAAACACATATTTAAGTTATAATAGTGATACGATGTTCGTCTGATATATTAACACATTCACCTGATCATAAAACGTTATTGCTCAAATTTATTCTATGAAATTACAAAATCATGAATTTACCATGATTTATCCTAGTTATATATACTTTAACATGCCAGTAATTATTTACCATGATTTATCCTAGTTATATATACTTTAACATGCCAGATATAAACTACCTACAAGATTAACTTGTTGTGTAAGTTAAATGTTTTTCCTTAAAATGCGTTAAAATTCTCTCTTCAATGAGATTTTGTTATTGGCGATTGAGTTAATGTGTTACAAAATCGAGTATGAGATTGATATTGAAACATAACTTGCAAGGGCGAACACAGTGTTAATCAGTTAATGAATGAATTCACCAGATAGCCTCATTGTATATAGGTGAATTAAATAACAAAAGCATATTTTGTGGTTACAGAAAAATACATCTGCAAGTACCAACGAAGGTTAAATGATTCAAAATCTAAATTTATAGTTGTACCGGACAAAGTTGGTGATCGAAATATTCTAGACCAAACGATAAGATCATGGTATGTATATATGAATGTACCGTGATTGTCTTAAGTCATCACTATGAAATTAACCACAAGGCAGTTACATTCGATTTCATAAGATTCACATACTTTTTGGTGGGGTATCTATACAATCACATGGAAATTGTGCGCAGAATGGTTAATGAAAAATAATAGTTGTATATCTGCATTAGTAGTTTTATTTATTTATTTATTATATCTTATAAATAGAGAGAATTTTTTTGATGAGGGTGCAATTTTTTTTGTTTCAGTTGTACAATAACTATGGAAATTAATGTACATACGTTTCGTTAAAATAAAAATTGTAATAATATTTATTATAATATATGCTTGGACTCAACAAGAAACCAAACACTTTCTCTTATTAAAACAGACCCCAAAGGGTCATCATCATTCTCTCCCCATTAGAAATTTCAATATATGTAGGTCGATTAACAATATCGTGAGATTGGATTCTGAAGTAAATGTGTACTGAACAGAAAATAATTAAGTAACTATAGCATAACCAAAAGAGTCATCGAGTGCATATATCATTCTATTATAATAAGTCAATTCAAGTCAAATGAGTTTGTTTAATTTAGCAATTTTTTTTCAAAAATAGTCATACACCTCTATATTAATTACAATAATATCATACTTCTATAAAAATATAAAAAATAAAAACTAATAAAACTATTTATCACTTATTTAACAATCAAACATTTTTTTAAATTTTAAACTATATTTTTTTTTGTATTATCCACATATTTATATCATAACTATACCTATTTTTTATATTTTTATTGCATTACGCGCCGCACACGCAACGCGTAAGGCACGATTAGTAGTATATATATATAGTTAAAGTATATATACGTGACGTTCTTACTTAAATTTTGACGTTGATTTGGAATCATATTCCCTTGCAAGCTGCAACGAAATTGATTTGGCAAAAGAAAAAAATATTCAAAGTCGATATATACAACTATACAAGAAATCACTATCTCTGTGTCACTTAACCCAATGATCAGTCCAATTTATTGTTATAAATTGACAAGTTTATGACAAGTTACAATCAAAATGCACTATTTGTATAACCGTACTTTGTGCATAAATACATTGATGTCAATCTTTAACCTTCTAGAAATAAAAGAATTTGACTCTTTCGTATCATTAGCCTTAGCTTATTCATTGTTTTATGTATATATATATATATATATATATAATGAACTATATATGACAAGTTCGGCTAGTATGTAACTGTCTTCTATTAGAATTGCGGAGCAAATAATAATTTAGTGAAAACTCCCAAATTAGTGTTAAAAGCCGGTAAGACTAATGTCAACCCCTAGTTTCACCCCCAATCTCACTCCGTTTTGATAGTAATTAAAAAACTATAGTTTTACGCCTATGTGGTAAAACAATTATTTTAATCACTCTCATTATTTGTTTTTCATCTCTCTTCGTGTCCGGCCTATCTTAAATTAAAAATAAATATTCAACTAAAATATTATTGGTCAGAACCACTATTAAATGTAAGTAAAATATTGAGAAACTCATGTGGAGTCTATCCTAAATTAAAAATAAAATTTAAATTAAAATAGTATTGGCCGAACCACTATAAAAACTAATTTTACAGCACAATAAAAAGTAAAACCACAAATTAAAATATACAACCATAGTTGACCCTAATCTAAATTTAAATATTAATTAAAATAATAATAAAATGATAGATTTTTATATATTTTAAGTTAACTGAACTTTATCCAGTTCAACAACGTAACCTGACAAAACAAAAAATATTGTAAAAAGATTAAGTATTACCTTTTTTTTATATATAGATTTGGTGATTTGTTATATAATATGTTTTAAGTATTGGTGTAGAAAAATTGTATTAGTGTTTAATCATTTCACAATAGATGTTTCATGTTGGTATATGCACTTGATCTAAAATAATATTATTATAATGAAGAAATAGAGTAATTTTAAATTTTCACTCAAATTAGATGGTGGGACTCTAATTAGGATCCATAGGCCTCGTTTGGTACAAGGACTAATTTACATGGGATTAGAAATCCTATGGGATTAAGTGTGGGATTACAAATACCACACTACCCCAGGTATTCTAAATGATGGTAAACTATGGGATTTGAAGTACAGCCGGTACTATTAGTCCTGCTATAAGTTGCAAACCAAACGTATCATTTAAGGGCCCACTACACTATTAATCCCATCCTGTCCATTTAGTCCTGCAACCAAACACGCCCATAGTGTTACAACTAGACTTATTGGTTAAAACCCTTGGTCCTAATTATAACTACTAGAGTGTCTTGTTAGTTTGAAAATTCCTTCTTTAATTGCCGTCATAATATAAACTCCTCTCTGTATAGTGTTTGCACTGCAGTATGCAAGGAAAAAATTAATGAGGTGTTTTTGGGTTTAAATGTTTTATAAAAAAAACTAAAGCATAAAATTGAAATGCATGCTGTTAAGAATCATTCATCATATTAAAGTGGTAAAGAAAGGAACAATTGGAAAAAAAAAAGTTAACTGAAAATATTAGATTAATTATTAACTAATGTTTTCTAGCATTAACATGATCTGATTGACATTAAATTTTTGGAATGGATTTAGAATAAAAGAAATGCGATTGAAATGGGGAATTATATATATTAAGGCAATGTATTTACAATTTTTTCTTTTAACTGATATCTTAACAGTTGTTTTGAATATCAGGCCAACGTTATTTCAAATTGATTAGGGGCTGAATTGGCCACATAATGGCGATGGAGATGTCACCGAAACAAGATAAAAGGAAATTTAAGTCGACGGAGCAATTCTAAGGATAATCTGTATTATATGCTATCTAAGTATGTGATATCTTACAATATGATATGGTTCTCAAATATCTTTAAAAAAATGCTAAGAAACATATCAAAAAGAATTATGTCCAAGGAGTATCGGTAGCATATAAAGGTAATATGATCAGTAGCATAGAGCAATAGATATATCAAAAACCGCATCTGTTACAAAAGAAGTTATTAGACGAATCATTCTGAATTTACATGTTTGGCACGCATCTAAAAGAAGTGGTCCTTTTCATAAATCTGCATTCGAAACGAATGGCAAATGACATTCAAGAGGCAGTATGAATTCTGATCAATACTTTAATATCAGCAGACGATAATGAATACACTCGCCCAAATTCCCAATAACGTCGAAATTCGTGAAGGAAATAGTATGAAAAATCAATAGAACAAGAAAGCCGACGTGTTTAAACCTTGAAGTTATCATCAATATATAAGTAAACTCAATATAACGTAGTTTTGGTTTGAAGGTTAAGCACATTTTCCTATTCCTGAAGGTATCATGCCACCTATAATTTGATATACTAGGTGTTGGACAAATAAAACAAACAAACATGTAAGACGATATAGCAAGGTACGTCGGGTCATAAAAAGAAAGGAATTACAAAACATATCTTATTAATGTATATTAGACAGAAAAGATGACTGATTGTATAGTGGACAAATTTGCTACTCCATTTAATATGTATTTGTTAATTTGTTCACAAAATATAAATATTCTCAACTTACCATTCCGAATTTGTGACCAGTGACACATGTATAGAGTTAACGGTAATTTACATATAAATCTTCCTATAAAACACCATATGAATATGGAGCAATGATTAATCGTTTTATATTATATCGGGAAAATGTATTACATTTTTTTAACTTAATCCACAAGTAGTCACACTTTGTAGATAATATATATACTCTGAACAGTCTAGTTATTTAATTTCATTATTTCAGACTAGTTTCACAAAAAATCACCTCTCTTTCTCAACTCCTCACCAAAGCTCTGCCGCTAGTCTTCTATTTGAGTTTTGTCACAATCTCTGATAGTCGACTTCAAATTGTACTCCGACTTAATTTTCTTTTATATTCTTCGCAAGACCTTTTACTATTTTTCAATTTTAACACATCTTGTTTAAAAAATTGATCAAAGAAATTTGAGTGGAAATTTGACTACTACTTAATATATTAATTTGTGAATGGTTACATAAAAAACCGTTAACAATTCAAAACATTCACAACAATATAATTGCAAAATTATTAGCAGAGCTCTGCATATTTATTAATCATACTATTATAATAATTCAACCCAATATTTTTGAGACTGTCAAGTTTTATTACTTTTTTTTTTCAAAAATACACTTATATTCACTTTTTATTATTAATTACCATATTGCTTTTATAAAATATAGAAAAAATAAAAACTAATAACACTGTTTTTCTCTCTCTAACCATACAAAATTCTTTCAAGCCTATATCATTTTATATTCTATCTATTTTATTTTATTCTTCACATATTTGTATCACCACCACACTTATATATTATATATGTTTGTGTTGTTTTCCGTGTACGAAATAGCAATTAAACAATAATTAAGGACTAAAAAGAAATAATTAAAACAGTGTAATCTTTATTAATTCAGAATTGAAACTGAAATTACAGATTACAGCATGTATGGACTGAATAGAAATTAAAGCAAACGCTATTCAGATTATTATCAATTAATAATCTGATATATTGAATTGCAATAAATAGAAACTGCCGGACTGGAAAGTATAAACTTAACAGCCGGACTATTCTGATTGAAATTGAAATTACATGACTGAAATGAAACTATTCTAATTACAGAATTGAAATTACAGAATAGAAACAGTAGTTTAAAGAAATTACAGAAAGGTAAAGACAGAATATAAATATTACAGCTAAGTACAGCAAATTAAAATAATAAAATAAAAATTACAGAATTGAAAAGACAAAAATATAAATTACAGAATTTAAATTGCGGTATTTAAAAGACAGAAATAAAAAGACGAGGCGACTGTAAACAGTCTGTCCTTAACCGATATTCGCTCAACCACCTTAATGTTTATGGTTACGTTGGCGCTTCGATCCCAAGATACAACGTCTCGGATGACTCACCGGAAATTGACGACGAGTCAAGGCCGAGCCGTTGGTGAGTGGTTCTCTCTCTTTCTAATATGTTATGAGAAAAAATGAATGTTGTTTTCATAATGTAAAATTGTGTTTAGAGAGTGGGAGAGAGCAGTATTCGAAACTGCTGAATTAATGATGCAATTATTCTCATTTAATTGCATCAGCTACAAGCTTGCTGGAATTTTTGGGACTGTTTTGTTATTATCCAAAACTCTCAGACTTTCTTGGAGCCAAAACCGGAACCGGAACATTCCACAAGTCCCAAGTCCCACGTCCGAGACCCGTGCCCGTGCCGAGACCGAGCGAGCGCATGTGTGGTGTCTACACACACACCTATGATGCTACATATTATTACCACTCTCTAGTGGTGAATATGTATTTAAACTATTCAAAATAGTTTTTACTCTTTGATGTGGGATAAACATTTGAGTGGCTTTCACATTCATTTGTTTTTCCCACTTTCTCTTCCCAAATTCTAGATTTCGTCTCTCCATGGTCCAACTTTGCAGTCAATTTTCATTCACACCCATTTACCGAATAGGTCATGGGATATACCGTTTCGAAGCTTGTCACAAAAACTACTCAAACCATTTGAGTACGGAGTCTAAACTTTAGATTCTTCGCATAGAATTTGACCAAATTTTTAGACTCGTGACCAATTCGGAAAACACCATGAAACATGGTTTTTCCAACAGTTTGTCGCACTACGCGCAGTAGACGTAACACGTGAGCACGTTTACTAGTATTTATTAATACAAGGCTTGAAAAGAAAATTAGCTATCATTTTTTTTTTGCAAAATTGTTTATAGCAACTAATTAACAATTATTAATAATTAAGCAAATGAGTAACAACTAAATTCTTTATTCTAATTTATATCAAACATTCAAACCCAATGATATATTGTCACTTCTCTGTATGCATGAAATCTCTATAACCTTGTTTATAAAACGTCGGTACTCAAATCGAATAGCCTGAACATGAAATCTAATGCGTAAATGGGATATGCATGTTTTCATATAGCCAATCTACATACATACTAGGTATCTCATCATTCGTGTAGCAAAAAACCATTGACTAAGAGCATGTGTTAATGGTATAAGTTTGTTTTTAATGACACTTTTTGTCAAAAGTTAATTTATGGATAGTGAACGGTAATTGATGTTTACGGACTTTTTGCAAAAAATACACATAAAATGCTTACATAAGGAAACATGGTTAAATACACAAATTGATGTAACTACTCTTAGATATGTTACTTTAGATGAAGAGCGACTGTTGGTGCAGGGGGAACGAGCAACGCTATGCAGACGTATGAGGAAAAGGAAACTGCCTAATAAGTACCACTTTTGAACTTATATTCCCATAAGCTAACTTTATAAGATCACATTACTCATAGATACCACTTTTGTATAGTATAAATACTTCTTAATTTTCTATTTTTTAAAGTGATTCATTTTTCACGTGCTCTCTCTCCTCTTTTCCCAATACCATCAAAACCCGATTCACCTCTCCAATCTCTCTCTCTTCGTCACCACCACATAAACCCTAGATCGCAACGAAGATCCATCGGAGATCATATCGAAGATTCGTCGGAGATCACAGCGAAGATCCGTCGGAGATCGCAGCGAAGATCCGCCGGAGATCGTAGCGAAGATCCGCCACAGAGATACATCACATATCTGGTTTCCGACGAGTGATGTAAGGCAGAATCCGACGAACACGAAGTGGTGACGTGGCCGACGATGGAGGTGATAGCTGATGTCGTCACAGGTGTTGTAGGTTACCAACATAAACTCCATATTACATACATATTGCACTTAAATTGATTTTAAAATTTCATAGATTTAAGCCAAATAAAGTTGAGTGCAATTGAGGCTTTTATAGAGTATTCTTGTTTTTGTTCTGTATATCCATATGCAATTTACTGATTTTATGTTTGTTCAACTCATAACAAATATTTGTTAGTTCCATTACTAACCAAATACTAGTTGGTAAAAATTTGTCAAATCAACTATTAAATAAAAAAATGAGAGTGAACCCATTCCGTGCCTGAAACAGATCCCTTTTTATTTTTCCTGTTTTATACTCGTATCCAAATAATTAGCAATATGGTTTTTTTTCCGACTTTATTGGGATGTTTTTGGAGTGGTTTTTGGAACTGTTTTGGGGTGGTTTTGATGTTTCGGGTTTATATGAACAATCGTTTTGGGACTGAAAGATATATAGTTCGTTTTGGTCTGAAACAGAGCTCATTCTGAGACTGAGACGAGGTCAAAGTTAGGGCAAAAACAGAGCTTTTTTGGTATGAAACGTAGATTGTTTCGGGACCGAGATGGATCCAGTTTGGGGCACTCCAAGTGCCCAAGGGTTTGCCCAAATTGTACCATTAAAGTGTTCGATCAAATGTCCGAGTTTCGTACGATAGATTTTATAGTTTTGAATTCGCTTGAATTTGACATGTTTATGTATAGATTATGTACAATACAAAAGTTCTTAAGATTTTGGTTCGAATCAGAGCTCGTTTGAGGCTAAAACAAAACATGTTTTTTTGTTAGCTTTGTTTTGTAGAGTTTTTAGTGTGTGTAAATATCCATATCTTGAGAAATTTTTTAAGTAGCAGGCCATGTTTTTGAAATTTTATAGTGTTTTGTATCGTTTATATTTAGGCAAAGACGGGACATGTTTGTATGATTTTATTTAGTGACTATATACATCTGTAAGCTCAAAATGTTAAGAGCGCTTGTACCAACACCGAGGTTCAAAAGTTTGGTGGTTTGAATCCATTCGGATTTGTTTTTTTTAATTTGAATTAAATATACTTCTGTCAAAAGTGCATATGGTTCAGCTGAAAGTGCATATGGTTCAGCTAAAAGCGCATCTGGTTCAGATGAAAGTGCATATAGTTCATCTCAAAATGCATCTAGTTCAGTCGAAAGTGTATAAAGTACAGTTGAAATTGCATATAGTTCAGTCGAAAGTGCATAATGTTTAATAAAAACACAGTATAATTCACAAAATAAAGTGCATATACTTTACTTTGAATTAAAAAAAGTAAATTCGGATGGATTCGAACCACCAATCTCTTGAATATTATGCACTTTCAATTGCACTATATGCACTTTCGACTTAACTAGATGCATTTTGAGATGAATAACATGCATTTTTATCTGAACCATATTCACTTTTGGCTGAACCATATGCACTTTTAGCTCAACCAGATGCACTTTTGACAGAAATATATGAACTTTTATTGAACTATATGCACTTTTGGCTGAAACATATGCACTTTTGACTGAACTATATTCCTTTTCGACTGGACTATATGCACTTTTGACTTAACTATATATATTTTTGACTAAATTAGATGCATTTTCAGCTGAAATAGATGCACTTTTAGCTAAAATATATGCATACACACTTTTATTGAACTATATTTACTTTCGACTGAATTGTATGCACTTTCGACGGAACTAGATGTAATTTCAGCTGAATTGAATGCACTTTTGACTGGACTATATGCACTTTTATTGAACTATATATGCTTTTGACTGAACTATATGCACTTTATGAATTATATGTACTTTCGACTGTACTAGATGCACTTTCAGTTCATTTAGATTAAAACAAAGCCATTTTTTCATGAATAAGTCACTTTTTGGTGGAAAAAAAATCCACTTTTTGATGCCCCTTTTGATGAAAAAGCCCCTTTTTGGTGAAAAACAACTTTTTCGGTGTAAAAAATCATCTATTGACAAAAAAGCTGATTTTTATAAATTTCATAATTTTTTTTGTGATTTTTATAATTTTTTATGATTTTTTATGATTTTTGTGTTTTTTTGTGTGTTTTTTTAGAAAAGTACATTTTTTTATGATTTATTTTATAAAAATACATTTTTTTTGTGATTTTTTATTTTTTTATAATTTTATTAATTTTTTTTTTATTTTTGTGATTTTTTCGGTTTTGTAGAATTTTATTTTAATTCAAAACTAGTTTTTTTCGGTTTTGTAGAGAGAAAGTATGTATATTATGTTTTGTATTGGAAAAATGTCGTTTTGTTAATTAAAGTGAATAATTAAAATTTGGTATCTAGAGAGAATGTGAACTTATAGAGATAAGTAGGAGGAATATAAGTTGCTATGTGATATTTATAGGGAATTACCTCTTATTTTAAAATGGACAAAATGTCTGAGTAAAAGCACTAATAAAGCTTTTGACGAGACGAGTTGACATGTGAGTTGGTGTCGTTTAGGTAGTCTCTAGCTTCTAATTTGACAAAAACTGCTTACACAATCTAAAAAATAACAATCAGTCGTTTTCGGATACGTAGAACTGAAGTATAGTGAAGTTGCACGAGCGTATTTTTACTTAAGTATTATATTTCACTTATCAGTTATAATAATATTGTAAATGTTTTTTTTTGAAAATAAAATAAATAAATATATTACAATGATGGGTAGTTGCCTATGCAATACAAGTGGATTATATTTAATTTATTCATTACATATATCAATTATAATAATATGAGTGGTGATATAACAAGAGACTTTTTGACATAATTCTCGTAAAACTCAATATGAACCATGAGATCATGTATATAAGGATAAATCAATAATACAAATTAAGTTTGTGCGAGAGTATTTGTAAAAAAAAATAAAAAAATAAAAAATACTATGTCTTTGTATCCTCAATTGAATAATATTGTAAATTATTGTGGAGTTCTTAATTTATTTTGTCAAAACACTACAAACAACAAGTTTAGTAAAAAGCAAAACAAAGCAAAGAAACACACTTCATTCACACTCTAGCCCTTTCTCTCTCTCTCTCTATAACCGCAGATCCAGGCATGTTTTTCTCTCTAACTCACTCACTACACCCTCTTTTTTCTTTTTCTTTTTCATTTACTTTTTATCATTCTATTTACCACTATTGGTTTCATTTATTAGCTAATTTCTTTTATGGTGTGCTCCATTATTATTGTGTTTGCTAATTTGTCCTTTTATCTTTTCTGCTTTTGTATGCACATTTTAGATTTTATTTACAAAAAATAAAAAAAATCACTAAACTCACCTTTTATGTGAATAAAAGCAAGGAAGGAAATTAATGTTATTATTAGTTTGGAATTTAGAGGTAAAGATTAGCTGGAAAATCATCATTGAGCAAATGAGCAGTGGATAATTTTATTGGCCCTTCAAAATTTTGAATGTCAAATTTTTTTAATGCTTTTTTATCTTGAAATTACAGCTTTACAGTAGAGGGATAGGGCATTTTTCATTTTTTCTTGTCTTTCTCTTTTTCAATAACTTTTTATCATTCTATTTGCTACTATTATTATTATTATTGTGTTTGAAAATTTGTCCTTTTATCTTTTCTGTGTGCACTCTTCAAATTCTCTTTGTTTGATTGAATAATTTCACTAAACTCACCTTCTATGCAAATAAAACCAAAAAGGAGGTTAATGTTATTATTAGTTTTGAATTTTAGGGGTAAAGATTAGCTGGAAAATCTTCATTGAGCAAATGAGCAGTGGATAATTTTATTGGCCCTTACAAATTTTAAATGTAAAGTTTTTTTATCATTCTATTTGCTACTATTGGTTTCATTTATCAGCTCTTTTATGGTGTGCTCCATTATTATTGTGTTTGCTAATTTGTCCTTCTATCTTTTCTTTTTTGTATGCGCACTTTAAATTCTCTTTGTTTGATTGAATAAACTCAGTAAACTCACCTTTTATGTAAATAAAAGCAAGGAAGGGTATTAATGTTATTATTACTTTTGAAATTTAGGAGTAGAGATTAGCAGGAAAATCATCATTGGGTAGTGGATAATTTTATTGGCCTTTGAAAATTTTAATGTAAAGTTTTTTAGTTCTTTCTTTATCTTGAAATTAGAGCTTTACAGTAGAGGGATAGAGCATTTTTCATTTTTCTAGTTCCGATAGATTACAAGTTACTTAAGATACCAGAGGTTGGTTGGTTGCTGATTTTAAGCAAATAATCTGGTTTATTTGAAGTTTGGAGATAACAGGCTTTTCCCAGTTTAAAATTTTACTAAATTTCAAAATACCAAAAAAACTGAGCTTTTAGGATAGCCAAATGCACTGCAAGTTGTCAGCAGAAATGGTAGTTAATCTTTCCTTAAAAGCTGCGACGAAAGTACAAAACAAGCCCTAAGCGTCTGGCTACGAGCCTATGATTTTGACTGAGTGGATTGTTAAGATTGGTCCTTTACTATTGAATGAGTCCCAAGATCTTCTTATTAACTGTTTTAATATACTGGAATAGTGATTTCAAGTCACCTGGTTAATGACTAATGACTTTGATTCTCGAAATGAAATTCAATTATTTTTGTTTCGTGTTTAAGTTTTGCTTTTGATAATTTATTTAGTTAGTCACCGTTTAATACATAAGACATATCTCTCTAGAGCTCCCAACTGCATCAGAAAAAGAACTTATCGTTAGATATATCACTGATTTTCAAATTCTATCAGGCTGTACTTGATAAACTCCTCATTCCCATGAAGAACTTTAAATAAGTTTCTTAAAAGACTGGTTTATCAAATAACCAAATGGAAGAGATACAATCACAGTCAGATAACTATAGATCATCGTCCTCATCAGCAAGTAGTCCAGCAAATAGGGTACCATCAAGTAAATTTTTTTATTTGCGTAAACCTGGCGCTCATAGACAACCCATATCTTTTGAAGATTCCCCCGATTGGGAAGACACGGATGTCGAGGTCAGAGTCGAAGAGAGCTGTGGTGACTCAATCAATGCCGCGACTCCTGCTTCCCATTCCCTTTCGAAGATTAATAGCGGGTCGTTTCACTCTCCACCGATACCTGAGGGTGCTGCTGTTGTCAGAAAGATCGCCGGAGCTTCACTTGTTTGGAAGGACTTAACAGTTACTATTAAGGGAAAAAGAAAGTACTCTGATAAGGTTGTTAAAAGCTCTAATGGTTATGCTATACCTGGAACTATGACGGTTATTATGGGGCCTGCCAAGTCCGGGAAATCGACCTTGTTGCGGGCTCTTGCAGGTTTGTTGATTTCTTGTTTTTTTTTTATGTTTGATATTAGAAGGGGTTGAATTTTCAGGTGCTTAAATTTGTTTCTTTTTATCTTTTTTGGGATACAGGGAGGTTACCTGTTGGTGCTAAAATGTATGGGGAGGTGTTTGTGAATGGAGAAAAATCACCCTTGCGATATGGATCTTATGTAAGTATATTAGGATTAATTGGTACAGTGGCTGAAGTTGTTAATTTCTTGTCATCATGTTCACAAGTTTGTAAGAAACAAAAAGCCAAAATTATTCAACCTTTGACTTTGCTTCATTAAAATGATAGAAACCCTTGAATTTGAAATGCTCCGTGATCTTTCGAAGTTGCCATGCAAAAAATCTGGTTCGTTCTAGTTACAACTTTTGGTTTCTTTGAAATTTTCTTACATCATATATGTGTTACCATAGAAGGAAAGGCAATCTTTTCTTTGAATCTCATGACTTTTCTTAAGTAATTATGTTGTTTTTATCCCCCTTGATCATTTTTCTTCTCAACTAATAGGGTTTTGTTGAGAGAGAAACAACACTGATTGGATCCCTGACGGTGCGTGAGCACCTCTACTACTCGGCATTGCTCCAGCTCCCTGGTTTTTTCTTTCAAAAAAGGAGTGTGGTAGAAGATGCCATTCTAGCTATGTCATTAGGTGATTATGCGAATAAACTCATAGGTGGTCACTGTTACATGAAAGGACTTCCGAATGGTGAGAGGAGGCGTGTTAGCATTGCTCGAGAACTTGTAATGCGGCCACATATATTATTCATTGATGAGCCACTTTATCATCTTGACAGGTTCGTTGTTTTGTTATTTGAAATTACCTTTTTTAAAATGTGATATTATCTAGTTATCATTGTATCTCCCTTGTTGTTGGATTAGAAGATACTTAATGATAGGCGTAAAAGATATAAAAAGTCTCAGGTGTACATGGAATTGGCATTTGGCTCGCTTAAATGAGGAAACAAACAATACTAAGCTATGAAACAATGAACACTTCCTTTTGGGACAAATTCCTTAAATGACTTGATGGCAAGAATGAATTTACAAGAGGTTGTAGAGAACTAACAAACTGCATAGTTTTTTACATATAAAATTTTTCTTCCTACTTTTAAATAAGGCCTTAATTCAATTATGTTATTTGAAAATTAAAAAAGTAAACTTTGTAGCACAATCTCGACTCGAGTAGCTTACCTCTTAATTCCATAATTGCAAAATTGAACATCTTATTCCATATTAGGTTCATTGCATTGCACTCTATCATGGTTTTTTTTCGGAAACTACTTGTACCATTATCTACCCCAGATTTTGGATAAACCCGGGTTGTTAATGTAACTTAAAATAAAATTGTTTAAATGACAAAACATGCGGAAGCATTCGACAATACACTATAATAAAACCAAACAGATCTTTCAGGACATGCCAATAATCACATTGAAGGATGATTGGTCTAAGGGTAGCCCACAATACTTAAATGTGACAACACAAAACAAAAACATATTTTTTGTTTTTAATAGAAGTTATAGAAATTTTGGCATGACATTTGTGTATCTATTTGTTTCCACAAAAATCAACATATTCAAATGAAACGATATAGATAAATAAAACTTGTCAACACAATCTTTCTGAAATAAATCCAACAAGGGTAAACATCGTATCCAACCCAGCCGACACTACAGCGAATAATATAAAATTTCATAACAGTAAACTGTGCCATTTAAAAACATTACATTGTGACTATTAAAATATACAACTGTCAATACTCACGTGCAACTCAAAGTGTGTCTATTTAATATATCGACTTCCAAATCGCCAAGCACTAAAGAAACTTGATCATCACATGTCCATCAACATTGGAACAAAATGGACAAAAACAACGAAGATGAGGTAAGAAAACAATCTTACTTTAATAGCACTGGCACGCACACACAATCCTAAATATGGAATTCTAACACGGCAACACTATTATCAACACATTATTCATATGACACATGATATCCAAAATGCTATACCAAACACAATGTTCAACACAACAACATATAATCAAAAGAACTAAATAATAATTATTTAAAAATAAAACACAACAGTAAAATACATTCGGGATTAGATCACACGTATCCACCTTTAGAGCCACTGTTGCTCAGGGACCCAGTGCACTAGTATCCCACACACACGCGCGCTGGTATTAAAAAGTACCCACCTTTAGAGCCACTGCTCAAGACCCAAAGTGCAATGGTACCCCACACTGGTACGAATGTACCCACCTTTAGAGCCGCTGCTCAGGGACCCAAAGTGCAATGGTACCCCACACACGCACACTGGTACTTCAATCCCAAAACCAATATATATAAATATATAAATATAAAAGAAAATCACGAAACCAGTGTCACACGTTCGCCAAAAATAAATAATTATAACACTATATAAAGGTGTTGGGGTAATTTTACAAAAAAAATGAGTTGAGTTACTTATTATAATAGAATGATGTAGCGTATATATCTGTGTTTCAATCAAGTATATGCATATAATTAGGTTTTAGATTTTAGGATTAATCAAATTACTAGCCTAGCCCATAAGCTATTCTAAATTATAAGCATCCCAAAAACTATTACACATCTATTTCATTACTATATAATATATTTTCACGTATACACAACACATTATTATCACTATAAAAATAATAGACATCAATAGTAAACACAGGAATTTCCGAGACGTTACATACCACATTAAAATGAAGTGTATGATATATGATTGTCGTCCTAATCCTGTTATTGAGTTCTCTAAAACATAGACTGCAAAATTTCTTCTCCTCTATTCTGATTATCATTTGAAATATCTTTTACCTCTACTTAAGTTAAGGGGCTGAAAAGTTTTGTTATTGACATTGCTATCTGTTCAAGTCAATCATATCATCTTAAATTCCTATTCAGTAATTTTTCTTTCTGTAAATTTCAACGACACCACCTGGGATGCTCTTATTAAGGCTAGACATTTCAAGCCATTATATAACTGGGATGTAAAGATTCGAGCCACAGGCCTTAGAAAATGATATCGGTGGTAACTTGTAGGGTTTGTTCTTCTTTTCAGTGTATCGGCACTACTAATGATGGTTACTTTGAAGAAGCTAGCAAGTACAGGTTGTACCCTTTTCTTTACCATTAATCAGAGCAGCACAGAAGTTTTTGGACTGTTTGATAGAATTTGTCTTCTTTCGAATGGAAACACACTGTTCTTTGGCGAAACACTTTCCTGTTTGCAGGTAATTAATTAACATGTCATTTGAAAAGTTAATGATATTTAAGTTATCATCGTCTTCCTTCTCATTGTACTTCTTATTTTAAGTTGCCATAACGAACATTATTTATTTTGTTGCAGCATTTTTCTAATGCTGGATTCCCTTGTCCAATTATGCAAAGTCCTTCTGACCACTTCTTACGAGCAATAAATACAGACTTTGACCGGATAATTGCAATGTGCAAAAATTGGCAGGTAAGTTGTCGTAATCTTTATTCTCAATTTGTTTTCTTATGAGGTATTTTATTAAGCAACTATAATTTCTTTGTACTTATCTTTTATATTTTGTATATTTAACAAGTCCCTGTCACTTGTCGCTGACAGAGGATATTAAGGCATAAATCATGTATCTTTATTAGTTGTAAATATATTGTAATTAGTAGAATAATTGTAGCTTACTTATCTAGATACAATTAGCTTTAACGAGGCAATTTTTGATTGGTACTTTTTCAAACTACTAATTTAAGAGTTGGTAACACTTTCAAAATAGTTATTGCAAATTAGTACTCCTTGTCAATATACATATAAACCCAACACATTTGACCCAATAAAAAAAAATTGAAAAAAATGTAAAAAAATTAAAATAAAATCCAGAAAAAATAAAAAAATCCAGAAAAATAATTTTTTTTATAAAATATGTAAAAAAATTGAAAATTTGAAAAAAAAATGAAAAAATTCCAAAAAAATTCCAGAAAAAATAGAAAATTTGGAAAAAAAATATAAAATTAAAAAAAAAACAAAAAATAGCTTTTTAACAATCTCTTACAAAATTTATAAAAATTCCGGAAAAATAAAAAATACTAAAAAAAATATAAAAATTCCGGAAAAAAATAAAAAAACTCCAGAAAAACTAGAAAATTTGTAAAAGACTAAAAATATGGAAAAAAAATTAACAAAATCCCAAAAATTCTAAAAAATCCCAAAAATATTTTTTTTACAAATATAAAAAAACCAAAAATATTTTTTTAACAAAATAATACAAAATTTATAAAAATTCCAGAAAAAAAATACTAAAAAAAATAAAAATTTCGGAAAAATTAAAAAAATTGGAAAATAAAAAATTCTTAAAAAATCCAAATATTTTTTTTTAACAATCTTATACAATTCTTTTTAACAATCTAATGCAAGTTTTGTGATAATCTAATGCAAATTTTTTAACAATTTAATACAATTTTTTGGAAATTTAATACAAATTTTTTGACAATCTATTTTTTTTTTTGACAATCTAATACAATTTTTTTAAAAATATAATACAAATTCTCGACAATCTAATACAAATTTTTGACAATATAATAGAAAATACAATACAATTTTTGTGATAATCTAATACAATTTTTTGACACTATAATACAATTTTTTTTGACAATCTAATGACTTTTTTTGACAATCTAATACAAAATTTGAACAATCTAATATATTTTTTTGATAATCTAATACAAAATTTTGACCGCCAGTCTCCGATGTTGACCAAAATAAAAGAAAAATGTAAAAAAAAGGAAAAAATTAGAAAAATTAGAAGGAAAAAAAAATCAGAAAAATTATAAAATTTGGAAAAAAAAAATTTGAGAAAAAAATGAAAAAAATCCAGAATTATTTTAAAAAATAAAATTAGAGAGTTTGGAAAAAAAATTCTTTAAAAAATCCAAAAAAATATTTTTTTTACAAAAATCTAAAAAAAATCAAAACATTTTTTTTGACAATCTAATAGACAATCTAATGAAATTTTTGTGACAATCTAATACAATATTTTTGGCAATTTAATACAGTTTTTCTTGATAAACACAATTTATTTGACAATCTAATACACCGTTTTTTGCAATCTAATACAAAAAAAATGACAATCTAATACAACATTTTTGATAATCTAATACAATTTTTCGACAATCTAATACAACTTTATTGACAATATAATATACCATTTTTAACAATCAAATACAAAATTTTAAACAATCTAATACAATTTTTTTGACAATCTAATACAATATTTTTGATAATCTAATACAAAAAAATTGACAATCTAATACATAATTTTAAACAATCTAATACAACATTATTGACAATCCAATACAAAAAAATTAACAATGTAGTACAATTTTTTTTTACAGTCTAATACAAAAAAATTGACTATAATTTGATTTTTCGGAAATTTAATACAAAAAAGTTGACAATCTAATACAAATTTTTTTACGGTCTAATACACAATTAATATACCCCACTATTTAATAAACATGCACATGGACAATATTGGACCGTTTGATAATAAAACCATTTTGTGTCATTTTCCCTGTAGTTACAGCAAATATACATATATACATATAAGCATATGCATATGAGAAGACAAGTCAACAAGAGATTTTCCGCCACCATAAGCCACCGTCGTACATCGTCGTCGTCGCCTCACCACAATAGATCCATAAGAGGTAGAGAGAGCAGCGATGTAATTGATATATATATAGATCTGTGTATACATATAGATTAAATATAGTTATGGATCAATATATATAGACAGCTGATGATGATGTATACATATATATCTGTGTATATATAGATCTGGGATGATGATGTATACATATATATCTCTGTATATATAGCTATGGGATGATGATGATGTATACATTTATACAGAGATGATGTATAGGGCGGAGCCGGTTAATTCGTGGTGGCGGTGATGTGTAATATTTTAGAGAGAGATCGATATATATATATGTATTTTTATGATTGTCTATCTCAGATCTGGTGGGGTGTTTTGGGAGCTGAGAGAAAAAATAATGGGTTATGAACCAAAATAGAATTGGACCCCTTTATATATTTTAAGGTGGTGGTACCAATATCAAATTAAAATGTTTCAAAAGTATTTTATGCTAATAAAAGTTACAAGTGGTACTAAAATCTAAAAATTATCTTAAAGTGGTACTGTACTCCAATTATTTCTAGCTTTAACTCGCTGTACAGTTACAAAAAATTAGCCTAGATTTAGTTTCTGTAATCGCTGAAAATCAGCCTTGTACTCTACGATTTCTATATAATAAGAGAACCTCTCACAATGAGGCATATTGAATCTAACTGATATGGTATCAGAGCCATAATTAAAATAAAATAAAATTAGTGTCTATTTGTGAGTCTGAAATCTTGGTTTTGGAATTTTTTTTGTGAGTTACTAGTATCTTGTCAACTAGTAACATGGATACTTTTGGAGTGCGTTTCACGGGTAGAAATTATTTTACCTTTCGGTTATTTGTCACGGGAAAAGAGCTATGGGGTCACATCAATGGTAGTGATTCAGCTCCTACTGACGCTACTAAATTAGCTCAGTGGAAAGTCAAAGATGCTAGAGTCATGACTTGGATTTTGGGATCAATTGATCAGTCATTTGTTCCCAATCTCAGGCCATATAAAACAGTTAAAGACATGTGGGAGTATTTAAAGAAGGTATATAATCAGGACAATTCTGCTGCACGTTTTCAAAAAGAGTACGAGATTTCTACGTTCTCCCAGGGCAATCTCTCCATTCAGCACTATTTCTCCGAATTTCAAAACTTATGGGCAGAATACGTTGACATAATTTATGTCGATGTACCGACAGAATCTTTGGTTGCTATTCAAAAAGTGCATGAACAGAGCAAACGGGACCAGTTTTTGATGAAACTGCGACCTGAGTTTGAGGCAACCCGGTCCAATCTGATGAATCGCGATCCCTCTCATTTGGATGTGTGTTTGAAACAATTGCTCCATGAAGAGCAACGTCTTGCAACACAGACTATTCTGCAACAAAATAAGCTGTATGATAATGCAATTGCCTACGCTGCTGCTCATGGGTAAAGTAAGGGGAGAGACATGCGACAAGTTCAGTGCTTTAGCTGTAAGGAATACAGACATATTGCTGCTTACTGTGCAAAGAAAACTTGCAACTATTGTAAAAAGCCTGGTCATATTATCAAAGAATGTCCTACCCGTCCTCAAAATCGTTAAGTTAATCAGACTGTTGTTGCTAATCAAGCTGTTGTTGGCCCAACTATTACTACAGAAATGGTTCAGAAGATGATTTTCACAGCCTTTTCAGCCTTAGGGCTTCAAGGTAAGCGCATTCTACAATCTGTATCATGGCTGGTTGATTCGGGTGCATCCAATCACATGACCAATTCATGTGATACTCTTAGCAATGTTCAAAAATATTATGGAAACATTCAGATCGCTAATGGTAGTGAATTACCCATCCATGCTGTTGGGGACATTAATGATTCAGTTAAAGATGTACTTGTATCTCTTCAACTTTCTACTAATCTCATTTCAGTAGGACAATTGGTTGATGATAACTGTGATGTTCGATTTTCCCGTGATGGTTGTGTTGTGCAGGGTCAGGTGTCGGGAAAGATACTAGCGAAGGGGCCTAAAGTTGGACGTTTATTTCCTTTGCACTTTCCTATTCCTAATTTTATTTCTTTGGCTAGTATTGCTGTAAAACAAAAGAGTGAAGTATGGCATAAACGTTTAAGCCATTCAATTTATATGGTCTTATCGCATTTAATAAATTCTGGTTTACTGGGTAATAAAGAGCAGTTTTCCTCTGGTCTTTCTTTTGATTGCACTACATGTAAATTAGGTAAAAGCAAGTTTCTTTCTTTTCCTTCATATGGTAGTCGTGCTGAAAATTGTTTTGATTTGATTTATAGTGACGTGTGGGGCATTGCTCTTGTTAAATCCCATTCCAATTATAAGTAATTTGTAACGTTCATTGATGATTATAGTAAGTACACTTGGATTTATTTTCTTCATTCTAAATCTGAGGTATTTACTATCTAAACATTTGTCGCTTACTTGGAGACTCGGTTTTCTTTAAAAATTAAAGTGCTCGGATCAGATTCCGGTGGCGAATATATGTCTCATGAATTTCATGATTTTCTTCCTAAGAAGGGAATTGTTTCCCAACGCTCTTGTCCTTATACACCGCAACAAAATGGTGTTGCTGAACGAAAGAATCGTCACTTATTAGATGTTTGTCGAACTTTATTACTTGAATCTTTTGTTCCCCCTAAATTCTAGGTGGAAGCCTTAAGTACAGCAGTTTACCTAATTAATCGTTTGCCTTTGAGCATCTTGAACTTTGAATCTCCCTATTATCGTCTGTATCATAAGCATCCCAGCTATATTGACATGCGTACTTTCGGTTGTGTTTGTTTTGTTCATTTGCCACCTCATGAGCATTATAAACTTTCTGCTCAATCTGTTAAATGTGCTTTTATGGGATATAGTGTTTCACACAAAGGTTATGTTTGCTATGATCCATGTTCTAACAAATTTCATATTTCTCGTCATGTTGTTTTCTTTGAAAATCAAATTTTCTTTTCGACTCTTGTTGAATCTTCACCAGAATTACTGTTTCTTCCTATTTTTGGTGAGGTAAAAACTACCTCTGAAAAATTTAAGCATGTATTTGTTTATACACGACGACGTCCAACTTTGCAGCTTCTTGAGCCCGACCCGACACCTGAGACCGACCCGGCATTTGAGCCCAATTCGACATGTGAGAATGTTCAAACTATTTCTTCTATGGAAAATGAGCTTCCACATATGCCTATTCGACGCTCTTCGAGAATTAGCCGCCCACCTGTTCGGTATGGAATTCCTCATACATCCCTTCATACTACTTTGACCGATGTTCATATTCCTTCATGTTATTCTGAAGCTACTAAATATGATTACTGGCCTAAGGCTATGAAAGAAGAACTTCAAGCTCTTGAGGACAATCACATTTGGGATATTGTTCCTTGTCCAACTAATGTTAAATCCATTGGTTGTAAATGGGTCTACTCAATCAAGATTCGTTCTGATGGTACTCTAGATCGTTGTAAGGCACGACTGGTTGCTCTCGGTAACAAACAAGAGTATGGGGTTAATTATGAAGAGACTTTTGCTCCGGTTGCTAAAATGACTACGGTTCGTATGATTATCTCGATTGCTGCTTCGCAAGCCTGGTCACTTCATCAATTGGATGTTAAAAATACCTTTCTTCATGGTGATCTCAAAGAAGAGATTTATATGGCTATGCCACCTGTCTTCCCTTCATCCTCTTCTTTGGATGTTTCTAAGTTGAAACGCTCGCTTTATGGGTTGAAACAAGCTCCTCGAGCTTGGTTTGATAAATTTCGATCTACCTTGCTGCAATTTTTGTTTAAGCAGAGCAAATATGACTCATCATTGTTTCTTTGTAAGACATCTACCAGTATTGTTCTTCTCCTAGTTTATGTTGACGATATTGTTATTACTGGGTCAGATTCTGCTTGCTCGTTTGCAACATCTTCAAGCCTCATTTTATATGAAGGATCTTGGTCCACTTACTTACTTCTTGGGTTTGGAAGTTCATTCGGATTCGTCGGGTATATTTTTAAATCAACATAAATACACACAGGATTTGCTTAAATTAGCTGGTCTTCAAGATGCCTCTCCTGTGGATACTCCTTTAGAAGTTAACACAAAATATCGTCGAGATGAGGGTGACCTCATTTCTGATCCTAGTGTCTATCGACAGTTAGTGGGAAGCTTGAACTATTTGACTATTACGCGGCCTGATATTTCCTTTGCTGTCCAGCAAGTAAGTCAATTCATGCAACAGCCCTGTCATTTACATTTAGCTGCTGTTCGTCGTATCATTCGGTACCTTCGTGGGGCACCTAGCCGTGAATTGTTTTTTCCTGCTGGTTCCCTTCTTCATTTGGTTGCCTAGTGATGCTGATTGGGCTGGATGTGCGGACACCCGACGATCAGTCACGGGCTGGTGCATGTTTCTAAGTCTTCAACTGAATCTGAATATCGTGCTATGTCTGCTGCTTGTTCAGAGATTGTCTGGCTTCGTGGACTTCTAGCAGAGCTCGGTTTCTCTCAGCCAAATCCTACTTCACTCCATGCCGATAACACTAGTGTCTCCATGACTCAGATTGCTTCATGTATCTTTATTAGTTGTAAATATATTGTAATTAGTAGAATAATTGTAGCTTCCTTATTTAGATACAATTAGTTTTAACTCGCTGTACAGTTACAAGAAATTAGCCTAGATTTAGTTTCTGTAATCGCTGAAAATCAGCCTTGTATATCTCTACGATTTCTATATAATAAGAGCACCTTTCACAATGAGCCATATTGAATCCAATTGATAGTCGCCTACTTGATTGCCGACAAAATCAACTATTCTTTCATTTGAGTGGCTCTGTGGTTATTCGTCTTTTTTCATTATGTTATTAGAATGCTTAAGATGTTTATGTCGAACCTATATACACTTTTTAATTGTGGTTTCCTTCTTTTAAGATGTCTTTTTATTGAATTTCCTTATTATCCTTCTGGTTGTAGGATGACGGAGGAGATTTTTCAGCTGTAAATATGGACACTGCTGTGGCAATACGCACCCTGGAAGCAACTTATAAATCCTCAGCAGATGCGGCTGCAGTGGAAAATATGATGCTGAGACTTACAGATAAGGTTCTTGAGCTACACATTTTTTCTCCAGACCTTACATCCGTGACACGTTCTTGTGACATAAGAGTTATGATGTTATTGTTGTGTTATTGCACGAAGGAACATCTTATTGATACAATGCACATAATTCAAATATCATGACAGGTAGGTCCATCTCTTAAAAGCAAGGGAAAGGCAA
Organism: Primula vulgaris; assembly: GCA_963920805.1. Lineage (NCBI taxonomy): Eukaryota > Viridiplantae > Streptophyta > Magnoliopsida > Ericales > Primulaceae > Primula > Primula vulgaris. The sequence continues at coordinate 28,547,656 of OY987219.1, forward strand.
GTGGTGTCACACGAGTTGCGGTGTTGACTTGGAGATCTTTATTGATTATGTCTAGAGAGTGGAAATACTACTGGCTCCGGCTTATTCTCTATATGCTTCTTGCTCTTTGTGTTGGTACAGTGTTTTCTGGTTTGGGCCATTCCTTATCGGCTGTTGTGGTAAGTTTCTGCATTTATAGTTTTTATTTTGGGCTCATAATTACAGATCGAATTCAAATGAGAGAAGTTTCACACATACTGCTAATGGACTATTCTACTACGTTCATAGAGTCATTTACAAATTTCTAATTAAAATCTTATTGCTATATTAGAAAATTATTGTTATTTTCTGTGTGCTCATTAATTTTTATTTGCTCTATGGTTGAAGTTTTCGTAATCAATTGTTTCTGAATCTTCAGACTAGAGTTGCTGCAATATTTGTGTTCATCTCATTTACGTCACTGCTGAGCCTAGCTGGATTACCTTCACAAATAAAAGAAATCAAGGTACAAAAGTCAATTCTAGTTAAACCAGTGTGATTGTCATAATTTCGTTCGTTTACGTGGCTGCTTGTTATAAAAGGACGCGCTGTTTAGTCTTTGTTTGAGTGGTTATGTGGGACATTTCTCATCAGAGCTTCAGATATAACAATTCATCTGTGTATACCTGTTTCTGTATTTTGATGATTACTGTCACCAAGAATTAGGTGAAATACAGCAATGGTCCCCATAAATGTCTGAAATTTCGATTTTGGTTCCCATGATTTCTGTTGCAACACTTGGCCACATAATTTGAATTAGTTAAATAAATTGTTCACATATTTTAAGTTACACCGATACTGGTCCCCAAAGTTTCAGTAAAATGCACCAACAAACTCTTCCTATAAAGAAAATTAGTATTATAAAGGTAACTATTTGTCTAACCTATATAAAATGTGGGGACCATTAATATAACTTACTTTTACGCAAACTATGTGGACCATACCAATAGTGTTTTCCAGTTGATGTTATGGGGACCAAAAGGAGATTACTTAAAAATGGAAAAATTAGTGTTGCAATTAAAGCTATGGAGACAAACTGATATTTAAATTATAGCATTGTGTCCATTGCTTTACTTCAACCCTGCTAATATTCCAGCATCTTTTAACCTTGACAGTAGAAACCATTGTTAAATTGTTTCCAAAATATGCACAATTCGACTATGCAAATTGCAAACAGGTCACACAAATAACCTAATCCAGTTTACATTCTTGATGCAACAGATATTTACATGCGAACAGTCAAATGATCATTCGGGCGCATTTGTGTTCCTACTTGGACAACTACTGGCCAGTATCCCATTACTGTTCCTCATCTCAATTTCATCAGCGCTCGTATTCTATTTCCTAGTTGGCCTTAGAGACGAGTTCAGCTTGTTGATGTACTTTGTGTTGAACTTCTTTATGTGCCTTTTGGTAAATGAAGGGATAATGTTGGCCATAGCTACTGCATGGATGGATTTTTTCTGGAGTATTTTAACTCTTGTGTGCATCCATGTAAGTCCATATTGATTTAAGTTTTTAAAACTTATAGCCCTGTTTGGTTCTTTTCTCGGATTTAATGTTTCTTCTTTGATCACTTTTGGACTCGAAAGTCAAAACGAGGAAGCTTTTCTTCTAAGAAAGTATTTTAGGTCTTTTGATGCCAAAGCTACTGAAAATTAGCCAGATATACCTTTAACTTTGCCTCCATTTCCAATTTTATTGGATGCCCCCTAAGGGACACTTTGGCTCCACCCAATATTGGCTCCTTACTTTTTTTGTTATGTAACAAGTAAGGACCAATTCTTTTAATTGATCATGCAGGTGTTAATGATGCTGTCAGCTGGATATTTTCGAATTCGAAGTGATTTGCCCACACTGGTGTGGATGTACCCTTTTTCCTATATTGCGGTCCACACTTACTCTATCCAGGCAAGTTTATCACTCGTATCGTTTCTTTATACTCCCTTTTTTCGGTCATTAATGGTATATGTGAAAATTGTGTATACTGTTATGATGCATGCTGTATATACTTAGATTCAGCTAGAAGAGTTTGTATCCATAAATTTCTTTTAGTATTACCTTAAATTAACACCCCAGTATGAATAATGTTCTTACTGAGTGATTGAAGAAAGTAATATTTATCCATTTGAAGTTTGTTAAAATATTCCTTTGCACTTAAACCTAACTAAGTGATTGGCCTTCTGGTTCAACCTTCCACGCGAAAAACGAAAAGGAAAGTAAAAAAATCATAAAGAGGTTTTGCTCACGAAGTTATTTCTCCTTGATATCCCCAGACTGCTATGAGTCAACTAAAGAATATACCACTTTAATTTCAGAATCAAAATTTATTGGTATTACTCTTTGGTATGACAATTATTATGAGCGTTGTTGCGCTAAGAACCCATCATGCTTACCCAAAACGAGAATAATTCCACTTCAGAAAATAATTCCACTTCAGCTACCTTGCCGAGAATGGATTAGCACGAGAAATGGCTCTTTTCTCTATGATATTTCTGAAAAATGTGAACAGTTTGTTCAAGGATGATTCAATTGATAACTTTCACCACTATGTACAAATTTTACTTACAAGTGTTACACAGTGCCAGACAGTCAATTGTTACATCAGGAATTGATCAGGCACAGTCGACAAGGGTGTGTTATTCCTTTCTTAAACCCCGCTTCATAGTGCCGTAGAAGTTTTGCTTTCATTGTAGAGGCAGTGTTTTATCAAGTTTTGCAGAAAAAACACAAATACTAAGCTTATGATTTTAGGCACGATTCTTGCAGCTCTGAAGCATAAAAAGCTTAAGCGTTGTTATTTTTCAAACAGCATAAACATCAATCTGCTAAAATGTTTCTTGTTTTAATTTATAATTTTGAATCTTTGGGCTCATTTATATTTGCTTGGTTTTATTGAACTACGTGATTTGCTGCTTTTCACTTTTTATGTTGATGAATTTGAATTATGCATTGTAATGTCATATGTCCTAAAAAGTTGCTTTATAAATAGAATTATATGGAGAACTCACGATTTACACAATCTATATCCAATGGATGCCGTTAATTAAGTGTTTATATTTCAGGGTCTGCTGGAAAATGAGTACCTTGGTACGTCCTTTGCTGTAGGGGTGAGGAATATATCAGGTTATGATGCTATTCGAAGTGCATATAATATTTCCACCAAGAGCAATTCAAAGTGGGAAAATCTGGTGGTATTGTTTTTAATGGTAGCTGGGTACCGCATCCTTGTGTTTGTTTTGCTGCAATTTCGTATCCGGAAGACCTCTTCTCTATCAAGACTCTTGTGCTGTAGTAAGGGCACAACCAACCCTAGATGATAACAAGTACTCTGGCTTTGTAATATAAAACTGAAATGATCATGTATAAGTTCTTTTGGTGCTGTGGAGTGGGTTTTGTTTATCACGCGAGGCAAATGTAGTTAACAGCTTTATGAAAAGAAGATGATGTAGGTAATGAAAAAGTCCAGAAATGGCAAGTTTTGATGATCTGTGTATATATAATTTTCCGGATATCATTTCACAACTGACAAATTCTGTTGACACAATCCACGCCACTAATCTTATATAGCAGGGACCAAAACTCTCGCCCGTACTACTCACGTCATTAATCTTATGTGGCAGGGACTAAAACAAACTTACACCAAATATATTCAAGTGTTGGTGAGTAGTTTAATTCCGTTTTGATCCCTAGAAGTTGGCCATGGGTATTACAGTTGTGAATTACTCTAATCACTCTGCTTAAGTCGTCAAATCTTATGTGCAAGGAACCGAAACACACTAACATCAAACATATTCAGGTTTTTATAAGTTTGATTTAATTTTGTTTCGATCTTCATGACATCATTACTCATAATTTTCTCTACTATTAACTTCTCAAGAAACTGGAGATTATAAAACCTCAGTCTATCACTACATACAAATATTGCTTTGAACTTTGATCATCTCTATTAAGTGAGATCAGGTGGTGTTATTTCTTAAATCACCCTTGTTTTACAGTGGTTTCATATGGTACTTGTGTATCAACTAATACTTGATGTTCGTTTTGGTTACAGCTTTTATGCTCGATTTATTTACGCCTTTGCTCATAGGCAGTACATTTGGACTTTGGTTAACCACAAAAATCCGAGCCTTTTGGGACTTCTTGCTAATATTAACCTGACGTTTTTGTTTCAAAGCAGCCAAACAAGCCTTTATAAGTTGTGGTCAAGTCAGAAATAACTGGGAGGTGTTCGTTCAGGTAGTCACGGGTGTCATGGGTACTCTACTAATCCCGCAACCAAACAAGGCACAAGTGTTGGATCGGGGGAAAAGTTACAAACTAATTAACACATTATATTGCCAACTTTATAAGACTCTAAATAAGCTTTCTTCACAAATAAAGCCTCAAAAATTGAAAACCTCGTGTTGCATACACCGTACAACTGTACTCGTAAAAGTGAGTTCGTCCAATATCAAAATAACCAACATACAATATGGCAATGGACAACATTACAATTCTGATCAGTTTCTTTGTATTAATCAAGTAATCCCAGACCAAGCACCAAACATAACCATTTGAGCTCTTTTGAACTGTAGAGCTTTTGAACAATCGATATTACAATCACTAAATATGAGATTTTAGGAAGTGCTGCGCTTTCAAATCTACTACGAACTTCTCAAAATTTCTTTCTGATGACCCGTTGCTCATCAATGCAGTCTCAAGTGTTCTCCTCACTTCCTTGATCTCTTTCCTTAATTTGTTAGCGGATTTTCCACTCATTAAACTATTTATTTTTTGCGACACCTCATACCTTGTTATCGGCCTTTTATCACAAAGATTAATCCCGACCTTCCAATCGTCAACTACTAATTTCCGATTAGTAAATTGATCTGTCAACAAAGGGAAACACAACAATGGAACTTGAGACCAAATGCTCTCTAAAGTTGAATTCCATCCACAGTGAGTCAAAAACCCTCCGGTTGCAGGATGAGACAAAACTTTTACTTGATTACACCATGGTATGATCACTCCATGATCACCGATCTCCTCTTTCAGTCCAACAGGTAAGGGATCAGCATTGTCAATGCTCACAATATCGGGGCGTAGCACCCAAACAAAGCTCATTTTGCTAAGCAATAGCCCCTTAGCAATCTCCAACAAGTCATTTTTCTCAACTTGGGCAAAGCTTCCAAACGATATGTATAGAACTGTGCCCTCGGGCTTAGTGTTTAGCCATTGGCTACAGTCGAGTTCTGACCATAAGCTCGTGGCTACGATACTTTTTCCGATTTCACTTGGTAAAATAGGCCCAATTGAATAGAAGGGTATTATGGCTTGTAGGGCCTTAACAGTCTCGGGTTCGAGTTCTTCTATAGTGTTGCATATTACAAAGTCTGCACCTCTAACGTCGTCAAATGATTTATCGATCGTCTTGTGGAAAATGCTCGATGTGTTAGATTCTTGAAGATAGGACATCAAGTCCGCGGGATTTATTGATTGTATGCCTGGTATATAATCTATATTGTCTTTGCGTGCATCTATAAGTAAATAACAACATAACAATCTCAGCAACTTTTCCATATCACTGTACCGCAGGTCCAGCATTCCAGAAGTAGGAAGTGGATTCTTAATTAAAAAAAAAGTAAAATAAATCCAAATATTTTGTACGCAAAGTCTTTTAAAAAATTTAGGATTTTAAGCTACATTGCACATTGGGCGTGTATCTGTAAAAATACGAGCTTTTTGGGTCCAAACTTTATGTGCATTTTGAAACAAACAAATACTCAAACATAAAAAACCAGACTGTATTATATGTGATCATCCGACCCGAAGATGTAATAAATTTTAGTATCACCATGCTCATTTAGATACGTTAGGTATCCACAATCTGTTTCTGTTACATTAATTAGCTTGTTTGGTGTAGCACCAAAGAAACCAATTAACGGCAAATAATTAATCAACCTATATCCGTACCCTTGTGTTGTTTTTTTAATTTTGGATTTGAACAAACCTTGTTTCCTTCTTCAACTGAAAGATGTAGTAACTGTAACTTGATATCATGTTTTCTTATAGTACCAGATATTCTCATTGATTAATCAGATAGATTTTGCAAAGAAAAGAAGCTAACCGATACAATCGAAATGGCGATTTTTCCTGAGTAAGTCCAAATGGTAATAAAGTGAAAACACTAATGCCGATTCCGTCCAGAAAGATACACACTTGATCCCAAAGTTTTTTGCCACCTTCGCTGGCCAAGTAAAAAATGTGTCGGCAATAAGACATGTCACCCTCGGTTCCCTCTTCTTCACAATCTCCGCAACCGCCTCTTCCACATGGGCCCTAAACACGTATAGCAGAGCCGCATCGAGCGTCTCCTCGTCTCTCCGGTCGAACCCCAATGGCATTCCGTCACTAACAATTCCATACCTGTAGGAGAATAATCAATGACAAGAACGAGATCGATTGTTTCGTTCACATGTCGGGTCTTAATGTTTTTTTTTTAAAATTTTGAGAAAGACAAAAGGTAAATATTTGGCCTTTGTTTTTTTTAGAATAAAATTTTATGTCACAAGGACAAGGGATATCAGAGCACTCACAACAGTTTTTTTATATCACCAATCTATCTAACGAGATTGTTCTAAAATTATATACGCATCAGTTTCTTTATCAATTACCTTAGATATACATGAACTCAAATATCACTTTAAGTGATCAAGATGTTCGCTTATAATTAAAATAATAATTTCTCTCTCTTATTTTTATCTTATTCTCTCTCATTTATTTATATTTTTCACATATAAATTAATAAAATAATAAAAAGATGAGTTGTATAGTTGTGATAGATAAATTTATAAAAAATATGATAATTTGTATAAAGCAAAACGTTTCCTTATAAGTTGTAAAAGTGTACTTTTTACTTTAAATACGAGAAAACTTGAAAGGTATTTAATGTACTTATTCTATTAAATTAATTTGGATGGAAAAAAATTGATAGAAGTATATTAAAATATAGTAATATTTAGTTATGATAATAAATTTGACAAGAAAGATGAAAAATGTATAAAGTTAAACTGTTATCCTAAAAATATAAAAATGATGCTAATTATCTTAAATATGAGAAAAAGTGTAAGCAAACTAGTGCGTCTTCTATTACTAAGTACCAAACTCAGGGGCGGCACACCCTATGACCGGGGGTTGACCAGGTGTTGCTACCCCACACTTTCGAAAAATAACTTTTTTTATTAATATTTTTCATAATAATTTATATATGCGGTATTTTGACAAGCTTTTAAATATTTTTTTTGGCAATTCCTTCCAAAATTATATATTGTTTAGTGCAATAGCATACCATAATTTTGTTTGTGCTGATAATATATAAGTAATACTTAAAAAATTAACACATGCAACTGATTATAAAATACAGTTTACACCAACTTATCATGTTAACACGTGACACACATCTTTAAAAAAATTAAACAAAAATAATAATTAGAGTAATGGTGAGTGCAAACAAAATTTATAAAAGAATTTTTGGTGGTTTTTATTTTAATTGAATTGAATATACTGAAATTGTGTAATAGATATTTAATTGTTCGTATATATCTATTATTTAATATACGTTTGGTTTTTTCAGATTTTTTTTATATATTTTTTACCTTCGCGTTTTAATATTTTTACTTGTTATAACTTGATTTCTTAAATTTAACTTATATATTTTTTGAGTTTCTAATTTATTTATTTTTTAGTCAATTTTGAAATGCTGAAACTTTCAACACATGATTGCACATGACATTACCGTTATGGATTTTTTTGGGAGTTTGAAAAAAAAAATCGAAATTGAGCGAAAAACAAAAAATAGAAATCAAATACATTTTAATCAATAAATCAAGGTGAAAATATGGTAAAAAAAAGTTAAAAAAATCTGCATTTTCCGTGTTTATACTTTGAAAAATATTATGCGTTTTTATTAATTTTGACAAGCTCACACATCTGGTTCTGGTTGCGCCCCTGACCATACTCCCTCACTTTGTCAATCTAGCTGACAATTGTTGGAAAAGTTGGAAAATATGTATTTTAAACATATTTGTTCCAAGTGGTCATAGACCATCTTTAAGTCAATTTTTAATGGGACTCCTCAGTTTTTCTGAGGCCATACTCTATTCGTTTGAGTAGCTCGTGTGATGAGCTTCGCAACGGTATATCGCATGACCCATTCGGAGGAAGGGTGTGAATGATAATTGGACTCGAAGGTTGGTACTCGAAAGAGGGAAAAACCGAAATCTGGAAAATGAAGTAGAGAGTGGGAATAAACCATGAGGGTTATCCCACATTGGAAAATCAAGGTTGATTTTCACTCTATATATACAAGTCCATCCTATGTAGTTGGTAAACTAATAAAGTCCACATATCCATGAGTGGGTTAGTGTGTACCACACACGCGCGTGCTCGCTCGGGACTCGGGCCTCGGGTCTCGGGTCTCGTACTAAATCTGAAAAGGGACTTTTGCATATTTGCAAGAGCAGTCCCTAGAATTCCAGAAAGTTTGAAACTCCAGGAGTAATGGAGGCGGATTCTGGGGATGTAACTCCCAGAATTAAATGACCACAATTAATTCTGCGGTTTCAGAATTTCCTCAATAAAGAGGCAGCCTTCCCTCACATTCCAGCACACATGAAAATTCTCTCTTCTCTCTAACATCAAAACAGTAGCCTATATTTTTTACATAGCACTTAGAAACCAGATAGAACCACCCACTAAAAGCTCGACTTAGACTCGTCGCCAGTTTCCGGCGAGTCTTCCGAGAGACGTTGTACCTTAGGATCGAAGCGCCAACGCAACCAGAAACCTTAAGGTGGTTGGGCGAATATCGGTTAAGGGCATACTGTAAACAGTAGCCTCGTCGATTGTTTTTACATTCTGTCCATTTATTTTTCGCACTTAAATTCTGTCTTTTACATTCTGTTTTCAATTCAGTATTTTAATTCCAGTATTTTAATATTCTGTACCTAGCAGTAGCTTTTATATTCTGTATTTACCTTTCTGTAATTTACTTAAAGTACTGTTTCAGTTCTGTAATTAAATTCTGTAATTAGAATAGTTTCAATTCAGTCCTGTATTTTTAATTCATATCAGAACAGTCCGGCTGTTAAATTTATACTTTCCAGTCCGGCAGTTTCTTTTAATTACAAATCAGTACATCAGATTATTAATTAATAATAATCTGATAACGTTTGTTTTAATTACTTTTCAGTACTTAAATGTTGTAATCAGTTTATTGTATTTCATTTGGAAATTAATAAAGATTACACTGGTTTTAATTAATTCTTGTTTAGTCCTTTTATTATTGTCAATTGTTATTTCGTACACGGAAACCAACAATCTTAACCGATACCTGTTGTTTCTTTCGTGTATTGATCAATACAATTTTTTATTTTTATAAGGAATAATGCTTTCTTGTTTTCAATTCTAAATTATATTAGAAATTGAATTACAAAGAAAAAATTTCAAACAGTTTTAATTTTTATTTTGAATCTTGTTGATACCAACCGTATTGGTATTCAATAAGAATCGTTCAATCCTTTTAATATCAACCGTATTGATATTTAAAAGGATAAAAGTTTAATTTTATTATTTGTTTGTTAATTCTTTTACAAACCCAAATATAAGTTTTGGTGTTTGTTTAAAGAATTGATTGTACACGTATCTCATACGTTTTGTGTTGTCGTTTCAGATGACAAACACGTCGCCTATTGAGTTGCCAATCGGAAGTGAGCATGACCCAGTGGTTGGTGGAAATGTCCATAACACTGGGGGCGATGCGATTGTGGGGGCTAACGCCGATGACGCAGTTGGAGCGGCTGAGGCCGCTGCGGCTATGGCGGATGCTACGGCCAAAGCTGAGGCTGCGGCCGAAGCAGCGGCTATGGCCAAGGCCGCGGCTAAGGCTGCGGCCGAAGCAGCGGCTACGACCAAGGCCGCGGCTAAGGCTGCGGCTAGAGCCAAGGCTGCGGCCAAGGGCAAGGCACCGATGTATTCGGCTGTGCCTACTTTGCCGACTTCTCATCTGGAGAAACCGGAAAAATTCAGGGGTGACAACTTCAAACGTTGGCAGCAAAAGATGCTGTTTTATCTCACCACTCTGAATTTGACCAGGTTTCTTAAGGAGACTGCTCCCGTCCTAAGCGAGGACGATTTGGACGAGCAGTCGTTCTCTGCGGTTGAGGCATGGAGACATGCCGACTACCTATGCAAGAACTATATCCTGTGTGCTCTATATGACACGCTGTTCAGTGTTTTCGAGCCCAAAGCTACTGCAAAGGAGCTTTGGGAGACTCTCGAAAATAAGTACAAAGTGAATAACGCTGGCACAAAGAGATTTGTTGTCACGGACTTTCACGAGTACCGTATGACTGACAGCAGGGGTGTCATGGAGCAAGTTGAGGAGCTCCAACTCATTTACCATCGCCTTGAGGCTGAGGGGCTAGTGATAAACGAGCCTTTCCAGGTGGCACTCATGATTGAGAAATTGCCACCATCTTGGAAAGACTTTCAAAACTACCTTAAGCACAAGCGAAAGGAAATGAGGCTGGAGGGGCTCATTGAGAAGCTCAACATCGAGGTGAGCAACCGTCGCTCCGTGACGAGAGTCGGTGGTGCTGTCATCCCGATGGCAAAGGCCAATGTGGTCGAAAGCTCCAACATCAAACGGAAACGTCTTGACACCGGAGGCAGTGCTGTTATCGCAAAGAAATTTGCGGAAACCTGCTTTGTGTGTAACAGGACCGGCCATCGTGTCGCGGACTGTTATGACAATAAAGGCGCTGTTAAGCCTAAGCCCCCCCCCCCCCCCCCCCCCGAGGAACTTTAAGGGCAAGGGAAAGAGGAAAGCTCCAGCTCAGGCTCATCTGGCTGAGGGAGGACGAGATGACGACCACTTTACTGCTGTGGTCTCTGAGGTCAATCTCGTGGGGAGCAACCCCAAAGAGTGGTGGCTGGATACTGGCGCCACAAGCCACATCTGCTCAACTAGATGGATGTTTAAGACCTATGAAGCGGTAGAGGGAGAAAGCTGCTTCATGGGAAATTCTGCTACTTCCAAGGTGGAAGGAAAAGGAATGGTCGTGATGAAGATGACCTCGGGAAAAGAGCTGAGGTTGACAAATGTGCTTCATGTTCCCGATATCCGCAAGAATCTGGTATCAGGATCGGTGATGGTGAAGAACGGGTTTAAACTAGTTTTAGAATCCGATAAAATTGTAATCACCAAAAATGGTGTCTATGTAGGTCGTGGCTATATGACCAACGGCATGTTTAAGTTGAACGTAGGGACACCTGCTCCCAATAAAGGTGTTAAAGCCGAGTCTAGCACAAGTACTGTAATGACTGTTGCCCAAGAGGCCAATAATAATTCTGAGTTTAATTATTTATTTGAGTCATTTCATTTGTGGCATGGTAGATTAGGTCACGTGAATTATAATTCTTTAAAGAAATTAATTTCACTAAAACTAATACCAAATTTCATTTTTGATAAGCAACACAAATGTGAGATTTGTGTAGAAGCAAAATTAACGAAATCATCATTTCAACATGTTGAACGAGAAAGTGAACCTCTCGGTCTAATACACACGGATGTATGCGACTTAAAGTTTATACAAACGCGAGGAGGCAAAAAGTACTTTATCACCTTTATAGATGATTGTACTAAATACTGTTACGTTTACTTAATGAGAAGTAAAGACGAAGCAGTAGAGAAATTCGCTCTTTATAAGACCGAAGTTGAAAATCAACTCAATAAGAAAATTAAAACATTGAGAAGTGATAGAGGCGGTGAATATGAATCACCGTTTGAACAGATATGCGCTGAAAGCGGCATTATACATCAAACCACATCCCCATACAGTCCCGAGCAAAATGGGGTTGCTGAGCGTAAAAATAGAACGCTAAAGGAAATGATGAATGCTATGCTAATCAGTTCTGGGTTACCCCAGAACATGTGGGGGGAAGCTGTACTTTCCGCTAACTATGTTTTAAACAAGTTACCACATAAGAAGCGAGAAAAGACTCCATATGAGTTATGGAAAGGTCATCAACCCAGTTATAAGAACCTGCGGGTTTGGGGTTGTCTCGCAAAGGTCCTAGTTCCCACTCCTAAAAGGATGAGAATTGGTCCTAAGACGGTGGACTGTGTGTTCATCGGATATGCACAGAACAGTAGTGCATATCGGTTTCTCGTGCACAAGTCGGACAATTCCGATGTGCACGTAGATACGTATATGGAAAGCCGAGAGGCATCTTTCTTTGAAGATATCTTTCCCCAGAAATTACCTACATCTGTACCAACTGAAGAGTTGAACAGTGAAGGAAATGTGGGGGCAAGTGAACCGACAGAGGAAGAGGAAGAGGAAGAGCCTCGGCGCAGCAAAAGGGCAAGGAAGGAAACTTCCTTTGGACCTGATTTCCTAACCTTCATGGTTGAAGGCGAACCGGCGACATATAAACAAGCTATGTCAACACCGGATTCCCAATATTGGGAAGAAGCTATTCAAAATGAAATTGAATCAATCATGCAAAACCACACTTGGGAACTAGTGGATCTTCCGAAAGGATGCAAGCCCCTAGGTCACAAGTGGATCTTCAAGAGGAAGTTAAAGGTTGACGGCACGATTGAGAAATACAAGGCGAGACTTGTGGTAAAAGTATTCAGGCAAACTGAAGGTGTCGATTATTTCGACACGTATGCTCCTGTCTCCAGGAAAACGTCTATCCGAATCGTCATTGCTCTCGCAGCTTTGTTTGATATGGAAATACATCAAATGGATGTAAAGACGGCATTTCTGAATGGGGAACTGGAAGAAGAAATTTACATGGAACAACCTGAAGGGTTTGTAGTTCCTGGTAAAGACCACCAAGTGTGCAAACTTGTAAAGTCTCTATATGGACTCAAACAAGCGCCAAAGCAATGGCATGAGAAGTTTGATAGAATTATGCCATCAAACGGTTTTCACATTAATGAGTGTGATAAATGTGTCTACTCTAAAGGAAGTGGAAGAGACTGTGTTGTAGTCTGTCTCTATGTGGATGACATGATCATAATTGGGAGTAATGATAGAATCAGCTCCACAAAGAAAATGTTATCACAACACTTCGATATGAAGGACCTGGGTTTAGCTGATGTAATACTTGGCATGAAGATTACCAAAACATCAGAAGGGTATGCCTTGTCCCAAAGTCACTATGTTAAACAAGTCTTAGACAAGTTTGACAAGGACAGTAAAGCTATGTCAAGAACCCCAATTGAGTTCAACTGTAACCTGAAAAAGAATTTCGGTAAAAGTGTGAATCAATTGGAGTTCTCTCGAGTCATAGGCAGTCTCATGTATATAATGAATTGCACTAGACCAGACATAGCAAACTCAGTGAGTAGACTGAGCAGGTACACCAGTAATCTAAATGAGGAACACTGGAAGGCTATAATGAAACTTCTCAGGTATATGAGGTTTTCAGCCGATTACGGGCTGCACTATACCAGATATCCAGCGGTACTGGAAGGGTATTCAGATGCCAACTGGATATCAGACTCCAATAGCACAAGGTCCACGAGTGGATATGTGTTTATAATGGGAGGAGCTGCTGTGTCTTGGAGATCCTCCAAACAGACATGTATTGTAAGGTCAACCATGGAATCAGAATTCATAGCGTTGGACTTAGCAACCGAAGAGGCAGACTGGCTGAGAAGTCTATTGGAAGGAATTCCAATGTGGCCGAAACCTGTTCCCGCAATAAGCATGCATTGTGATAGTCAATCAGCTATTGCGCGGGCTCAGGATCATATGTATAATGGAAAGTCTCGACATATACGTCGGAGACATAAATCCGTAAGGGAATTGTTATCCAATGGTGTGATATCCTTAGATTTTGTAAGATCAAAGGAAAACATAGCGGATCCATTAACTAAAGGCTTGACTCAAGTGGGAGTCGAGACGTCATCGAACGGAATGGGGTTAAAGCCCATTAAATTGGTGGCCCCCCCATAGGCAACCCAACCTAAACGGAATCTTTCCTGATAGATTCAAAGGGAAACTGAACTGTGGGGGTAACCGAACAAAGCACTCGGGAACCTGGAGTTCCCAGCCCATCTCCGCGATGACAGAGTGATAGACCTGTACCATTGTAAGGGTGAGCTTGAGGCTCTTAATGATCCAAGTTACTCGACGGTCGAGTAAAGTGAGTCAGGACACTTTCGACTTGGAACACCTATAACTAGTGTGTAAGGCCGGTACCATGTGATGAGCTTGGGCTAATTCACTAGAGCACTCAGTTGAAGTTGCCAAGGCAGTCCAGGCCAAATATGGACAACAACTAAAGTGCCTAGTACGTGGGTAGAGAGGGCACTGTGCGGGTGCCATTCTGGGATACACAAAGCTTGATGGTTCAAAGCTTTACAGCTACCTAATAGCAGTATTCTGGGTGGTACTCCGCTACGGCAGGTTCAAGGTGCGCGCTACCTGACCTTAGGTAGTGAACTTTTGCGGTTCTCTTGATTTGCATTTAGGACATGGGCTTTCGAGCCAATTGCATTCATGTGGGGGATTGTTGGAAAAGTTGGAAAATATGTATTTTAAACATATTTGTTCCAAGTGGTCAGGGACCATCTTTGAGTCAATTTTTAATGCGACTCCTCAGTTTTTCTGAGGCCATACTCTATGCGTTTGAGTAGCTCGTGTGACGAGCTTCGCAACGGTATATCGCATGACCCATTCGGAGGAAGGGTGTGAATGATAATTGGACTCGAAGGTTGGTACTCGAAAGAGGAAAAAACCGAAATCTGGAAAATGAAGTAGAGAGTGGGAATAAACCATGAGGGTTATCCCACATTGGAAAATCAAGGTTGATTTTCACTCTATATATACAAGTCCATCCTATGTAGTTGGTAAACTAATAAAGTCCACATACCCATGAGTGGGTTAGTGTGTACCACACACGCGCGCGCTCGTTCGGGTCTCGGGACTCGGGACTCGGGACGCGGGCCACGGGATGCGGGATGCGGGATTCGGGATTCGGGATTGGGGATTTGGGATTTGGGGAATGTCTCGGGTCTTGGGTCTTGGGTCTTGTACTAAATCTGAAAAGGGACTTTTGCATATTTGTAAGAGCAGTCCCTAGAATTCCAGAAAGTTTGAAACTCCAGCAGTAATGGAGGCGGATTCTGGGGATGTAACTCCCAGAATTAAATGACCACAATTAATTCTGCGGTTTCAGAATTTCCTCAATAAAGAGGCAGCCTTCCCTCACATTCCAGCACACATGAAAATTCTCTCTTCTCTCTAACATCAAAACAGTAGCCTATATTTTTTACATAGCACTTAGAAACCAGAGAGAACCACCCACTAAAAGCTCGACTTAGACTCGTCGTCAGTTTTCGGCGAGTCTTCCGAGAGACGTTGTACCTTGGGATCGAAGCGCCAACGCAACCAGAAACCTTAAGGTGGTTGGGCGAATATCGGTTAAGGGCATACTGTAAACAGTAGCCTCGTCGATTGTTTTTACATTCTGTCCATTTATTTTTCGCACTTAAATTCTGTCTTTTACATTCTGTTTTCAATTCAGTATTTTAATTCCAGTATTTTAATATTCTGTACCTAGCAGTAGCTTTTATATTCTGTATTTACCTTTCTGTAATTTACTTAAAGTACTGTTTCTATTCTGTAATTTCAGTTCTGTAATTAAATTCTGTAATTAGAATAGTTTCAATTCAGTCCTGTATTTTTAATTCATATCAGAACAGTCCGGCTGTTAAATTTATACTTTCCAGTCCGGCAGTTTCTTTTAATTACAAATCAGTACATCAGATTATTAATTAATAATAATCTGATAACGTTTGTTTTAATTACTTTTCAGTACTTAAATGTTGTAATCAGTTTATTGTATTTCATTTGGAAATTAATAAAGATTACACTGGTTTTAATTAATTCTTGTTTAGTCCTTTTATTATTGTCAATTGTTATTTCGTACACGGAAACCAACAATATCATGTATTTCTTGTTTCTAATTTTAAGAAACACTTTATGTTTTATTGGTCTATATGCATCGATGAGTCTAACGGCTGGGATATGCAAAACTTAATATTTAGTACATACTTTCGGACTTAACTATCAAAAACCCGATTTTTTTTTCATCTAAGAATGTGTACATATCAATGTAGCATAATTGAACATAAACGATAAAAACAAAAAGAAAAAAGATGCAGCATCACTGGACATTTATACCTAATCTTAAAAGAGATTTTACTCCGGCTTTTTATAAATTAATTCTCAAAGTATGTACAAAACTTATCATTCCCTTGGATTTTTGGGTGGAATTTGTGGTTCTATGCTCTTGCTTTCAGTATCAAGGTCATTGGCTCATGATGTCACTATATATTTCCTCCGTAAGAGAATTGTAAATTCACCAAAAAACTGCACCTACTAATTACAACACGAGATATTAGTACAAATTGTAGCTTAACCATACCGGATATCTAGCCCTGACAGGCGCACTTTAGCAAAGATGTCATTAGAGGAATGAGCTCGGGTCATTTGGTGGTGGACGGCGTGGGTGTTGAGGAAGGTGACTGTGAAGCCGCGTGAGGCGAGTCTGATTGCCAGGTGGACAGACGGGATGACGTGGCCCTGGTACGGAAATGGTACGAAGATTGCGTGCGGATTTTGCTTTTGCTCGTTTTCCATATTTAGTGCCCTGCTTGATTTTTCTAGCTGTTAAATGGTTCTCTTTCAATGTAGCTCATTGTTTACGGAAAGCAATTATAATGGTACATCTTTGTCCTTCGATTAGTTGCAATACCTAACAGTCGCTGATTTGCAGTTCAATCATTGAATTATAGTATATAAACATATATATGGTGTTTAAATGTTTTACACTATTTTAGTTTTGATCTTGAAACTTTATGGATCCAGAGGCAATTAATGAATATATTTAATAAAAAAATCCTTGCGTTCTCAATCTTGTGTGCCCAATGGGGTCAATGTATAAAATTATAAAGATTATAAAAGACAACTCTTAACTAAATTAATGTGTTTGACCCTCAAGCTTTGGATCTCAACGTGGGAAGATGCCTATACACGAATTTTGGACATGATTTTTAATTTGTGCAGTGCGAAAGTTGAGACAGAAACCTATTATGTGCCTTTATTTGTAAATGTATATTTTCTCCTAAAAACCTCCCGTGATCACAAGAAAGCGCAAGACCTAAAATCGAATAGAATAACGGGTAAAAAAACTAGAAACCGACAAGATCTGTTCAAAGTCGGTCAGATTGTAGACAGTGGCGGAGCTAGGCTTCACGTATGAGTGGTGATGGAACTCAAGAAAAATATATTTAGGGGTTAATTTTTTTTTGTAATAATTTATATGTTAAAAATAGATTGGCTTTTCCTAATATGATGATGGTTGTCGCTTCTGCCATCTTTCTCCTAATTCTTCCACTAAATTTAGATCTCAATTCTTATGAAGCACCATTACAAACTCTGCTTCATTTAGTGATGAGACTCGTGGTCGGTTTCACACACCAACGATGAAGCAAGTCCAGTATCTCGTTAAAATCAATGATTCACTACGTGCATGAGCAGTCATGTCTAATTTCGATAAAAGAAGCTCCAACATTATTATACGAAGATAAAGCAACTTGTATTGCCCATATTAGAGAAAACTCCAAAAGAGTGGTGACACAGATGTTCACCTAATTCGTTCAGCCGACAACTTTTCAGACTTATTTACAAAATCTCTTCCAACAACAACGCTCAAGAAACTAATATATAGTATTGGAATGAGATGTATGAAGACCTATCATGACTTACACATGAGGGCAGTCTAACATGAGATGTTCACCTAATTCGTTCAGCCGATAATTTCTAAATTCGTCGCTGCCACCCTCTCTTTTTCGTTTCTATTCTCCCACCTCCTTTTCTCTACCCTTTTCCTCTATTCCCGTCTTGTTTTCTTCTCTCAACCCAACCATCTTCTAAAACCTTTATAAAATTGTCTTTTCTATATTTGTGTTACCTCTCCGGCTGCTTCGATAACCGGTCTCATGTTATGATTTTAGATCATCTACACTCTCGCTTTGTATTCTATGTCATTTGCTTTCGGGTCTCGGCATGGGTTGTGCGGGTAATCGCTTCATTGGTTTAGATTCACACTGCTGTTTTGAGTTTTCAGTCTGGGTCAGTATTCTCGGATCGGGTTTATTAGTGTGTTAGCACACCGATGGTACTTAAAGAACCGAGCCTAGTAGTGACCTTAAAACGTCGTTTTACCGTTCTAAAACCGATGTTCTGGTATGTCTCACGTGCTCACATTATTGTCAGGAGGTTGCATTTATCTTTTGTATAAATTTGAGCATGTGTTGGTGGATCATTCAACCCTTGGTAGCTATACTTTATTTAATTTTTCGTCGTTTGTATGACATATTCTCGATACTATGACTTGTACTTGAGTGCTGACGGGACTTATTCTGTTTGTGGCGACATTTGGTGATATGATTGTTGTGTTATCTATGTTTGGACATTTTTCACATTTATGATATCATAGTTTTTGTGCATATAACTTTAATCTATTGTGGAATATGTCTGACTGGTTTGTTGATCGAGTGACTATTGCGGACTAATTTGAGTGTTTCGTTAGAAATTCGACCTTATTCGTCTTGGTAGACCTGTTTAGATCGGGTTTTTAGTGTGTTGATACCCCGATAGTGATTATTGAGTCGCATCTGAGTAAAGTACTTTGGTTTATTTGAGTTCTTTAATTGCCTGTTTGTGTCTATTGAGTGGCAACCTTCGGTTTAGCTCTCAGTTTTTCGTCAAATCGGTTGCCTCGTACAACAATATTTCAGCGTCTTGTATGAACCATGAGTTTGGGATTTGTTTATACTTATTTATTTGGTTAATTTTGTTTTAACTGTTGAGGGTGGTACATGTTAGGGCGATTTGTGTTATGTATTTATTGTTTTTTCTTTAACTTTTGGAGTTTGTTCCAAAAGCAGTAAACTTGCATGACCGCTTGTTTTTTTAATAATAATGAGCAATTCCGATTAGAAAAAGAAGAAGAGGGGAGTCTAACATCGTAACTATTAAAGGAGAGGGTTCAATTGGGATGACCCAATAATGCGTAAAGTCATGGGTATTTCCGTATTAACTCAAGTAACATGTCCCCCTATCGGCCACAAATAGCAGAGTTTTCCTCCAACTTTAAACACACAATAACACAGAAGGAAAGAAAATATCATTGAAAGAGTCGGTGGTAGTGTAACAAATATGTCTAAATATTGTAACACTTGTAATCTATTTTAGACCAGGGCTTGAGACGCCAAACCACGTATTGGTTGTTTATTATTTTCAGAATTTGATTTTCATATAAATAGAAGTCACATTATAGCACAAATAACAAAAATACGATGAGGCTCTTTAATTAGTTTCTAGAACAGTGCACTAATATTGTTAATGTGTTTTTTTTTTCCATAAAGAGAGAGTATCATGTTAGCAATTTAAACTGAGAGTTTCCTGTTTTATTGCAGGCCTTGTATGTCACCCAATGGGAGTCAAAATGTACAATATTACCGAAAGTAACATGAATTTGCTAGTCCTCCTTTTGAATGCTACTTTGTATCCTCAAATAAATAACACTGGGCCTAATGGCTGATAAAAAAAAAATAGTATAATACAGTAGAACCTTTATAAATTAATACTTGTTAAAATAATAAATTATTTAAAATAATATTTTTGTTCGGTATCGATTTAGTCAAATATAAAAAATCATGAATTTCGATAAATTAATAAGATAATAACTTTTTAAAAACTTCTTATACAAATATTGTTCCCCACAAAATCATAAATTGATAATTGTTCAAAATGACAAACATTACTATAGCGACTTAGTGAAATATAACTCTATATTTGTTTGGTTCTTTTCAAAATTTAAATTTGATTGAATTTAATTCATAATTTTTCTAATTGCATCCAAAAGATGTGATGCAGTCTTTTGAACTACACCAAAAAATTATGAAGAGTTTTAGACACGGTAAAATATTATTTTTACGTGAATAGTTTCAAATGTACCGTATCATTATCAACTTCTATCATCTTTATTTCTAAAGAAAACATCATAGTTTATTTTAATTAATGTTTTAGCCTATGAACATATACCATTTTCTCATGGATAATCCAACAACACATTGACATCCATTTTGTTACGATAACCGAGACCATCAATTATTTTCTCAAGTCCACGAATACCTTACTTACTCAATAGTGATTTTCTCTAAATTAATTGAAATTTCATCGTCCGAACGAATTTTAGTGTCGAAAACAATTTGCTATTGTCGCTTATAACGAATCAATAATTGTAAAGGCGTTATACTTCTTTTGTATAGTTATACTTTTTTTTTTAGTCAAAACTGTACATATTTGAACATACAACTTACTACAATATGTTCAATGTACATATAAACCCATATAACATACAACTTGCTAAAACATGTTCAATATACATACAATTTATTCAATCGATAAAAACCTATTTAAAATAATAACTATTAATGTATTGATTAATTAATAACTCTGTACATTAATAAATTTCTACGAATCCAATATTATTAGTTTATTAGAGTTTTACTTTACTACTATATTGGAATTGGCAAAACAGCTATTAGCTTAGACCTAGATTACACGGGTATGGGTACGAGTTCGAGTATTGTACCTGGTACGATACGTGTACGATAATACCGATAAAAGTTGAAAATTTTCGATACAACGTCAATATTTTTTTTTTTTTTACATATACGATTTAATTTAAAAATTACAATATTAAAATAACAGAAGTACCAAACTGAATGAAACTACAATGGTATTTTTATAATTAAGGGTACCGTATCGTATCGGGGGTATTTAATTTGTTATACCGTAGCGGTACTCGTACTGGAGTGTATTTATGGAACAGTCACATTATTTGACTGTTTATGTAACAGTCACCTTAACCACCGTTACATTAAAAAAATAAATGGTTAGATAATGTTTTTCAATAAATAATTTATTTTTTATATTTTTAACAAATTAGAATTTGATAAATTAAAAACAAATTGTACAGCATACTAAAAACCAAAATAAAAATATAGAACCCTAGAAGACCTATCCTAAAATTAAATATTAATTAAAAATTAATTATTATTTTATGTATTTAACGTATTTTTAAACGTGGAATATTTATAACCTTATCGATTCCCCCTACCAGCCTCATTTCCAATTATTTTAATGTAAGCAATAAGTTCAAAAAAGAAAAAAACAGAAAACAAAACAAGTCACTCTCCTCTCTTTCTCAACAACTCTCTCTCTCTCTCTCTCTCTCTCTTTTCTCACACTAACCATGGAAAATGGATACCATAACAACAACAATAATGATGATGATAACAACAACAACAACAACAATGATAATAATAATAGGGATCATTTGATCTTGATCCCGTACCCATTTCAAGGGCATGTGATACCGTCGGTGCACCTGGCGATAAAACTAGCGTCGCGGGGTTTCACAATCACGTTCCTAAACACACACGCTGTTCACCATCAAATCACACACGCTGCCCATTCCCATTCCCATTCCCATTCCCATTCCCATTCCCATTCCCATTCTCATAATCATAATCATAATCATAATAATACACATCCTTTCTCCAATTTACTACGTCCAGGTACCATTTTTATCCTTTTTTTTTACCATGCATTGTTGTTACATTTTGTTGATAATACGTGTTAAAAATATGGGGGTTGCCAAATCATTAATTTAAACAGAAATATAATAAAAATGCGTGCCAAAAAATAATAGAAATTACAATCTTTAGGATGATGTGATTGGGGTGCCATGGCTCCCACTTACCTTCCCCTCTGATAATACAATAATAATTGTCTCTTACCTAAGTGACCTTTGTTGGTGTGTGTAACTTTTGATTTTTTATTTTATTTTTATCTTTTACAATGCATTGTGGATTGTGGATTGTGATTAGATTTAATTGATAATAGTGATTTGGCATCCCTTATAATAAAAATTTCCATTTAACATTCCATTTCCCACTGATGGAACTTGAAATGGTATTTTCATAATTATGGGGGTGTTGAAAGGTTAAAATCGATTCAAAAAAATCAACATACATGGTAAAAGATCGATTTTTTCTCAATACAAGTGGTGTTGGCGGCGGAACTAGAAAATGTTATTTTCCTAATTATGGGGTTGTTAAAAGGCTAAAATCGATAAAAAAGAAATTCAAGATACATGGTAAAAGATGAGTTTTTTCTCAGTACGAGGGGTGCGGGGGTCCCTTTTAGCATGTTATTAATTTTTCCACCGACTTTTCCGACACACAACTATTTTTGCTTATTATACAAGCACGTGCAACTTTAACTATCAAATTTATCTTAGCTAATATCCTGAAATAATTCTTTTTAAAATTTAATCAAATAGTTACATTAACTTTTATGGAGATTTATTTCGGCAATATAGCTAGGTCAGTTTTTCGTTCAAAATTGCACATAGTTTTGTAGAGGAATAGTTTTGGAACAGATGGAGTAATTTTCTTTTATGTAAATTTGACATCCTTATGTACAATCCCTGGCTGCGCTGGTGCAGGTGTAGATATACGCTACGCAACTGTAAGCGATGGTTTACCCATTGGGTTTGATAGGACGGATGTGGAGACGCACAATGCGGCGTTAAGGCACGTGTTTGGTGCACATGTGGAGGAGGCGGTTGCGGAGATTGTGAGAAAGGGGGAGCCAAAAGTCACTTGTTTGATAGCAGATACGTTCTTCGTGTGGCCTGCCAAGATTTCGAGGAAGTTTGGGTTGAAGTATATTTCTTTCTGGACGGAAGCGGCTTTGGTGTTTTCGCTTTATTACCATTTAGATCTTCTCAGAAACAATCGCCATTTCGGTTGTACTGGTAATCAGTCTTATCCCCTTTCCCTTTCTCACTTTCTTTAACTAAATTATATATTTGATTAATTGAGTTGTTTAATGCATTGGTCCCAGTAGTTTGAACTGAAAGTCTATTTGGTTCCCATTTTCTGAATTGCAGCAACAATAGTTTCCAAGAATTAGCTATTTGGTTCCCAGTGACCATACTGGATGCCCTTACCATTATACAATTTTTTTATGGGATTTGTTTGTTAGTTGTATCATAATCTTTTTTATCAAATTATATAAAAAGGAAATTTCAAGACAGCAAGAGCAGCCAAGGGTTTGTTGTCGCTATAAGAGGTGTTGCTAAATTTGCGAAAACTGTTTCGATTCTGTTGTACCTCTTATAGCAACAGAATAACAACCAGATCTGCTCATTAGTCAGGTGGAGTTCAATTAATGAAAGTATTAACTTTAGATTTGCATTTTAGCATGGTCAAGAAAATTGCTCAATATATATGCAGTGATTTTTGTTAAAAGATACATTTTAGATGTTAAGGTGTGCTTAGAATAATAGTACGGATAAATAAGAGTTTCATTTATCACTAGGAGCATTTCTGGAAATTAACTTGTACTGTACTATTAGCACCACTATCTTACTCCTATGATTTGGTTCTGTGACTGGTATTAGTATATATTGATTAGAGACTGGCCGGATTCGAAGATTTTGTATTGATTATAGAATACTGCTGCTCTTTTTAGAGACAGTTGTTTTTATTGCTTCTTTGTTTACTCATCCTCATTGTTCAGATTCTGGTCTGATTTAAGATTGGGAATTGACCGATTGATCATTTGTTCTGCTTAAATTTGGTTATTGTTTATTGTGTTACTAATATGCAATGGTACTAGATTTGTTAATATAAATGCATACACATCTCAGAAAGCATATAGGTTAAAAGAAGACATTTCCACTACATATTTTAGAAATAAAATAAAACTTGAGCCTGAGAAGTGAACGTGCTAAGAAATGTCCACCACCCCAGAGAGAAAAGACCTCGTGTTTTCCAACATACTGGAAAAACATTATCAATTTTGTAAGTATCGAAAATATTGTAGGAGTAGCAATTATTAAATTGCCACTTGAACCCCACAAAAAGTATTTTCTTTCAAAAAGGAAAAAAGTATTATTGTTGCAACTGATAATGAAAATGACAAGCACAGTATCAAGTAGCAGGGTCCAGTAAAACTAATGCAACTTGATTTCCCAACTAGGATTTGCACCTTGGAATATTCTGCGAATCATATGAGCCTTCAAATCCCCTACTCTTTGAAAATGAACATTTAGAGGATGCTGATTTGTGCATCTTATGCTTCTTTATATTAAACCAAATCCCGCTAAACTTTTATGTTTCTTTTAAACCCATTAGTTATAAATATGGTCTGATCCTTAAGAGTTTTGATTCAGTATCGTGTACTGCATTTCTATTGTTTATCCATCCTATTAAAACTTGTAACTAACTATGCAAACCAAGACGAATTATTCAATATAAAATTATAGAAAACTAAAATTTTGAAATCATGGTAAATTGTTTGTGATAAATATATTGAGTTTAATATGCTAAATTAGCAAGTATGGTAGCGAAAGCCACAATTTGAAGTAATAACTCAAGCTTCATGGTTACCAAATCAAAGAGATTGAGAAAAGTGAAAATGTATTAAATACCACAAAAAAACTTAATATTACACCAGATCCTGGGCATAGTATCACGTTCTCCAGCTTAATAGGAGTTTATTGTCTGGTCTTTTTGTTACACTTTCTGGCTGATTTGCCGATAAATTGCCTCATCTGCCTTATATTACGAATGTCATATCCTAATTTGAGATGTCTATAGTATGATCTTACATTTAAACATTACATGCTTATAAGAGAAGAAAGAACGTATTTCATCTAATATGTGGGTTTCAGGGTCCAGTTGTTTAATGTATGTGTTAATTTGAATTTTGAAATATACAAAAAATTAACATGTTTTGATTTGAAAACTTAACGAAAAATTAACAGTGAAACTTCAGGTGCTGCTATTGATACTTAAGTACTAAACCTTATTAGATTGCTTTCTGGATCATGTTTAAGGTAGCTTACTGTTGATTAATCTTTATTGAAAAGTTTTGTTTGTTATATATTTTTCACCATGTTCTAATTATCACAATGTGACTTAAACTCTATATTTTAGCCATAATATTGATTGTACAGTGACTAGGGTCTGTCTATACGCAGATCAAAATATATTGAAGTTGCTCACGGTGTTGTTTCCTTTTGTGATTAGATGCACGCAAGGACACAATAGATTACATACCAGGCGTAAAATCAATAAATCCAAGAGACATGATGTCCTATCTCCAAGATTCAGATACATCAAGCATCTTCCATAAGATTATCGATGAATCATTTGATGACGCTAGAGGCGCAGACTTTGTAATATGCAACACTATAGAAGAACTCGAACCTGAGACCATTTTAGCCCTGCAAGCCAAAATGCCATTCTATTCAATTGGGCCTATTTTACCAAGCGAGATTGGCAAGAGTATTGTGGCCACGAGCCTATGGTCAGAATCAGACTGTAGCCAATGGCTCAGCACCAAACCTGATGGTACAGTTCTATACGTGTCTTTTGGTAGCTTTGCCCATCTTGATAAAAATGACTTGTTGGAGATAGCTAATGGCCTATTGCTTAGTAAAACTAGCTTTGTTTGGGTTCTTCGCCCTGATATTGTAAGCACGGATGATACCGATCCCTTACCTGTGGGATTGAAGGAGGAAATTGGTGACACTGGGATGATCATACCATGGTGCAGTCAAATAAAGGTTTTGTCCCACCCTGCAATTGGAGGATTTTTGACTCATTGTGGGTGGAATTCAACTCTAGAGGGAATTTGGTCTCAAGTTCCATTATTGTGTTTTCCTTTGTTGACCGATCAATTTACTAACCGGAAATTAGTGGTAGATGATTGGAAGGTGGGGATTAATCTTTGTGACAAAAGGCCGATAACAAGATATGAGGTGTCGAAGAAGATCAATAGTTTAATGAGTGGGAAATCAAGGGATGGTTTTAGGAAGCAGATCAAGGAAGTGAGGAGGACACTTGAGACTGCATTGACAAGCAATGGGTCATCAGAGATAAATTTTGATAGATTCGTAGAGGATTTGAAAGTAAGCATTCAAAATAGCGAAGTGTGAATGCTGCCTGTTTTACAACCCTTTTTTGTGTTTGTTTGATATCATAATTTGTGAAATCTAATTTTGATTGCTCAAAACCAGTACAGTATTCAAGAACTTAAATCAGTAGTGAAATTGCACTGTAATGTTAGTGTTTGAGATTAGGAATTTAAACGACAAAGATATATTGAACTGATATTTGATCATTAGGGGCCAGTTCAAAATAATATTGATAAACCCATAGGGCTCTTTCAGTTTTGCTAACTTTGAACTTCGAAGTATTGCTTAAGAAGAAGAACGTTCAGTTAGAATCTTGAGCATTTGGGATTTTTGGGATATTTTGGTGCCGGTATAGACGGAAATTCCGTCATGAAGACCGACCGATGTGCAAACCTTATTCAACCAAATAACCATGAGTCAAACTGTGCCCATTTTTCTTTTTTTTTTACCAAGACCGGTTTTGTTGAACTTTGTTGATCTATTTGGACGAGTTAAACTTTGTGAGACGTTTGTCCTTGATCAGAATCGATGTATGACACAAGGGCTTCAAAAAAGTATAAAGTCTGTCCAAACCAAGCAGCGGTATGAAAGATCTTGGCTTCCAAATCGACAAGCGAAATTTCTTGTATATATAACACCACAACAAACTAAGGGCTCATTCCAAAAAAAAAAAAAAAAAAACTAAGGGCAGTGCCCCTAGGAGTATCAATGTTTTTCCGAGCGTGTGGTGATAGTCTCACAATTCTTTGTTTCAATCTCGTATGTGAAGCCTACATGGAATTGCTGAGAAATGTATGGGGCGTAAAAAATCTTATGCAGTGATTGTCGAGCAATCCACTCGACTTTTTTTAATCTATAGCTGATCCAACGACGGTTAGCTACACAATTTCTTATGGTTTTTTAAGGTTTAATTTACTTAATTTTGCTTCAATTTCGATTTAGTCTGCTGAACTTCAGCTTTTCCAGTTTAATGTGCTCAACTTTTTTATTTTTACAATTTTATACAATTTCATTCAATAAAAAGGAGAAAGACATCGCGTACAGTCACATACTCACATGAATGAGTCCAATAAGCTTGTAACTTAAGTAATACTATTCAAATACTATAGAGTTCGTAATGTGATGAATTTAAAATAATTTAATTTATGTGTGAGTTTTATAAAAAAAATTTATATAATTTTAATATATAAAATACAAATTATGATTTTGTAAATTAAAAACCAACTTTACAACACAATAAAGACCCAAATAAAATTATAGAACACTAGTTGATACTATTCTAAATTAATTTAAATATTATTTAAAAATAGTAAAAAAATCATTGATTTTAATATATCTTATTTTATATATAAAAATAAAATTACAAAACTCACGTATAAATCTAAAAGATGTGGGTGCACGATGAAACATGGTAAAAGACCATAATAATCTTTTTCTCCCAAAACTTAAAACTCATTTATCTTTTCACAATTTTAACGGCCGTTAAATACATATTCCTTCCGTTTTTAATTAATTGTCCATTACGAAACTACATGCAATTTTGACCGACCAATAACTTGTATCAAAATTGTCGGAATGAAAATTTTCAAAGTTAATCATATAGTTCAAACATTAAATTATACTCCTTCCGTACCAAATTGTTAGTCCACCACGAAACTACGTGCAACTTCGACCGACTAAAAATTAGCCTTTCAGCTGTCGGAATGAAAATTTTCAAAATTGAATTACATAGTTTAACATCTAAATTGATTAACTTTTTAAAATTTTCATTTCGGCATTTTACGTAAGAGTTTTTTTCCGGTCAAAATTACACGTAATTTCGTAGTGTACTAACAATTTGGAACAGAAGAAGTATGATTTAGTTTTAAAATTTTCCATTTCGACAATTTCAATACATCTTATAAACCGGTCAAAATTGCAAGTAATTTCATATAGAACAATTGATTGGAAACGGATACATACTTACATAATCTTTCTCTCTCTGTAATTTATTTCTACTTAAATGGATTCTCTGTGTAAGTGTAGAGTTGGAGCAAATGTTTAAATTTCATGGATTTGAGACAATCCTGGTCGTATGTATTATATATAAAGTGAGCGTACGTGTGCTTTTTCTTTTAATGGATTGATCCTTCAATGTGTCGTAGGTCAAGGGATATAATTCCTCGGTTGTTTAGAAGGAGTAATGACATGGAAGCTGAAATGAACTACGACACAAAATGAGATAAGGGCTCTGCAAAATAAATCATAAGTAAATAAGCAAAAACGGAAAGAACGAATCGCTTTATTGGAGAGAATGATACCAATATTGAGCAAAAGATCAAAATTATGGCATTCTATTTTTTTGTTACCTATTCATACTTGCTATGTGATTAAGCTATGCTCATGATGAGGAAAACATGAAAAAGTGAAATTTAAGCGGTTGTAGTGTACTTGAAATGTGATTGTGTCAAATGGAAAAAGTTAATTATGCTAAATTTCAACGTTGTAAGTTCTGCCAATGATCAGTGAAATGTGAAATGTGATTTGTGTTTTGTATACCACGGTCGTTCTGCCATACGAACCTAATTCTCAAATACTGTCGTTTTAAAGTAGAAAGCTTACCGTCCTTCCGCATGACTTAACGTATGTGTTTCGACACACCTATTACAATTTATATTGTATGATCATCATGTAGAAAAAGATTATAGTTAATTATGTTAATAACGTGTATAACATAATAATATATAAGTTGTAATTAACTTACATTTGGTATAAAAACCTGTGTTATTTTTCCATGATGTTCTACAAAATCATGTTACATGTATTGAAATGAATTAATGATTTGTATCTATGAAAGTATATCATAGTGGCGTTGTACAATACATTTATAATTGATTGTGTTAGCTTTATTGCTGTAAATGAATTAAATTGGTCACTGTACAAGAAGTTGCAACCCCATAAAAATTTAGATCACATGTTGTCTCAAGGCCGTGTATATGTAACAATAGGTTTTAACAAACTAGAAAACAAAGGATCATATATATATATATAAACCATAAAATGCAAATGTCAAGGATGTACTAGAAAATCCTAATAGTTTGACATTTAGTTATGGTGTGTATCACGCCCCGGATTTGGATAAACCCGAGTAGTGAATATTATTTAAAAGAAAAAAGGTTTAAATATCAAAATATGCATAAGCATTCGACAACACACTAAATAAAAACCCAACGGATCCTTCAGGACATGTCGATAGTCATATTTGAGTCACTATTCGCCTAAGGGTAGCCAACAACGTTCAAATGTGACGATACGAAAAGAAAGCAATTTTAATGAAAAATGATTTATAGAAATTTCGGCATGACCTTTACGTATCTATTTGTTTCCCAAAATCAACCTGTTCAAACAACATGATATAGATAATTAAAACTCGCCAATCGCGATATTTCTAAAACCAATCCAACAATAAAATGTCACATCCAACCAACTAACCATCAAGATCCAAAACATATGGTCAAAATAAATAAGGTACGAATAAAGTATTTATATGCAAATAACGAACAAACTCGCGATAAACACTTATTAGGCCAACATGACTCAACTAAATAAATACTTGCAACGTGAATAAAAAGTCTAACGTGCGCGCGATCAAGGGTAATCCGATAATGAAGCCACTATCAATCACTCCAAGCTTCGTCACGGCTGACGTCGGCACATGTACGTCGATTGAAAACAAAATGTACAGGAAACAAAGAAAGCAGGTAAGAAAACAATCTCGCTTAAAAAGCGGCGCATGCTACTAAGCATGCACACACAATCCTAACATGGCAAGTATATTATCATGATAAATAATGACAAGACAATTTTATGAGAAATGTAACCATCTCAGTAACTCACACATTCGCAATAGATGAACAAATAAACAATGTTTAAATAAATAGATTATGATAATAAAAATAAAACTCAACGAAAACCAAGTCGGGATTGCTCACATACGTACCCACCTTTAGAGCCACTGCTCAAGGACCCATAATACAATGGTACCCCCACCCACACGCTGACACTACCGTATGTGACTAGAGATATGGGGCCGGCTTTAAGGGCACGACCCCTATGGTACCGATACACCTAATACTTGCGCAAGTTTCCGGGCTCTCACCGTAAGCCTCCGGGGCTCATCCTTAAATCCACAATGGTACAAATGTACCCACCTTTAGAGCCACTGCTCAGGGACCCATCATACAATGGTACCCCACACACATTGGTACTACAATCCCAGAAAATATATATTTATATATATATATAAGCTCCAAAAGGGCGAAAAACAGTAAAGTCCACACACCGAAAATAATACACAACACTTTGATATATTATAGTTAATTAGTTATCGAATGTCACTTGAAACACATCATTTTAATCACAGTACCACCACATATGTATACACATTGTCACCACTTTCAACACTTCTCAAAGGTTTAATTTATATCATAGTTTCACAATTTATGTTCTAAATATAGTAAATATATAATCCCTAGTCAGTATAACTCAAATGTGCCATCATATTTGCTTATAAAATATACATCAATATCTGAGCGTAAATTAACATGCAACAAATAACACACAAACCCGCCTTTAAAGCGAAATCATATTCCTCCCCCTTACCGAAACAAACGAGAGCCCGTTTGTAAAAAACCTCCCAAACTCGAGCCGTACCACCTAATGAAATCTGGACAGCCTAGAGACAGTCCTTAACAGCCCCTATTATGTAATTAAAATAAGGCACGAATCAATATAAAAGACCCAATTCGGATTATTAATAAAATCTTAAAAACTGGGTTTTTATAAAAGTGAAAATCGGAGAAGCAGACTTACACAGGTAGATATATATCGACGAGTAGATTAAGAAAATGTATTTGATTGCGAAAAATGGACACCCGAAGACCTCAATATCATCATCCGAAGCGACCACATAGAAACCCAAAAAAAAACAGCCAACTACACCTCCCTATGGTCGCTGGTTTGTCGCCGGCCTGACCACGTCTCCGGCAACTCTTCTCTGTCGGCCCTTCCTCTCTCTCCCCCCGCTGACTCTCTCTCTCTCTGAATATATGTGGCGGCTGTGTGTATGTATATAATATGAATACATGTATAATAATGTATATATGTATTTACTGTAGGTTTAGGTAGTGAGTTTATTAAATTACTAGCTTAGTCCATAAAAATATTCTCAATTAACAACACCACTAGAACGGTTATATATCTATTTTATTACCATAACATATATTTCACGTATACCTACAAGTACACCACACATTAATATCACTATAAAGATAATAAAATCAATAATAACTACGAAAATTTCCGAGACATTACATTGTGACTATAATTAACCGCATGCATGTTTTGACTGCACTTGGCCATATGCTAGTTCTGTCTTCTTATATGAAGTAAATTGATTGGATTTCAAATAAATTTTTTATATAATGAACCATATGAAATGGAAAGGATTTATTACTCCTGATAGTATAGCATTAATTTCTTTTCGTCAATGTTATAATATGGATAGTATGACACTTAATAGAAAAGTAAAATGAATGTTACTGTGTATAAATGAAATGTGAGTTTATTATTGTCATTCTCACATTTTGTATTTGTAGCAATTTGATGGTTATAGTCATAAAAGACTACTTACGTGTATATGTTACGACATTGATCAATATTATGTTTTTCATGAGTCAAATTATTTATTTGCGTATCATTTTAATTGATTTGAGAGAATTAGCTTCATTTGTATTAATGTCGCATAAGAATTAATAAAGATTTTGGGAGTTTGATATAATTTATACAATTGAATGAGAATTAAAGAGTATTGTAATATAAGAATTTTCATGAATGAACATAGAAGGTTATTTTATAAAACTACGTAGTAAGTAATGACATCAAGTTTTTACGGTGGTAACCATTAAACACTATATTAAATGAAGAAGGTTATTATTTCATTTAATTGTATGATAAATATTACTACATATAAATGGTTGATCTCCCCATGTAGTAAATTATAAGTGTTTATTCTTATTGTTTATTCATTCTCAATAAGAATTGTTTGGTTACCGAATGGTTTTATAAGAAATGTTAATTGTTATCCACATTATATTAAATGAACATGTAAGATAAATTGTTAATACTACAATTATGTAAATGTAGTTGAAAGTTTGCGAACTTAAATGAACATGTAAGATAAATTGTTAATACTACAATTATGTAAATGTAGTTGAAAGTTTGAGAACAAGTTTAGACTCACATTAAGGTTGAAAAATTATAAATCTTTCCCGAATAGGCTCACCTAGTATGATTCGATGGCAAGACAAGACTTCGGTTGATACTTGGTATCTTAATGAGGTCGGTTTTTAAGCAGCATTTGTTGCACCAACCATCACCCTCTCTTACCTGGTCATATTATGTTAGAGCCACCGAAAGGGTTAGACTATGTAATAGTTTTCCCGGTTGTGTTTCTATACTTATGTTCGTTGAATGGGTATATGTATACCGATATGGCATGCGTTAGATAAAATGAATAATACGAATGAATGAATGATGAATATTTGACCTCTCTATTAATTATATCTATAACTCGCGATGATGCATGCCACTAAGTCGATTATAATATATAACTTATTGTTTCGTGTCCTTCTATGTCTAAAGAAAGTTATGAGTTAGATATAAGTTTTTAAACATATACTAAAGCAAAATAGCGTTTTAATATATTAATTTTAAGATTACATGTCATAATGAACATTACTGATAACTGATAACTGATAAGGATACATGTACATGTGAAAAGTTGGGTGATGTGTATATTACCGTTTGATTAAAACATGACGTGCGTTTTAGTCATTATGTCGCATTTGTGCATGAAATTGTCCCTACTATTATTATTTTTAAAGCCAAATTTTGACTATATAAAGTTAAGTCAATTTATGTTCATACCATATAAGTTTTGGTAATAGATTATAAGCTAAATCATATATATATATATATATATATATATATATATAACGTTAATATTATATGAAATTTTGTTTGTCCACGAGCACAAAATTTTAACCGATGAATGTTAAATAATCGTTGGTGTATTCGTAAGTATCAATTATAGTTATTGATGCTCTAATGTCAATATTCATATATCGTTTGATTAAAAATCAATATTGATTTTGATCAAATCTAATGAATATTTAGCTTAACCGCTACACCTAATAAAATTGAACTAATATTCATATTATTCGATTAAAATTAAATGTATGTTTTAATTTATATTTTTAATGAGTATTAGTGATAATGAATATTTTGCATCAATATCATATGTCCAGACTTTGGACGCCCACATTTACAAAGTATTTGAGACAAATGTTTGATGATAAATGTTATGTTTTGCATCATTAGTGCCTTAATTATGGTTGCTAAATTATGTTTGCATCTAGTATTGCTATGGGCGGGGATGCATAAGAACTCATTTTTATGTATGCTTGTTTTTGGTTGCCCACAGGTCCAAAACATTAGGATACAAATAACTATTGTGGATGTTTATCATTGTTTAATTATTCTTAGTAACTCGGTTGCCCACAAGTCCAGTTATTTTGACTAAGTAAACATTATGAATTATATCTTATGGTTTAACATTAAGATGGAAAATGTAAGATATCCACATATACCATATTTTTCCTAGTTAAACAAATATTATGGACGAACTTAAATTTAACATTAAGAATAAAAATATAGCTCAAATAAAGATGTCATATTTTTATAGTTAAATTTTCAAAATGGTCCATTTTATTGACTTGTTCCATTAGTTATAAATTGTCTTGCAAAATGATATGCTTGATTTAAACGTGTTGTTAAAATAAAATTTATTTTATATGTAAAGAGATTGGTCTTAAGTTCTACCAATTTTAAATATGGTTTTTGGTGTGTATTATTAGTCAAGTTGAATTTGGATACCCACAGGTAACAAATTTACTCGATGAAAGTATATCATCAATTAACTTAATAAATAAGAGTAGAAAACAATGAAAATGTTATGTAGTGTTACATGATGATTTCTCCGTAACAGTGATTGTTTAATGTTTTGAAAAGAGAAATATGGTAACACTAGTTGAGATATTCTTTTAAATATGATTAAACTCATTAAATCTCAAACTACAAATTCGTGAGCTTTTACTAAATTTTAGCCTTATTCTTCATATTTTCTTTATAGGTCGCATATTAGTTTGCTAATAAACGAAAAGTTTTTAGTTGAAACTAATTTTGTTTTGTTAGATCGAATAGAAAATTAATGTTTTTCAATCATATTACGCGCATGTAGCTTGACACTTTTAATAATTATAATAAATTTTCTTAAAATTTTTTTATTAAATAAAGGAGTTTTGCTTATCGATGAAGTTGCCGTTTCATTAGTGGGAGAATTATATTATTCAGTACACCCACTATAAATGTTTTTCCTAACTTCTATTAAGAATTAATATATAATTACACCTACATCAAGTTATATGTTATTTACCATAAGATTTAAAGTAATGGTTAAACAAGTGGGAGATAATTACTAGTTTCATTATTAATGTATTATTTAATCATATACTTTTATAATAGGGGTAAGATCAGTGGGAGTAATTAATAGTTTTTTTTTCAAAATAAGCTAATTGTTGAGATTTACTTGAACTATCATTTTCTTTGAATTCAAATAAAAACGTGTAAGTTATTTTGTTTTCATAACCTATTTTTTTTTTGAAGTAACCACTAGATTAGTGGGAGTAAACGTTGTTATAGTCATTATCATTTTGTTTTTGTAACCTATTATTTTACTAATGATTATATTCAGGTAAGTAAGTTACTAGATCCATAATGAATTGCAAAATAGTTTTTAAAGAGTTTGTAAATGATAAAAGGTTTTAAAAGAGTTTTACGACTGATTAATAGTATTGTAAACTGGTTTTTGTGTATTTGAACTATTAGTTGTACTTAAAACACATATTATTGTAGGCAACGCTCAAATAATCATTATTTATAGTGGATTAACTTTTGCATAATATTAAAGATGCCTAATTTATGTTTTATGTTTGCAAGAATATAAAGATTTTATGCTCACGTATCATTGATGTGATACATAGAAAGTCATTGATCAATTTTATGTCCTATTGCTCAATAAATGTATGGAGAAATTATAAGTTACATTTCTCAATAAATTATTGTGCAATTTGTGTTTTATTGCTAAATAAAGGTATGGAGAAATTGCTATATTTCTTAATAAAATATTGTGCAATTTATGTCTTATTGCTCAATATAAGATTGGAGCAATTTTATGACATAAGTGATTGAATGTATTATCACATGTATCATCAAGAAAAGTTTTATAATTCTTTGAGTACAAAACTCATAGTGTGATTGAATGTATTATCACATGTATCATCAGGAAAAGTTATATAATTCTTTGAGTACAAAACTCATAATAATAGTTGCAAATTAATTTCAGGACTTAGATTATGTCGAGCTTATGACTGAGTCGCTGAAAATGAATGTTTGCAATTATTCTTGATAACCAGCATTCAAATGGTGTTGAGTTCACATAATGTAAATGCTAAGTTTTCGAGACTAATTTTAGAAACAATACTATCAATAAACACGTAATGATCGTATATACCTTAACGATATCTACACAAGACAATTAATATTTTGTTAACATCACGTGTATTGATTGTAGATAATTATATGGTATTACATAATGATGGTCGTTTATTTGATAGGTAGAGATCTCATTTTTTATTGTTTCTATTGTTCATGTTGTCCTATTAAGTACGTACAAAAATGAAAGTTATGGACCTTTACTGGAATTGTCTTTTCTTAATACATTATTGGACCATTACGATAACTCACGTTAAAGGTTTACCTAGATAAATTATTGGTATAGTAGTATATGGAATGAACCATACCCTTGATGTGATATGGAACCGCCATGACTCTTATTGACGATTTGTTTGGTAAGTATGTCATGATTTAATTGCGCACTTATGATTGCTTATGATATGCTCAATGGACCAAGTGGGAGAATGTAATAATTAATCTCCACTTTCAAGAGTTAAAACACAATAATTCTTGGTTATTAGTGTGGTCACTTGACATTCATAAGTTATAAGGTTTTATGATTTAGTGATAATAAATTGTGAGTTAAGAAACTCTTGTATTTCCACCTTAACGAATGGTTTAGATTGATTCTATCTTAATTGACGGTAGAGATCGAAAGTATATCAAGAGTTTCGGGTCCTCCTCCTACCTATATAAAGGACACAATACCATCATAATTTGTGTTAAATATTCACACACATAAACAACACATAAAGTAGTGTAGTGATAGGCTAAGGAGGAGAAACCCAAGTCTCTACCCCGACGATCTACTTCTGCCATACGAAACCAATTATCAAATACTGTCGTTGTAAAGTAGAAAGTTTACCGTCCTTCCGCATGACTCAAGTTATGTGTTTCGACACACCCATTACAATTTATATTGTATGATCATCATGTAGAAAAAGATTCTAATTAATTATGTTAATAACATGTATAACATAACAATATATAAGTTGTAATTAACTTACATGGAATTTTTCAAAAAGGTCTTTTTGACTGTTTATGGGTTTAAACAACATCAAGATTCTCAATTGATGCTACACGACGTGGAAAAGTAGGGCGTAGAAAGATAGATCTGGATAATTTTTTATTTTCTTAGCATCAGATGTATTTATTTAAAATTTTGGTTGTTTTAAGTTGAATTTGAGATGTAATATGGTCGTTTTGACCATTCATTATTAATAAAAATATGATTTTACCTACCAATTTATATAAAATAAATAAATAATATATATACATTAATTTTATGCTTTAATTGAAAATAGTGTTCGTATAGGGAAAAAATACATTTACTATCCCAAACTATAGTAC
Source organism: Primula vulgaris (assembly GCA_963920805.1). Taxonomy (NCBI): domain Eukaryota; kingdom Viridiplantae; phylum Streptophyta; class Magnoliopsida; order Ericales; family Primulaceae; genus Primula; species Primula vulgaris. Next base: position 28,584,769 of record OY987219.1, read on the forward strand.
GGTTAACGATTTGAGTACCCACCTTTCAAATTTTCCAATTTAGGTACCACACTATAATAAATTTTCAATTTAGGTACCACCGTATTAATAAATCACGAAATTATGTCACGTGACATTTGACAAACATTAATTTAATATGCTAATTTGACAATTTTGCACAAAAATATATCATTCTAGAAAAACTTTTAGCATATAATCCAAATTTTTGTTATTTGTGAAATTGGGGAAAATATTTTTATAAGATGACACATTTTTATGCAAAATTGTCAAATTAGGCTCTCAAATTAATGTTTGTCAAATGTCACGTGACGTAATTTCGTGATTTATTTAGACGGTGGTACCTAAATTGGAAATTTATTATAGTGTGGTACCTAAATTGGAAAATTTGAAAGATAGATACCCAAATCGTTAAAATCAGATAGTTTGGTGTAGTAAACCTATAAACGCCCTGTTCTTATATGTGAAGTTTCAGCAAGTGGTTGAGTGCTATTGTTTTTTTTTTGAACATGAACAACTTTTCACACGTGTAATAAGAAAGGAAAAAAAGATTGATTATGTTTGGTAACAAATGTTTTTGTTGAAAAATCTGATTTTAAAAATCTGTTTTAAAATTCACTGATTTTTTTAAAAAAATTTGGATTATTTTTAGCAGGCCAAAAATCAGATTTTTAGAAACTGAAAAATCCGACTAATTGCCAAAGACGTACAGATTTTTAAAATTCAAAATTCAAAAATCAACTAAAAAACCTCTTCCCAAACAAACCCAAAATATGATAATTTTTTTTTTAGTTAAGCAAAGGTATCACTTGTTTAACTTATTGGTATTTCTCTATGTTTCTTCGCTTGTCTTTTAACGCTTTCACCACCTTTCAGCTATATTTTAAAAAAACACTATATAATTGAAAGTGAATGTTTATTCTAAATCCAATATGCATTTGTAACTTATTTACATGAACATAATATAAAATTATAAATTTTTAGGATGTTTAACTTCATGATAATCACATATCAAAACTTTAATTAATTGGTAGAACATACCTTAGTTGATTGAAGATAATGTTGTAAGGAAAGAGCCGTTCGTCTATTCTACAAGTTTTAAACTATAATGAATAATGTAATTATGATGTAAAATAAATAAGACTTGTATGTTCGTCTTGTTTGGGTTTTTATAGGTGGACAAAACACCGCTTTCCAATTATTTAACTCTAATCTACACAATACGGTGTAGAGAAAAGATTGTATAAGACGATATTTACCAAATCATATAATATATCATAATATTTATGATTCACCATAACATATTGCATAATATATTATTTCATAAATCTAGATATATTTAAATATTTCATAATATATCAATAATATCTTTAAAATCTTTACAATATATGTCACAGGGACATATTATTACTTAGAGCATTGACTCAAATTATATGATTTATAGTTGTACCACGTACTTTCCCCCCCAATTTTTACATTTCCCCTGAAATAGCCTTGAACCTGAAGTATAGAACACTAACTTAATGAAAATCAATATTTACAAATCAATCATTCATCTATAGGCCATGCTTAGCAACATATTTTTTTGGTTCAAAATCAATTTTTAAAAATTCACTGAAAATGTATATTTTAAAAATCTTGATTTTTTTTTACCTTTTTTAGGCTAAAGACCAGATTTTTAGAAGCTAAATAATCTGACATGCCAAACAAACAAATTATTAAAATCAAAAATAAAAAAATCAACAAAAAAATCTGTTGCCAAACAGACTCATAGTATAAGTCGTGGATATTGTGTTTCACACTGTATTTTCTTCACCCCATCACTCCTTTCACTTGTGTAATCAAATCTATCAGATTCTTATGTTCATCAATTTGGCCTTCTTTTTCACCATTCTCAGGAATATTAACACCAATTCTGTTAATATAGACCTTAACTAAATTATCAAACCATGTTAGATCATTGACGTACTCGTGAGTACTCGCATTCTTCGCATTTACTTGCTCATTAATATCATACTGATACTCTCCAAACTCTTAGTCGGTGGCAGGGTGGCTATGTTTTTCGGCGGAGCTACGATGATGGCCGTATGTTTTAGCAAATCATATGGAGTGAAAGTGGAAAGATAATAATGTGAATAATTAAAATTAGAGCCTATTTTTACAGGGGTACTAAATCTTAAATATGTTTTTTTAAAATAAAATATGTTTTCAAAAAGAGTACATTATCTTAAACAAAAAATATAGTGGTTAGGAAATTTTAAAAGTATTTATGGGATACCGGTCTCTAGCACTCTTACGTTCTCACTTCTGCAAATGTCTACTTTCAAAATGTAGGTATTACTAACAGAAAATTGACTTGGATCTTGAAAATTGATTTAAAGTCAATGGAAATAATACTCTCTCACAGATGGTCTAATCTAATAGCAAAGTAGAATTGTTTTCGAGTTTTGATTTAATTAGTTATCGAGAATTGTAAATCTCTTGCACGAGACTCTAGGCACATTGTATTTGCTTTTGTTAAAAGATCTGACTTATAAGCTGGATAGAGTCACCGACAGGGTTCGAACACTATCGCCTGCAAAGTTTCATAGGTTTTATCTCCGAATGAGCAAAGAAAAAAAAAACTAGACAAGAGTCACATTTTCGGTGTCTGACATTAGAGTGTGAGACACTTGTTCACCATTCTCTGATTTGAATTCATAGAAATATCATTTATTAAAAAAATAAAAAATACTGGCTCTCACTTCTGGAAATGTCTACTTTAAGACGTGTCAAAGTAAGTAAAGAGGATATTATCTTCCCTCTGGAATGAAAATTGACTTAGATCTTGACAAATTATTTAAAGTCCCACACATATCACATCCGACATATACGGGCTAGTACACAGATCAAGTTATACCCTACACTGTTGTTATTTCATATCACCACAAATGACTCTCATTTTCTGATATACGTGACCACACTCAATATAACGCCTATACTTTTCCAGGGAAAAAGTGCAATGGGACCTATGTGAGTTCTTTTACTAAATTAGCCTATTTCAGAAGTATGTTTGTAAAATGGTTGCTGACTCAATTTATTTGTTTTCAGACTATTGTACACGGACTTGTGGTGCATGATTAGCAGCATGACTATTGACTAATGATACGAAATATCAGCATTCTAACAAAAAATGTTTAATATATACGATCTCAAATGGGTTAGTTCCTCTCTCCCCACAACATTTCTCAGGTTATTTGAGAGTAATCGAACATGGCGAATAACAAGGAAGACGAGATCTTAAAACCAAGCTACGTATCAATTGTTTCAGGTAAATCATCTACACTAAATGGATTAGAAAGTAAGGTGGATTTACGCACTATAGAAATCAATGATATCCAACTCCCACTTAAACAAAGTAATAGTAAGGGTTTAGAACCTGCTGTGATTTTTTCTCAATTAGAACTTCAAAGGTCGGAGGTGCCTTTACAATTAGCGCTTATAGCAAAATTCAGCAAGGGTAGACCAAAGATAGAGAATATTAGGGAACATATTGCCAAAAATTGGGGTTTGGATAAGATGCCAATTGTAGGGTTAATTGATTATAGGCATGTTTTTATAAAAATGCTTAATATAAATGATTACAACAAAGCCTGGACTAGAACATCACATGAGATGGAGGGGACTTTATATAGGCTTTTTAAGTGGACAAGTGACTTTTCACTTTTTAAGGAATCAGCTATTGCACCTGTTTGGGTAAGAATACCCCTCTTGCCACTAAATTTTTGCGTGCTTTCTTATCTTAAAGCCATTACACAATCCTTAGGGGGTTTTTTAGAGGCTGATATAGCTACTCTCACTCATGTAAGACCTATGTATGCTAGAGTTTGCATAGAAATGGATCTGTCAAAACCTAGGGTTTACAGAATATGGATTGGATCCTCTCTAGAGGAGGGTTATTGGCAAAGGATTGATTATGAAAAATCCCCCAAATATTGTAGTGTGTGCTGTTTACAGGGACATGAACATTTTGAATGCAAAAGAGTTAGAAGTGGAATAAGCACCGTTAAGCAAGAAGAAAAAGTTAGCTCTGAAAACTTTAATAAACAGGGGGTTAACTCTGAAAATAGGGATAATCAAAAGAAAAAATTGGGTTTAAAACAGACTTACATAGTTAAGCAACATGCTAAGGGTTTGGTTATGGATAAATTAGATCCAAAAAGAAAATTTCTCAGAAAAGAAAAAGGAAAATGGGTAGAGATAGATAGTGAAGAAGAAAGAGAGGACACAAGTAATATTTTTCTAGAAAAACAAAACAGTATTAAGGAAAAATTAGGTGAAAATGAAGAAGCCAATAACCTTATTGTGGCTATTTTGAGCACAAAGGAAGACAACTCAGCTTTGGAAGTTTTAGGAGAAAATCAAAAAGTGGTACAAAAAGAAAAGGAAACTGGAGAAACTGGGGATACCATGGCTAGTCAGACTTTCTCTGAACAAGTTTCAAATTTATCTAAAACAAACAAAGCAAAAAAAAGAGAGAGGAACAGGGCTAATAAGCAGGCAAAGCTGACCATGAGCATGTTGGAAGATGAGGACTCCAATACACAGGACATGGAAGAGGTAATGATACTGCAGTCTGCTGAGAAAATGATGGATTCCCTTCACTTAGACACTTGTGTAGGAAGGAGTAAACAGGATGAGGATGAGGGATATTACTCAGATGCACCAAGAGTGAAAAGAGGGGGTAAACCACCACAAAGATACTCACCTGAAGGTAAACTTACCAAAAAGGTACAAACTAATCTTTTAAATGTATAATTACATCATTTGGAATGTAAGGGGCATTGCTAATGCACTGTCACAGGCTCAACTGGTTAAATATATTAGGAAGTATAAACTAGATTTCTTTGCTCTTTTAGAACCTATGATCAATTTTGATAAGGCACCCCCTTTGGCTAACAAATTTAAAATGGATTTTGTTATCTCCAACACTAATGAAGGAGGGAAAATTTGGTTTTTTTATAAAAAGGAGCTGGATATTAATGTACTGCTCTCTACTTCTCAATCTATTACCATACACTTCAAATCTCCTATTGAATCTTTCTTAACAGTTGTATATGCCAAGTGTAATTATATAGCTAGAAGGGAACTGTGGCATGACCTGACATGTTTGGATTTTAATAATAAACCATGGAAAGTGGTAGGGGATTTCAACACTATTAGGTATGACCATGAGAAATTAGGTGGTAACACTAAAGCTAGTGCTGATAAAAATGACTTCCTTGACTTCATTAGTAACAATACTCTCATTACTATGCATCATAATGGTTCCATTTTTACTTGGAGTAGGATTAATCTAGGTAAAGTAGTTTTTGAACAACTAGATAGGGCTTTGATTACTGCTGCTTGGGAAGCTAGTTACCCTAATACAAAGCTGTTTGTTGCTGAAAGAACTGTATCTGATCACTCTGCACTTATTTTTACTACTGATGTAGCACCTTCCTTTGGACCCACTAATTTTAAGTTTTTCAGGATGTGGACTAAGCATGAGGGTTTTAATGAGATGGTGGCCAAAAATTGGGGTATCCCCTGTAACTTAGAGGGCCTGGACAACTTCTGTTTCAAGCTTAAAAGGCTTAAGTTTTGCATTAAAAAGTGGAATAAAGAGGTTTTTGGTAATATACATGGCAATCTAGCCAAGGCAAAAGATGAACTGATTTTTGCTGAAAACCAACTTGTTAATGTTGGGGACAATTATTGTGACCAATATCTTATAGCTCTCAAAAACTACAACACTTTAGTTTTACAGGAAGAAATTTTTTTCAAACAAAAAGCTAGAGTTAAATGGCTAAAAGAGGGTGACAGAAATTCTAAGTTTTTCCACCAAATGCTAAAACACAAAAGAGCTAAGAGTAAGATTTTGCAAATTAAATTGGATGATGGGACCTTTACTGAGGATTTAAAGGAAATTCAAAGCGAGGCTGGTAATTTTTTTGCTTCCCATTTTTCTTTTTCACCTGTTAATATTGATACTGACCTGTTTCATGTTATACCTAAGTTGGTCAATGAGACTGATAATAGGGCCCTCAACACTATGCCTAGTGATGAGGAGATTAAAAAAGCCACTTTTGATATACCTAGTGATTCTGCCCCTGGTCTTGATGGTTTCTCTTCATCTTTTTATATTCATTGTTGGGATGTTATTAAAAATGATTTGATAAACGCAGTACACAATTTTTTTAAAGGCAATACTTTACCCATGGCTGCTGTTTCCTCTCTTATTATACTTATTCCTAAAGTGGATTACCCCACTGATTTTACTCAATTTAGACCCATCAGTCTCTGTCAAGTTCTGTACAAAATTATATCCAAAATTCTTACTGCTAGATTGGCCAAGATTTTACCTAAAATTATATCCAATAATCAGAGTGGTTTTGTAGAAGGTAGGCTCATTACTGATGCTATCCTACTGGCTCAAGAGTTGTTTAAGCATTTGGGTGAGAATGTTAGGGGAGGTAATGTGGTTTTCAAACTTGATATGGCCAAGGCTTTTGATAGACTGAGCTGGTCTTTTCTGATAAAAGTGCTTGATTGTTTTGGTTTTGATAAAAAGTGGATAGATCTTATTATGAGATGTGTGGCTAATGCTAGACACTCTGTATGCTTGAATGGAGTATCAACTGGTTATTTTACTTATGGAAAAGGTTTAAAACAGGGAGATCCACTATCCCCCCTTCTTTTTATTATAGCTGAAGAGGTTTTAAGTAGAGGACTGAGTGAGCTAATGATTAAAGGCATTTTAATGCCTTATAAAACCTGCTTAAATGTAGAACCTGTATCTCATATCCTCTTTGCTGATGATGTTTTAATTTTTGCAAATGGTAGTAAAGCCAATCTAGAAGTGCTTATGTCTTTTATTAATAAGTATGAACAGGCTTCTGGTCAAATGCTAAACAAAGCTAAGAGTGTTTTCTTAACCTATAAACCTAAAAATGGTAGAAAAAGCATTATAACCAATACCACTGGCTTCAGTGAAGGGTCTTTACCTACTAAATATCTAGGAATATCTCTCCACAATTCTAAACTTACATCTACTATGTATGATCCTTTGGTTGATAAAATTGGCAAAAAAGTGGCTAGTTGGAAAGCAAATTTTCTGTCATCTGGGGCTAAGCTAACTCTTATTAAACATGTTTTATCTTCTATGCCACTGTACATTCTTGCTGTGTTAAATCCCCCTAATCTAGTCATTGACAAGATTGAAACCAAATTTGCTAACTTTTTTTGGGGAGAGACAGAAGGTAAAAACAAGCATCACTGGTTGAGATGGGGGAAATTGTCTTGCCCTGTCAATGAAGGTGGTATAGGGGTGAGAAGTCTAAAAGAGTTTATGAATGCTCTTCATGCCAAGATGTGTTGGAGACTTATGGAAGTTGAGTCTCCATGGACTGTTTTTATGTTTCAAAAATACTGTAATAACAACCCTAATTGGGGTGAACATGTGGCCAATACCAACCAGTCGTGTGTTTGGAAAATGATTAATCCTCATTTTAAAATCCTGGTTGATAATAGTTTATGGGATATTAATGAAGGTTCAATTAGTTTCTGGTATGAAAACTGGACAGGAGATGTTATGTTTCCTAATGTCCTTTTAAATCAGGTCATTACCACTAATGGCTGGGACACTAATTTGCTGTGGCAAATGGGGGGGAATGAGCTTTTACTTAAAGTCACTTGCAAAACTCTGTTTTTAAGAAAAGGTGATGATGTAAGATACTGGCCTTTTACTTTCAATGGGGAATTTACTGCCAAAAATTCTTATAATTTCATAAGGGAAAAAAAACCTATTCTTAACGTAGCTAAATATATTTGGAATACTGTTTTACCCACTAAAATCAGTATTTTCTCGTGGAAGCTTTGGTACAATGCTGTCAAACTGGATGAAGACCTTAAGAAATTTGGGATATGCACAGTTACCATTTGCTCTTGTTGTAAGGATCACACTCTTGACACAGCTGCTCATCTGTTTGGATCTAGTGATATTTGTAAACATGTTTGGAACTATTTTGCAAACGTGTTTGGTTTCAATATTTGTCTTACAAACTGTTGGAAGCAAAACATGGTTAAATGGTGCAACTTATGTGACTCTTCTCAAACTGGTATGCTTGCTGTTTTAGTCCCTTTCATTGTTGTGTGGGAGATTTGGATAAGTAAGAACAGTAATAGATTTGAAAATGAAAAAATGTGTGCTGAAACCATTATTAAAAAGGTGATTAAGTGGCTGCAAGATCTAAATTTTTTACTGAAACCCAAAAAACCAGCCAACAGTTTTCATTTTCTAACACTCATGTCTTTAAAGTTGGAAACCATTCACTGTAAAAAGAAAAAGGCCAAGTTGGTTTGGTGGAAATGTCCACCCACTGGTAGATTAAAACTTAATTTGGATGGCTCTGCTCTTAGTAATAATTCTAGTGGTTGTGGTGGCATATTAAGAGATCATAGAGGCATGCTTGTATTAGCTTTTTCTAATTATTTGGGAAAACAGTCCAATGTGTATGCTGAGATTTTGGCTCTTAAAAATGGTTTACTTATTTGCTATACTATGGGAGTAACAAATGTTCTGGTGGAAACTGATTCTGAATTGATTGTTACTTGGTGGAGAACCAAGTCTTATCCAGGCTTAAAATTTGCTTCTATTTGGAGGGATATTATCACCCTTTTGGATTATGTTGGCCTCACACTAACACATGTTTTCAGAGAACAGAACCAAGCTGCAGATGGTTTGGCCAAAATGGGGTCAAATGGTACTAATTTCATAACAAGCAGAGCAATGGATTTACCAAAGAATGTATATGCTGCTTTTTATTTGGATCAAAAAGGCACTCCCTGTCTGAGGGGTAGCTATTTTAAGACTTAGAAAAAGGTTAAAACTTTTGTTTTTCCTTGGACTAATGATGATATTTATCTGAAGTCATTTGAATTACCAAAGCAAATTATCAATGAAGACTTTCAGTCTGAGAAAATGTTGCGTTCTGGGATTATAATACATTGGATAAGAACAGATTTCTAAAGCTTATGAGGATATTATTCTGAAGCTTTCTTTGCGCAGTTTTCTGGTTTACAAAGGCAACTTTACAATGAGGACCAAAACTGAGAAAAGTTGTGCTTTAGTCTGCTAATTAGTTTTTACAACATATTGCAGGTATACACAAGTTTGTCTAGAGTTTTTAATCTCTTTTGGTACTAAGACTGATGTCAATTTCATTAGGTAGCTTCTTCGTGTACATTACTAGAAGGTCTTTGAATGCTTAAAAATCCAGCGCTCCTTTTGCTAATTGGAAAATTGAAAACCAAGAATCAGACGCTTTAGATCACGACTGATCTAGGAGATACAAGGTGGGAGGGGGTATAAGGAGAGGCGTTTGTCTTTTGGTGCTCATTTTCCGGTGAAACAAGAGGTCTAGCTGGCTGTTTGGCATATTTTCACCTTTCTAGCAATTTTCCTATATGGTTTTTTAGCCAATGTTCAGAATAGTTCTCGATGTAATGACCACTATGGGGGTCTATCCCATAGATACCTTTTATTTATATAATTTCTGTTTGTTAAAAAAAAAAAAAAAAATGTTTAATCATGGTAAGAACTAAGAACATCAACATTAGATTCTATGTTTAATTTCATATTTTACAATTCTTTTACCATCTGTTCTTATTAGCCTAATATCTATTTTGATCTATAAATTTATCACAAGACAGCACTTCATTGACGTCCACTTAAAATTTCAATACAACAATACTGTTGATCGTAAAAACAACTATTAGCTATACGTCTATATATTGCATTAATATCTATTGAATGATGATCTCAACATATTTATATAGGATTTGTTACTTTATCAAAGGATAGACAATGAATTCAAATCCACGTATGTTCATGATTTTCCAGAGTCGCTCATATTTTGAACTCTTTTATCGGTTTAATCAAAATATTAATTAAGTGATCAAATACGCGTTTATATGATATTTGTAGCTCATAACTAGTAACTAGATATTAAGCATAAAGTCTTTGGGTGCATATATACGAGACTCGGACAGACCAACGTGAAATTATGCAATCTATCTAAAACTCTTAACGGAAATTAAAATTTTGATGTGCAATACTAAGAATTGCATGCAATTAGTTGATCAAAGTTTCTTTGAGTATTTCAACCGTATCTTCAATTTCAGTTCTCAAAGTCATGGAGTACTAGTCATCAAATTTCCCGATATAAACTCAAGGCTATTATTAATTCGATCAGATTTTACTAAGATAATCTGAATTATCAACTATCAATTTAATGATTATAGCCAAGAGTTTGGAAACACATGATTCTTGTGGACAACTTGATGAAACCTTATCTGCTACTATTCTCGCTCATATGCCGCTATAGCATCGCATCAGTTATATATATATATATATATATATATATATATATATTTGTGTGTATGTATAGGTTACAGTAAAGTTGATGATATTTATATGTGTTAGTGTTAGGGATAATTACAGTCGTTAGATTATTTGTTTAGCATCGTGTTGTAACCGTTAGATCATATAAAACGATGTAGTAACAGATGGTGACACGCGTACTAGGAATTAACGGCATCTAATGCAACAGTTAATAATGTTTATCACTCACTAATCTCGTTTAGCTTACCCATCATTTTTATAATGTTTTCAGATATATAGGTTTGAAATCGAGTTAATCGAAACCAGACATATCTCATAAGATTTTGTACCTAGTTTTCCGCTACATTAATAGACTGATTTAGATTGCAAGAGTTCAAGTTTCAGTGTGTGAGTTTCGAGTTGTTATAATATAGTTTGATAGAAATTCAAGTGTATTTTTAAAGGTTTTTATTGAGTGTTTTAGTGTTGAATTTAATTGAAAATGTGTTGCTTTAAGTTTTGCTTTGTCTAGCACGTGCAGCCGCACGTGTTATTGGCGCCGTGTAACAACCTATTGGGTCTGGGCTATTACACATCTAATGTTAAAAGCATGGCCACATATAAAATTAGATTTTCAAGTGATTTAGTGTGAATTAAGTTCCAAAAAATAGTGTGTACAAAGCATATTTCCTAATTTACCAACATGATTACGTGACCATGTCATATTATAAAGCAATGCTATGCTTACTTGTAGAGTCATATTTTCCTGTAAAGATGTTTTCATAAGAAAACTTGTAAGGATAGGATATAGAGAGATTGATTACACTGTGAAAACAGACTGATTTTGAGTTGTTGCAAAGTGTTATATTCACCGTATTTGTGGTTGAACCTATAAATAGACATGTTATATATGGGTTTTTATTTTTATATCTAATACAAAAAAAATGTATGATTCAGGACATTAAAAATCTGAAGAGAATACTTAGTTCATGAACAAATCCGTTCCAAATCCGTCGCCAATTGATAAAGTCAACGTGTTAAGACCGTAGGCATTCGGCAGAGGATGGAGGCACGAGGGGATAGCAATGACTACAACTACGTACCCTCATATTATTATATTAAAAACCCTATCACACTGAATCATTTTAGATGTAGATTCTTAAAAAAATTAGATTGACACTCGCTATATATTTTGTTGTAATTCCACCACACCTATTACAAAGTTCTAGTTCCGCCACCGCAGATAGGGTCGGTGAGTATGGTCTCAGCTAATCTTGTCGTAGTTCTGAGATTGTTTTGTATTGATATACCGTTCAATGTCGTGATGAATTCTCAAGTGCGTAACATCATTTATGAGTACAACCATAAACCTATAAATTTGATAGTATGCTTACATAAGCGCATCTATACGATAACGAGATTGAAATACTGTACTTAGAAAATATCTAAAAACCTGATAGCGGAGGTTCATTTGATCATTTTTTCATACAAAAAACAACAATCGTATCCCCACTCTAAGAGCATGGTCATAATCAACGTCCAACTTTTTATGACTTTTATTTCCCTTTCCAACTCATCTTTACATGAGATTTAAGCTCCATGACAATGACTACGACAACAACGTGTTACCAATGCTAGAATAGAGAACAACTTCATGTGAGAAATGTGAGAAATAAATTTTCAGTCTTGTTAGGGAAAACTTAAGAAAATACTTACGTTTTCGAAATCCATACAACGAAACAGAAAAACATCAACATTCGTGTGTAGCAGATTGGTTTTAACAGGTACCTTGAGCACACCTAAGCATACAGATGCATAACTTAATTAAAACTTGGTCATAAATACAGTGTACTGCATGTTCTTACCATGTTAGCAGAAATCATAAAATTTCACGAAATGAAAGACATGGAGTCGGTGGCTTCGAGAATAATACGAGACATCCAGTTCTCGATCTGGTCGTTTTCCGCCTTCAGCACGTGTGAGGAGGCATACACATAATTTCTCTGTCCACCCTCCTGATCCTTAATCCTAAAGTAGTGCACATTCAGTTAGTCTCTTTGACTTAAGGGAGAATCATTGATTAGTACATAAAACGATACAATCGCGTGTTCCCGTGATAAGCCTCCTGCTTCTCAAAGACATTGCATGGTCGCCTTGGAGCACCCGTCAACGTTTAACTTCAACCTATCAAGTAGCATAAATGAGATCGTGTGGGTGGTGATAAATTGTGAATCACCACTGCACTATCATGTTTTTTCTGTATGAGAGTCACACCTCATCATCATCAAGCTATATATATATGGCTTTGGGGTCGGCAGGGGCGGTCCAACAGTACTGGTTGTCCAAGATCCGGTCTAAATTTTTATTTTTTTGCCCAAGGCCCATTACAAAAAAAAAAAAATCTTGCCCCAGACTCACGCCTTATTAGACTTGGGCCTGGACTGCCCCTGGGGGTCGGATATATAAAACCACATAAGAAATCATTCGTTGTCGCAAAAAAAATCTTCTATCACACCTAGCGACTGCGAGTTAACAAATCTTTTTTGCCATTGAAAATTTTAATTTTCCAAAAATTATCATACTAAATAAGCTAAACATCTCACTTCAGTAACAGGGACGGGGTAGCACTAATGCCTATTGCAAATGTTTCATGTGTCTGTTCGTTGGGATTATTGTACAGAACTTATAGAAGGCCAGGATTAGGGGTGGGCAAAAAATCCGCAAACCCGCCCCGTAACCCAATCCGTGCGGATTGGGGCGGATTGGGGCGGGTTGGATGTCAAAAAAAGTTAAATCCGCCCCGCCCCAATCCGTAAAAAAATTCGTGGGTTGGGTTAGGGTTGGGGTTTCCAAACCGCGGGTTAATCCACCCCAACCCGTTTCAATCCGCATATATATTTCCCATATATATATATATATATATATATATATAAATATAAATTTTCTCAAGATCTTTTTTTAATAAGAGTTTCTATATTATAATAGTATTGATTTAAGAAAAATTATATATATAGACAAAAAAATTTTGGATTGTCCAAACTTAAGCTTAATGATTCGATTGATATATTGTCTTATAAATTCAATTTATTATCTCGTACTTACAAAAAGAAGGAATTTTTAATCTGGGTCTAGGTAGTATGGGTGGTTAATTTATTTTTAAAAACTTTATTTGTAATTGAAGTATAGCCAAATATGAAGTTATATAAAGTTATTACGAAATCTGTAGCTATTGAACTTGTGGATTCAATTAGTTATTGAACTTTATTTTGATTATGTTGATGAAGAATAATTTGTTTTGTTTTGTTTTGTTTTAGCTTTGTTACTTGTTCCGAACATTCTAAACGTATTTTGGTTGGCTTTTACTTTATATTTCTATTTCAAAGATTTTTTTAAAAAAATATTTAGGTAAATTATGCGAAAAAATGAAAAATTAATGACTAAAATGAAAATTCAAGAAACAACCCGCACCCAATCCACCCGCTTGATAATGGGTTGGGTTGGGTTGGGGTTTTAATTATAATGGGTTGGGTTGGGATTTGAATTTCACTAATCCGCCCCAATCCGTCCCGCCATTTATTTTACGGGGCGGGTTAGGATTGCGACCAATCCGCCCCAATCCGCCCCGTGCCCACCCCTAGCCAGGATCATTAAAACAAAGAGATATATAGTACGTATTTCAGTGTACCATAGATCATTATAAATAAAAGGATTGGTCGATGAAAAAGATTTCTACCATATGTATCGTACTTCAAAGTTACAAAAATAATTTGAACGCGACCTTACATTGTTGAGGTGAAACTGTACACACATGCCTTGGTCTCCCAAACTTTACTTCATGTTCAGCTCCAAACCTATCTTCCTCTATCCCTCTCTCGAACCCTCCTATCCTTATCTTAGTATCATAGACACTATAAATAACAAAGCTAACATGCCAAAGAAATGCACTCATAATTTGGTATTTTGTTGAAGAGAAAAGCGAAAAAAAACAATAAACATACTCATTGAAATTAGGAGAAGGTATGGCTAAACTTAAGATAAATAGCATTGTAAAGTTAAAAGTGGTAGTGGAGAAGTTACAAAAGAGTCGGTTGTTATTTTCAAAAAAACGAGAGTTTTATGAATTTGATGACTCGACAAATGTACCCGAGGATGTGAAAGAAGGGCATTTTGCTGTGATTGCGGAGGACGATGTTGAGTTAAAGAGATTTGTTGTTCCAATAAGTGTCTTAACTCAGAGTTGGTTTGTGAGGCTACTTGAGCAAGCAGTGGAAGAGTACGGTTTTGTTCATGAGGGCGCGTTAACTGTCCCTTGCAGACCAAGCGAACTGGAAAGGGTATTGCGAGTGAACATTTGTTGACGAGAAAACATAAAGAAAATGTTTCGGGAATGATTTCTTTTATTCTTAGTAATTAATAACATAAACCCTATGGTTAGTTATACGTTTAATTTTTATTTTATTTCATTCTAATCTGGATGTTGGTTTTTTGAGGAGTATATATATATATATATATGATACTGAACACCCTTTCTTAGTGCCGAAAATTCTGTATTATAAATGTCAACAAGAATTTATAAGTTTTTTAGAATATTTCCTCATGGTTTACTTTCAATTGTCCTCAATACACAAACATTTCATTGTGCAGAAACTTTCCTGATGTAGCGGATTTTTTTTTATAAATTGGAATATTTTGCCTTGTTTGAGACGTGATGGCATAATTTCAAATTAATATTGGGTACATGCAAAATACTCATGTTCTGATGTTCGTGGAGTTTCACAAATATCTTTCATATACAGTCAAATTGTGCAATTAACTCCCTTACTATCTAAGCTTTGCAATCAAGTTCCTATCATTCTAAGTTGGAATAATAAAGTTTGTGCTCAGTGGACACGTTGGACTACTATTTTTTTACTCTATATATGTACATTGTCAAATAAGTAAGATTTTTTTTTTTAGCTGAGAGTGCTGCTTAAAAGACTTTTTTTTCCTTTAACATACATTTCAAATGCATAGATATATATTAACAACAAACATGTATACGTATCACATACCGCCAAAGTGTTATACTATTAAAATAAGATATGTTTGTTTAATGGAAAAGTTAACTAATATAAGACATTTATATCCAATAAATGTAAATTTACAGGTTGATTTTCATTAGTTTCATTAGTTTGTTAACAAAAAAGAATTTTTAACAAGACATGATGCGAATTTAGTGCTGATGACTGATGTCATACTGAAGATCTTACCATGTATATGATTCAATATATACTCAATTCACTCATTAACTTGAAATCCTAAGATCGTCTTTTATTCAGAGAGGGAAAAGTAACTCATTCATGTAGTCCAATAAAGAAGTACAGATGACCAAACGTTGATAAATAAATTTTTGGAAATTCTAATATCAATAGCTTAAATGGCAATGAAAGGAGCACTTTAGTTTTTTTTTCCCCGGAAAATAGACACTTTTGATCAGTAGAAATAAGCGGATAAATCAAGCCAAATACACTAATTATGTTTAACCACAAAGATTGATATCTCTATTCAAATTAGGGCTGTCAATCTTTCGTGACCCGAACCAATGGTTAATTGATACTAATATTGGCTCAAAAATATTTGTCAAGCTATGGAAATCCAGAATGCGACAACTACCATTGGGTGTATGTATAACATTTATAATCTCTTTGTCCGAAAACAAATGTCTAGTACTTTAATTAAAATATACACCATTGGGTGTATGTATAACATTTATAATCTCTTTGTCCGAAAACAAATGTCCAATACTTTAATTAAAATATACATCACATATAATAAAAAAGGGACACAAAATATGGGAGGGTGAGAGTATGAAGGAGACTTGGTACAATATAAGTGTATAAGTTAACTCCCTTCCTGTGTGATAAAACAATCATATTTTGTATACATGAGATGTCGTTGCAATCATTTTGTGAGAACTAATTATAAAGAGTAAATAATAAACTCAATATATTCTTGTTTAATTTGACACCCTTATTGCGAGGAGATTTTGTGTGAGTGGTTACCTTCCAAGTTGTCGTGGAAGGCATACTCTTGTTCAGCAACAAAGATTTTGTATAATCGCAGATTTTATGGAACTCGACTACTTAAGCTTTCGTCGGTTTTACTAAACTTTATTTATTGGTCATTTGTTAAGACAAAACAACATACAGTATATCGATCTCATTGTGTTCTCCATTTTAGCTATATAATTCTAGCGACTTGATTTATGTTCTTACTTATTCAATTTAAGTACTTTATATTTTGTGTAATCTCAACCCGCCTGCCCCCTACGTTCGTATTTAAACCAAAACATTATCTAAACCAAATCAAATGTAACGCTTTATCATAAACTGGTTTGGTTTTTTAATCGCTAAAATACGGGCCAACACTTAACAGGAGGTAAAAAGAGGACGGAATTGTCTGCACAAAAAAATGCTTTGCGAACTGGTCTGAAGCACAAGAAAAATATATTATGACATAAAGTGGAAATTTAATGTCAGAAACAAATAACATCTAAAACAGTTCTTCCAATTTAGACTCTTGCCAACAGTGGTGGCCATGAAATTGTGAATGGGGTTACGAACTTACGAGCAATAATTAATACAGGTATTCTCTTTCTTCTAATTACTTGAATATTCAATTATTTCTGATAGGGACCGGAAATGTATAATATTCATAACTCATAAATCAGATGTATATCTCTTTTTATGCATGGTTCCACCATGTCGCATTTTCTTTTGCAAGACTTTAAAAAGTGACACTTTTCTTTACTTCTTTTAAGTGATATTATTTTAAAGTGATATTGAGACTAGTCAACGAAAAGGTTCCACCAGAGTATTAATTAATTTGTACATAATCGCTACGGATGAAGGATAAAGAAACTAAGGACCATTAACGCAATTTCAGTCACACACCTGTGTTTAGCTTGACTTGTTTTAACAGAAAAATATCTAAGCAGACTTTTCAGATGTCTAGACATAAACTTGAATGAATCTCTCAAAAATAACTCGAATGCCATAAAAGAAAGTTTAGAGAAAACATATATATATATTTGGTACCTGAAACTATCCATTATATAGAATAAGAAGCAAATGAAATTATATAATACGTTTAGAACACAATTAAAAAAAAATTAAACTTACCAGTACTATAAGAAAATGTATGGTCAGATGCTATGGCCATATTCTGACCGTAAAGTATTTATGGCTAAATTAGTAACACAAGAAGTTACATAAACTGTTGCTATCTTGTTGCGAATTTATTTACACCCACTATAACATCAAAATAGTTTCAGAGCATCTGTCAGTGTTCGGACATTTTTCTTGTAGCATTTAGTACATGTCATCAATAACCATTTGTATGTTTTGTTAATGGTTGTTTTGACACTCGACTTTTATGATATAGAATAATGTAAGACCTATCATAATTTTTCTTGAACAACTAGATCGGGCTCAAGCAATCCGGCCAGAAAAACAAATTTGGAACTGATCAAACAAATTGCAAAGATAGACATGATCAGACCGGCTATTCTATGGGTTCTATTTGCTACGTCTTATATGTATCTAGATTGTTATGAAATTTTACTGTTCACATTTATGGTCATTTATAGACCTACATTTGAAAGAGTCGAACTCTCATTCTTGTTTATGTGACTTGAGTATTGAGCCAAGTGGGTTGAAACTTTATACTTTTTCAGTTTATATACTAAGGTTTTTTGTTTCCCCGTCTATAATTCTCTATTTCGCATGTCTATATTTCTGTGTGATTTATATATGTTTCTCGTCTTAATTCTACAAAACCAAACCTGCATGCTTTATTATTGGTATCAATGTCATATTGTTTCTCGCTAGTTTTGAAACCTTACTTTCTCCTTTTTCTTTTCTGTTAAATAAATTATTACGAGGAAAACTTTTTTTACTGTCGTGGATATATATCATATTACTTATCCAATCATACTTATGACTAGGGCCCGGGCGAAAAAACCGAACCTAACCGGAAAAGACCGAAAACGAAAAGCCGAAACCTTTTCGGGTTGATTTCGGTTTACAATAAAAGCGGACCGAAAAAAATCAAAAATCCGGAAAAAGACCGAAAAAACCCCGAAGAAAAGCCGAAAGACCGAAACAAACTGGTTCGTTTCGGTCCAAAAAATAAAAAGACCGAAAACCGAAAAATCTTCTCGGGTTCGGTTTTGCCAAAAACCGAACCGAACCCCGCCCTACTTATGACTTAAGTACATCAAGTTTTTGATATTTACGCATTCGTCAATTGGATTATCATGTCTTCGAAAATAGTTTTTCAAAAATCAGTTGAGATGTTGTTTTAACCAAAAACTCTTTAGATGGAACAGATTTTTATGACGATTGTTGTTATAAAGAAATTAATTTTCATCAAAATTTTGGGTTAGATGCCAAATCAATAAACCAGTAGGAAGAATCTGCCGTTGAAAAATCCGGCCACAATAATAAGGAAGAGTTTGGATACGATATCGAATCGGATGAAGAATTTGTCAAAGTCAAAATGAAAACAGCACCAAAGTGACGGCCGCTCAACTGTTGCCCCTCAGGGCCGGCCCATTACTTTGAGTAGTCCGAGACTCAAAAAAATTTGATTGCCCCAAATTTTATTTTTTTATATTAAAAAAATAAATGCGACGGCAAAGTGATTCGAACCATTGATCATTAAGTAAAAAATCACTTTGAGTTGTATTATTAACCAATACACCAAAAACACTTATAACAATGCTTATTGAATTAATGATTAATATTGTATTAATTACATACTCCGGCTGCAAGGTTGTCCTTAAAAGAAATTAAAAAAAATTGGGCTTTCATTATCCGAGGCACCGGCCTTACTGGACTGCCTGACGGGCCGCTCCTGTTGCCACGTATAGTCTCGCCTTTTTTTTAAGAGGAACTGGAGTACCTCAAGTTTGAGCCTCTACACCTTGGTGAAACTGATTCCGGACATAACATAACCTGATTTTACGTTGCAGGTTCAATTTTGAGAGACTTACAAATATGTACATATCAATATTAATTATAAAAATCCCACATATGTGTACTTTTTTACAATTAGCTAAATATACTTATTTACAATTAGATACATATGTCATAAAAAATAAAAAATAAAAAATAAAATATAAAAATATATAAAAAATTGAAAAAACTGTACATAGTATCGAATAACATTAAACATGATTGGACATTATTAGATATGATTAAACATAATTAGACATATAAGATTGGACAGGATTTGACAGGATTGACAGGATCAAATAGGATTAGACATACATGATTGAACATGATTAGACAAGATCACACATATTTTTTGTATAAAAAATATTTTTTAAATTTTGGTTTTTAATTTTTAAATATTTTTTTGGATTTTTTAATGACATATGTAAATATTTGTAAATAAGTTAACAAAATATGTACTTTTTTATAAAATAGTCATCAAGTTCAAAATAACCGGGTTTTTTGTAAATAAGTTTCTAAATATGTACTAAATTGTCATTTCCCCTTCAATTTTTGAGGTAAACGGCATTCCCATATTATTTATACTAAGATAAAAAGTAAAGGTTTTGAAGAGTTCAATTACGAGAAAAAAAATACGGGTGCCGAAACGACCCATGTGGTTAAATAGTTTAAATATTTTTAACACGCATCGATGGTGTTCGGTAAAATGATTGAATGAGATTTATTGCATAGTATTTGTTGTTGGGTGAACAATTTTTTGTATACCTCTCAAACTATTTCTTTCACACACCACCAACGTGTACATTAAACATTAGGAATAAAACGTATTTTTATGTATAAAGAATTGTACGAAAAATAACAAAATGAATTGAAGAAATTTAGTTATTCATAAATCATAGATATGTCATATATGTACTATTAATCGTGCCCCACGCGTTGTGTGTGCGGTGCATAATGCAATAAAAATATATAAAATATGTATAATTATGATATAAATACGTGGATAATAAAAAAACATATTTTAAAATTTAAAAGAATGTTTGGTTGTTAAATAGGAATAAATAGTTTTATTAGTTTTTATTTCTTATATTTTTATGGGAGTATGGTATTATTGTAATTGATATAAAAGTGTAGGGATATTTTTGGAAAAAAATGACTAAATTGGGTAGTCGCATTTGACTTGGATTGACTTATTATAATAAAATGGTAACACTTTTATATTTAAATATTTAAATTGGAAACAATCCGTTCCGTCCGGTTTTCTTCGATTTGAAAAAACGCTCAAACCGTAAAACAAAGCAACAAAATTGGTTTTTAATGTTTTAATCAAACCAAACCAAATAACAGTAGTTGATAAATACAAGTCAAAAAAATAGGTATTCATAAATTATTTAGTTATCTCATATACTCCTCAGCTATTTGCTTCTCCACAGTTTTCTAAAAATCGGGTCATTTTATCTTTTCTATCTGATTCTCTTTTTGTTTTCTTTTTACCAATCAATTACATTTGTTTTTGGCCTCTCATGTGGCTAATACGTCGTTGTTTACATATCCAGTGTATGTATATATATGTTAATTATGCCTCATTCATATAAAAATAATATTGTATGTGTTAAGTTAATTATGCAGATTTTGAGGGTTTATTATACAGTATTTGACTGAAATTAGGCACAATTAAACTATGTGTTTGGGATTAATAAAAATAAGACTTCTCTGTTTTTATAATTCATTTTTATTACATTATTGGTATCAGAGCCATGTTCTAAATTCATAAGGATATATATGATGTAAAAATACGATTATGAGATCCTTAATCTATTCTTTTTCTTAAGAATTGCTACAAACATGTTCTGACTAAAAACTAAAACATATACTTAAAAGTTTTCATATGAGAATATTATTGGTAAAACATCAAAGTCGCATCTGATCCACCTTGATAGGCTGGGTGTCCAAATTATTACCCTTTTCGTTTGGTTGGCGATGTGGGTGTTGGCTATTTGTTGACTGATGTTCTAATAATATTTAAATTGGATCTTTAAAGTATACTTTATCTTGCTTTTATCATAACATTTATTACCCTTTTCGCTTGGTTGGCGATGTGGGTGTTGGCTATTCTTAAGCTTACGAAAATATTATAGATCTTGTTTTTGCATTATTACATTGCAGATATCCTCTATATCCCAAAAATGATGAATTTGTTTAAGAAAACAGATCTCAAAAATGCCGAGGTCTTAGAGTTTTCAAATACAGAAAAACAACTAAATCGTTGGACAATCCCAACAATACCTCCTAGAGAAATATACAAGACAAGTTCATTTTTTAATTCATCAAAATTGATAATAAAAACCGTTGAACAAGCAGTAAGCTTAGATGAAGCTGAAACAACGATAAGATTACTTGATAATAATGATTTCATAAAAATATTACAAAAATCCTCAGATAAATATCATTGGGTACATATAAATCTTGTTTAAATTGCTTTCAAGTCTTTAACTTTACAAGGATTAAATGCTTGCATATATGCTAATTAATTATGAGAATGGTTCTAGTATAGAATATGTAGAGACTAGTCTTAGTCATTACCCTACTTATTTTAATGCTTATCCAAATTTAAGCTTAGTCTTAGATGATAGAAACCTATTGGATTCGGTATCATTATATGTTCAAACTAAAGGATATAATTACACTTCTGGATCAAGAGTAATTGCTCTTGTATATAGGATACATTTTAAAATAATGTCTATCTTAGCACCCCAAGTTAAAAAAATAGGAATACCAGGACAGACTATGTTAATTGAAACAAATCTTTTAACTAGCTGAATTGCATTACCTAAGATAATTGAATGGGAAAGAATATGTTTTCCAGAAAAATGGACTATAGAAAACGCTGTTCCACCACATCCTATAATAAATAAGCAAATAGAACAAGTGGTTCAAACGGATGATGGTACTGTAGAAGTATCATTTGCTCCATTCGCTAATCACAGAATACCTCGCAGCTTCTCGAGAAGTGGAAGACTTCTTTATAGAGTAGATATACCTCAGTCTTATAGGCCATCAACATCTAGGCCATCAACATTACAAACAACTGTTGATTTAGAAAAATCAATTAGAGAAATGAAAATCTCTCCAAATAATATTCCACACGGAATTTACCAAAGAAATAGTGAGGTAGAAGATCTGAAGTTGAGTCACCAACACTCACTGATCTGAAATTTCAGATGTAGTAGTTAACAAATAGATTTTATTTATGGATTTCCACTGAAAGCGCAGTAGTTGTATTTTCTCTTCTGCGCTTCCAGTGTTTATCAACAGAATCAGGCATACTGATGTGTGCTTCTCACATAAGAGAGACCAAGGGGGTGTTGCTTCTTGCCATCACCTTATTTGGTGAGCACGGGGACTTTTTTTGAACCAGCTGAAGCAGGATGGTAAAGAAGAGGGGGGGAGAAGTGAAGCAGACATGTCACAATCTGAGCTGTTCCAGGCTTTTTATATATGTAAGATAAGATGTAAGATAGGCTGCGTTTTTTAGGGTAAAAGAAAAGAAGGCTCATCCTACGTATAGCTTCTACAGTTCGACCTTATTAAGGCCAAAAAGAAAAAACTCAGCTTTGAAGCTGGTACACAAATGAATCTAGCTTCTAAGCAAAAAAGCTATTCTTATAAGCTGCTACCAAATAACTCCATAAGCAATAGATCAAGGACCTCTAATTCTTTCCATTATTTTTCATCACCATGTGGGCAAAACATTAGAAGATCCATTAGAAGATGAAAATTACATCGACAAAGATTTAAGGCCCATTTTAGTAAATATTTGAATATATTAAAGTGCCAATTGTCTCCACAGACTAAATCACAGGAAAACACGATTCCCCTGGTAAACTTTGTAGAATGTAAAATCCACTTGGATGTATTTGTACATACTAAAACTGAATTTCAGAACTAAAAGTTTCATCTATCCGGTCTGGACAGATTTGTTCTACAACCAATGATCTATTTCTCAACATGAGTATGCAACAAAAAAGAAAGTCTTATGCAAAACAAACACTCTAATTTCCGATATCTAGGACAAAGACAACCTTTTTTTTTACTCCTAGCTGATAATTTATTATTTCCTTCATTATAACTAGGCTCACCCATAAATGAACTTTCCCCCCTTTTTTCTAATCGATAAGCTCTTCCATTTCATTCCCTTTGCATTGTAGCCAATCCAATCAGGTACAACCAAATCATTTACACATTTCAAAAGCGCGAACGTGAAGTACCAACGTTATCACCATCATCATCAACATTGAGTTTGACACCATGGTTCTTAAGCGCATTGACTATGGCCCACACCTTGGTTTGATTCGTCAAACCTTTCTTCTCAATCTCTTTATTTACATTGACATGTATCCCTCGACCTTGTCCTTGCTCGAGACCTTCGACCTTGAGACGCATTGCTAAAACTTCTCCAACTATCCCTGCGGCCTTTGCATTGCAAGACCGACCACATTCTAACGAGTTTTTGATAGAGTGTTCAACCGTTGATGCTGTTGCGACGATCCGACCGTTGTTACGGTCTACAATGTTTGCTGTGATGTATTTCAGCGATATGAATAATCTTAAAACATATCTCTTCAGCACTGTCATGTTGTGAAACCGTAATGTCCTGTTAAATGCCGGATTCAAGTGAGACTCTATTCAAACAGAAACTAAGGAAAATAAAACTCATGAAACAAAGAAACATGAGCAACAAGCTGCTGATGGTGAAAACAGCGAAAAACAAAATTGATATTCTTTTCTCTCTTTAATCATACTTTCATGCTCGTGGATACCTAAATCGTTTAAAAAATGATGAATAATCAATATTTTAATAATATCACGGTAAAAAGAAAGAGAGCTGGCTCAGAAAATCAGTGTAAGCAAGTTCCTACAACCCTCAGTTGGATAAAGAGTTTCTGTATTATGCATTTGAAAGAGAACGCCAGTTGGTTGAACTTAGGTTAAACAGAGAGGTCGGCATACAGACAAGACTATTACTATAATTGTGCATTGCGCACATCACTCTTTGCACAAGTATAGTCGACAATAATAGTACGGTGCTGCAGTTCTTCTAGTATGGAAAAGGGATATAACACAGTAAACTCAGTATAACATTAAACAAGAATATAAGGGTAGAAGCACAAAGAAAGCTAGAAGAAGTTGAACTCGAACAACAGGTTAAATATAAGGTCTATTATATAAAACACTTAGTTCTGGTTCTTTTATACGATTACACCAGCAACACATGTTCAAATACATTCACCCACCATTGGTCAATACACTGAATACCATATTTGTAATTTAATTAGCTTATTTCTCAAATTTCTTTTCTGGAATTGACAAATACAAGAGTGGAATTGTCAGAACATGTTTTGACAGTACCTTCTAGATTTATAGAGGATTCATAATGAGTTGTATGCAACTATTTTGAAACTTCACTTCACTCTCAAGATTTTATATAGGATGGCTCATCAGGTTTAACCGATCTTATTCCATAACATTAATCAGAAAATTGAACGAAAAAAGTTTCTTTTCTACAAGCGAAAACTCATAACTAATTGGACTTTAACTCTCTTGATTAAGGAGTACTAATTTCTAAATATGTGACATAACTTTAACAATAAGCTTAAAGTTTGTCACTGGTTTATGTCGCCACTAGAAGGTTCTTTTAGTTATAGACTTGCAGTAGCTCTTAAAGAAACAAAATTAGTCGTTTCCCAAAATCCAAAGAAATGAGAAATCTTAATGAATCTAATGAAGTTTTACTTTCTTGAAGTGAAAAAGCACCTAAAGTTAAGCTGAGCAGCCAAATACACAGTACGTTTTGAGAAAACGCTGACCTTAATAGCTCACATCAATGAAGTCACATTATTTAATCACGAATAAGAGCTCGTTTGGTTGGAACACATTTTCCATTATAAGTTGCAATTCATTTGGTTCATGGGTTTAAAGCCAAAATTGCCAAACATTCATTTGGATTCTGGGCTGAAAAAATATACTTCATCCGTTCCCATATAATTGTCCACGACGACAATACGTGCAATTTTGACCGGCTAAAAAGTTGCACGTAATTTCGTAGCGCAAAATTAATTATTTCAAAAGTTAATTATTTCATTTTGACAATTTTGATACAATATAAGCGGGCCAAAATTGCACGTAATTTCGTAGAGCAAAATTAAATAGGAACGGATGGAGTAAAAGTATTAATAACCACATCCATTTTTTTATTCAGCCTGCAATATTTAAACTTAATTACCTACGAGCTGCAGTACTT
Organism: Primula vulgaris; assembly: GCA_963920805.1. Taxonomy (NCBI): domain Eukaryota; kingdom Viridiplantae; phylum Streptophyta; class Magnoliopsida; order Ericales; family Primulaceae; genus Primula; species Primula vulgaris. The sequence goes on from OY987219.1 coordinate 28,610,465, forward strand.
AAGTAACACCACCGAACATTATGTAAATAAATCAACATAAAACTACCGAAAATAATCTCCATGAACTCGAAATCTTGATTAGAAACAGGAAATTCAGAGAAAAAAACTAAGAAACTGAAGGCACAATTTGTCAATTTCTGAATTTCTGCAAAAAAAAAGTTTTTACCTTGAATATGGATTGAAAGCAATATTTTCAACCGACATAAATCGAGAAAATTACCTAATTCTAATTCGTCAAATAACTTAACTAAATTACAATAATTAGCATAAGGCGAACCAAAAAAGAAAACAATAGCAAGAAATGACCAAATTCAGCAGTGCAGCTACGGTTCCAGCCAGTTTATTGATGGGTTGAAACTGATTTGGGTATTTAACGAAACTGAGTTCTGATTATTGGATTTTTCATTTGTTCCGTTTAGTTTGTGTGAGAGTTCGATAGACGATTTAATTTGGTATTTTACCAGGCTACAACTTGACCAAACTATTTAGCAAAAATTTGGTCACTCGATCAAATTGAACGGATACACTGCCAAATAATATTGTCAAAATCAAAATAATAAACTTTTGTATCATGTTATCTCACCGTCCATGTATAAGTGATGTACAACTTTAATTTACAAAAATCTCCGATCAAAATTATCGAAATAATTTTTTCAAAATTTAATGTGTATTTTAATTGCTAAAATATATGACAAATTCTGATTTTTTTTATTTTATCAAATTTAGTACAAGATATTTACAAGTCAAATTTACATGTAGTTTCGTAACTATCGATTATTTAAAGACAATGGAGTAATACTTTTTTGCTACTCAAAATGTATACATACATATATATTAACCACAAAAAATAATAATTTTTGCTTAGTTGTGCATAAATTCAGTCGAATACTGTATAATAAACCCTCGAATACTATGTACAACATTAATTTACAAAAATCTCCTATGAAAATTGCCTCAATAATTTTTTTTCAAAAAATTCATCGTGTAGTTTAATTGCTAAACTATGTGACAAAATTTTGGAATTTTTAATTTTTCCAAGTTTAGTCTGAGATAAATACAAGTCAAATTTGTAAGATTCAGAACACCGTAAGGTATATTCTGATATTTATGTTATCACAAACACGAATAACAAATGTAATTTAGAGATAGGAAAAGTGAAAGGAAAAATTTCAAATGTTTTATTGATCAACACTGAGCCTTTATATAGGCTAACAAAAATAACAAACAATCCCTAAAAATACTAAACCACTATCAACCTTAGTGACCTAAAAGTAAGCTAGCACTAACTTAGAAATAGAAAGAATACAAACTGACTCAACGACTAGTTCAAATAACAAATAACGGGAAATAAATAAATAAATATTAAATTAGAAAAGCAAATTCTCATGAACTCTAACACTCCTTGAGATTTGCTTCATTCATTCCTAGTTGCGACGTCAGAAACTCAAGTTTTTCCTTCGGCGGGCCTTTAGTCATTATATCAGCAAGTTGATCTTCAGTTGAGCAGTAAAGGACCTCGATAAAGCCTTCTTTTGTTGTTTCTCTGATGGAATGAAACTTCACTATAATATGTTTAGATCTTTTATGCTGGACTGGGTTCTCAGCTATAGCAATTGCAGACTTATTGTCACAAAAAAGCTTAGTTGGCGAGCTTTGAACTTAACTTAAGTCACCAAGCAATTTTTGAAACCAAATTGCTTGATTTGAAGCAGCTGCAAGAGCGATGTATTCTGCTTCGGCTATTGACTGAGCCACGACCTCCTATTTCTTAGCACTCCAACATATAGCTCCCGAGCCAAGGTTAAATACGTAGCCCGAAGTACTCTTCATGTCATCAATGCAACCGGCCCAATCACTATCAGCATACCCTTTTAGCTTAGCATAACCCGTCTTTCTGTACCAAATACCCAAATTTGACGTTCCCTTTAGATACCGTAACACTGTTTTAGCAATTTTCATGTGAACATCAGTAGAAGAGGTCATATACCTCGAAAATAATCCAGCAGGAAATATTAAATCTGGTCTTGTTTCCGTTAAATATAACAAGCTCCCAACTAGACTTCTAAAAATAGAAGGTTCATCAAGAAGTACACCGGTTTCTTTCGAAATATTTTCATTTAGAACCAGTGGGCTTTCAACTTCTTTGCATGCTTTAAGCTTGAATTTCTTTTTGAGAGATGAATATACATGTATCGCATTGGTAAACCTCCATTCCAAGAAAATATTTCATAATACCAAGATCAAACATTTCAAATAAGCTTTCCATCTCCTTCTTCAAATTAGTTACAAATTGTTCATTACTTCCTGTTATAAGCATGTCATCAACATAAAGAGAAACAACAAGTTGCAATTCTATTTTGTTTTGTTTCAGATAGAGGGTAGGCTCATTTTTGCTTCTCTTGAAACCAAACTATAGCAAGTGTGAGTCGATTTTGTTGTACCAAGCTCTTGGCGCTTGTTTTAAGCCATAAAGAGCCTTGTGAAGTTTATAAACTTTGTTCTCTTGGCCCCCAACTTCAAACCCTTCTGGTTGTTGAACAAAAATATTTTCAGAAATGGTTCCATTTAAAAAAGCCGATTTTACATCCAAATGAAACAATTTCAAAACCAATTGTCCTGCAAATGCAAGTAACAATCTGATAGTGTCGTGTCTTGCAACAGAAGCAAATGTATAACCATAATCGATGCCAGCAATTTGTGAATAACCTTTCATAACCAGTCTGGCTTTATACTTAAAAATCGTACCATCGGGGTTAAATTTGGTTATGAAAATCCATTTAACTCCGATGTCCTTCTTGTCACTTGGAAGTTCAGTTAGCTCCCATGTGCCATTTCTTTCGATGGCACTGATTTCAGCATTCATAGCGTCAACCCAATGTTGTGATTTTGCTGCATTATGAAAATTTGTAGGTTCACTGAGGTAATTGTACCTTTCATACACATCGGCTAAAGTTTTTATTTTAAGTACCGGAGAGTCTGAAGTACCCTCAACATCAAATGGCGTAACTGGATCAGTTGGGCTTGGTGAATGAGCGACTTGATTCATACATTTGCAAACCTGTTTCAAATCTCAACCCCAGTAAGAACTTTCATCAAACACAACGTCTCTACTCATAACAATTTTTTTATCAATAAGGCTATAGATCCTATAACCCTTCGATTCTAACGAATAACCCAAGAAAATTCCTTGAATTGCCTTTTCATCCAATTTACTCCTTCTCGAAGAGTGCACATGGAAAAAACGTATACAACCGAACACTTTCAAGTCTTTCACAGATGGTTTAATACCTGACCAAGCTTCAATGGGTATCATTCCTTCAACTGACCTAGTTGACAACCTATTAAGCAAATAAACTGAGGTATAAACCCCTTCAGCCCACAAAAACTTTGGTAATTTCATTTCAAATAGCAAACACCTTGACATTTCCATCACAGTTCTATTTTTCCTTTCCGAAACACCATTTTGTTGTGGTGAGTACGGAATTGTTAATTGATGAACAATTCTTGTTTCAGCACAAAAATTATTCAATTCATTCGAAGCGTACTCACCTCCATTATTTGTTCTAAGCACTTTTATTTTCATTCCACTCTGAACTTCAACCATCTGTTTAAAACTTTTGAATACCGACAATACCTCAGATCTGTGCTTCAGAAAATACACCCACGTCATTCTGCTAAAATCATCGATAAATAACACAAATTACAAATTGTTTCCTATAGATGCTGTGCTCATCAGCCCATAAATATCAGGGTGTAATAGCACTAATACTTTAGTGGCTTTTCTCAAGGCAGTTTTGGGAAATGGTTTCCTACTTCGTTTTCCCAAAGAACAACTTGGGCAAGGCTGAGAATGCGAAACAATTTCCGGAAAGTCGTTAACCATTTTCGTGTCTTTCATAAATTTCAAAGTCTTCAAATTAAAGTGACCTAATCTTTTATGCCAAAAATCACTATCAATTAAGGTTGCTTTACGAGCACATTCATCCATCGGGTCAAGTCTTAGGTAAAAAATGTTTCCTTGCATCTTAACTTTTGCAATTTCAACACCAACGGAATTACTGATGCAACAAAAAATTTCTTTAAAGGAGATTGTGTACCCATTCTTTATCATTTGAGCCACACTTAAGAGATTTTGATCAAGTTCAGGAATATAAAGAACATTTGACACAAATCTTATACATTTCTTGGTTTTTGATTGACACGGTTCCTTTACCCTTAGCTCTTACAACTTCACCATTTCCCAATTTTACTTTTGGTTGGATGCTGTTGTCGATTGATGAAAAGATGGAGATATTTTTTTGACATGTGACTTGTGCAACCACTACCAATTAGTCATATATCAAAATCATTAACATCATATACTTGTGGGGCCAAAAATAAATGTTCATCAAGATTCTTATCCTCCTCAGTGACTTTATCCTCCTCTTGTGTGTCTGCTTATTTTTATTAAGCAAAAATTTTCACTACGTCCAACCTTATTACAAAAATTGCACTGGAGAAGTGGCTTATTTTTTAACCAACAATCCTTTTCAGAATGATTTGTTTTCTTACAGAAAGAACATCGAAATAAACTACCCCTTTTTTATGGTCCGTCATGTTTCCTTTGTACTTGGGAAAGAACTTCTTGTCTGGCCGATTTTTGAAAAAATGTCCCTTTTGATTTGCTTGAAAAGCCCCTTCAATTGAGTCGTCACACCTCAGAGACTCTCTGCTCTTGAGCTTGAAGTTTACTGGTCAATTATGCAATTGGGAGTGTTTTTAGATCATACGACTCCTCAATTGCAGAGATTTTGGCCTCAAACCTTTGTGGCATGGAGACCATAATCTTTTCGACAACCTTCTGATCCGAAAAAAACTTCACCAAAAAGCTGAATCTGGTTCACAATATCCATCATCCTTCCAGAGTAATCTTTGACAGATTCATTGTCCTTCATTTTCATGAGTTCAAACTCTCTTTTCAATGTAAGAACCCGCACAATTTTAAGCCTCTCGCTACCCTCATATTCACCTTGCAGTTTATCCTAGACTTGCTTTGGTGTTTCCAAGTCCATGATTTTGGTGAATATGTTGTCAGTTAGAGCAGAGTGAAGACAAGTAATGACCTTGTCTTTCTTTAATTTTTCTTCTTCATGAGCTCTAATTTGAGCCAATGAAGGATTTGCAAAAAGTGTCGGTAGATCCAAATCCGATTCCGTCACAGACCATAAGCCTTGAGACTTCAGATAGAATTTCATTTTTACAGCCCATATATGATAGTGTTCACCAGTGAACAATGGAGCAGGTGATGAAAAATTTGTGGTGTTTGTCATTTTTTTAATTTTTTTAGTGCATGGATAGAAACCGGGGTTTGGGTAGAACACGTATTAAAATTGGGTTCAAATAGATAGTCACAGCCTTTAAGAAATCAACTCTGATACCACTGTAAGATTAAGAACACCGTAAGTTATATTCTGATATTTATACTATCACAAATACGAATAACAAATGTAGTTTAGAGAAACGTAACTTATGTGTGTGTATATTAAACATAACTTACTTTGAAAGCGATAATTCTAGAAGCATGGAACTTGAGGTCGGTAAGCTCTTCGGCCAATGTTCTACAAGCTGCTAGAGCTACCGCACTTTTCCCTTCCTCGGCAGCAAGTTCAGCACCCTACATTCACCAAATCTCCATCAGAAAAAATTATAAACTCCAACAGACAAATCATAATCAGTTCGAAGAGATCGAAAAGCAGGAAGCAAGTGCTAACAGAAAAAGAATTCTTCATAGAAACATACAATACTAAATGTCCGTTTGGTATAAGCTAAAAAGTTGAAATTTTAGAGATTAGCAAAGAATGAGTATATTAAAGTCTATGCTTAGTCATTCGGTTGACTGTCAAAATAAGCGTAATGAATATCAGTCCAAGCAAGTGAATGAAATTTTTAACTTATCTTTGGAAAAAAAAATATTCAGAAGATTATAGTATTAGTATCACACAGTTTATAGCAGAAAACAACAAAATTTAAATTAAAAATAGTAGTTATAACTTATAACTTACCAGTTTGACACACAATATGGCGAGCACAGCACAATCGAATACTCATATATTCATATTACATATGATGAATATCCAAACACAGACAAGTACAAAATCAAGGGCAACTAACAAAACCCAAGCGTTACACGCATCAGATTATCAATTTGATACATGTTTAATACCTAAAAGTATAATAGAAAATAAATACAAGCCTAAAGAAAAATATAATATTTCAAAGGTAATACTCAAAAATAAGACAACTTATTTGCTTAAATATGTAGCAAACAAGCCACAGTGATTACAATTGTATAAAAATGATAAATAAAAGATGTAATTGTCAAATGCAAATAGAAAAACATAAATAAAAATAGAAATGATAAGATATGATGATAAAACATAAGGGAGAGAACGGACGTTTTACCTTATAAATGGGGTGAGAGAGATGATCACAGACGATGAAATAGATGGTGAGATGAGGGAGGCGGCGCCTTCTTTTCTCTCTCTCTCTGCTTTTGTTTTGGACCTTAGACTAAGTTTAAGTGTAACCTTTCAACTGTGTATTTTTAAACCATGGTTCTTTTATTGCTTTCTAATTTGTAACTATTTATCCATTGGTCATTCTTTAAAACATATTGACATATTCAAACCAGCATAGATCATAAATATGACCCTTTTACTCTAATTTTCAAATATAATTTTATTTTAAAATTTCATTTTATTTGATACTATTGGCCCGATACAACTAACTTTTAGAGGGAGTGAACAACTTTTTTAAGCGTTTTTCGCTCAGTTAAACTAATAAGCAATTAACTTACTTTCTAACTTACCAATAAAAATTATGTGATGAATAAATAAGTATTCACGAAATCATAACATTATAAGTTGTCTAACAGTACAAATTGTACAAGTAAAATGACACCGCGACATATAGATCTTCAACTTAAAGGTTAGTCCTATTCTATGAATTTTTTAACTGAATATTATCATTACAACTCTTCCAAACCGAGTTAGTTTAAACGATTTGTTCCCCTCAATCCGAGATTTCTCGTCTCGATACAAGTGAAATATAATAAGATGTCTATATAGTCTAAAAAAAGTATTTTGTCCGTTTAAATTAGTTTAACCTTTTGATAGAAAAATTTCACCGATCTCTAAATATTGAGGTTTTTTGGCTTTTTTTAAGTGCTCACAAATTGCTTGTCCGGACTCCGAATCGACTTTTGTTTGAACCATTAACTTCGTTATTGAACGCTCTATCATTTTAAGTTCTGAAAGATACATGTTATCTTTTTGAAAAATACTCAAAGAAATTATAAAGTTATTAAAACACTTATAATCAAAATTAATTATTTAACCCATGGTTTAAGATATTGTAAAAATAAACGTGATATACAACACTAAACACCATTTTATTACATAGTAAACATAATTCTAACATAAATATAAACATATTGTATTATTTGCAATCTTCCATCCCATGTTAGTAATACTTTTTTCTATTTTTTGTTATTTGGTTTCATCTCCAAATTCGCTTTCACCAATAAATACATATACATGTATGTCTTTTCGACCATTGTGTTTGATAATTAGTCTTTTTTCAACCAAATATATAAAAAAGAAGCATTCACAATTTATTCACTATCTTTGAATGCAACATGTTATTCACCGGTAGTTCTATCAATTATCGATAGTACGTCAATAATTGCTCTACTTTTAATGGTGTAAATTTTTATTGATTTCAAATATTTACCAACTTATTTAGTGATCACTTAGTGAGATTATTAATAAAGGGTTCTCAATATTTTTTGGGTTATGTGAGAGTTTATTGACATAATTAATTGAATATAAGAGAAAAACATATATGTGGTTGTGTTAATTTGTGGATATAAAGATAAATATATTGATATTGGATATTAAATTATTATTTAGCAATCAAAAATTAGTTGATAATATACTAACTAAAAGAGCAAATATTGTTAACCCGATCGGTATTTACCAACTAACAATTGTTTGTTAGTAATCAATTAGTATTTAACAACTGAATTTTTTGGTTAGTTAGTATTTATCAACTGATAATGTTGTAGTCACCAATTAGTTAGTAAATACTAACTGTTAAAGTACTAGTTACTATTTCCGTTGGTATTTACCAACTGAAATTGTAAGTTGATATTCAGTTACTATATAGCAACTGAAATTATTATAGTTACAAATTATTACAAATTATTCACTATCTTTTTAGTGGAGTACCGTCCGTTTTGACCGCACACAGGTAATCTTGGCCCGTCTTGAATTATGACTCAATGAGGCCGTTTCGGAGATATCGACTGCCTTCAATCGGTAGTACTGACAAACTAAAGCATGCGTATAAGTATTCGCTCCATGTAAGCTAAATTGGAAATATGTGATTTATTCATTTGAGGCCTATTAAATACCGTAACCAAAAAGCCCTCAGTCTGCGTTCTGGACTTGCTTATAACTGATGCTATTATTTGTTTATTCTGGTCGAGTATGGTAATTGAAATATTATGATGGCATCTCGTCGAAAAAATTACAATTAAACGTGCACACATTCTCTTATTTCTTTATATAAAGAAATTTACCATGCTTTCATCACAGTGTTAGTATTGACCGCAAATATGTATGATATGAAATCCCTATTTGTTACTATCATCAGTAACTTTCATTAATTGAACATTTACAGTTGTAATGACAAGTGAGAAAACCCTTCATTTTCCTTATGTTTCTGTTTTCTGCTTCTTTTCTTTTCAGATATTATATCGTTAACTCGGATAAGTTTCTGAACCGTACGCCAAGCTTATTTATTACTTTCTCCAATTTTATTTCCCAGCAAGCAATTTCTTGGTAGTCTCAATGAATACACTAATCTTGAGCTTCTAAACTCACTAAAACAGGTAATATTTTGTGGATGGAGGAAATACTGAAATTTACATTCTTAACAAACTTTATATAGCCATCTGGAAGAACCTCATACTCTCTTATTATAGAATACCTTCCGACTCGAGTTTTTTCGTAGATTCAACATTCAACTTCGCTAGGCAGATGGACATGTGATAGCAAATTTCTCTGAGTAACACACGGGGAAACTGTTGGAATGAAGAAAAGACGGGCAAGTGGTTCATTACCTAAGGATATCACTTCAAATTAGTATAAAAAGGGTCATAGTTATTGAAATCCATTGAAAATTCCACAAATTTTCATAATATTGAAGCCTTCTTAGATTGCAGGCCATATTAAAAGCTTGCTGCGATCCGGGTCTTTAAAAGCCATAAGCTTCAATCCGGACAGACTCAGCCTTTGGTGTAACTCAATTTAATTCCAACTTTACACTTCGAGAAGAAAATCAAACAATCTTCACTGTATGTTTTTTCAGCACAAACGCATGAAACATTTTTGTATAGTTCTCTATTTTTCAGGTACATTTTCGTACTGCTTTGAATTTTCGTAAACTTGTCAAAAGATGTACAGAAATCTGACTATCACTCAAACGTAGTTAAGTCTATACGTATAGCCTCCAGTCGAGTCAACGCAGCTATATGTTTACCGGATTATGACACTACTCCACACCATACCATTTTGCTTTCATTGTTTACATTCTGCTTGTGTATCTGAATTTTACTTAAATACAGATTACCATATTTGTAAAGCCTCACTTCGAGATAAGGCAACTATTTGTTTATCGAATATCATATTTGTAAAGCCTCAATTCGGGACAAGGCAACTATTTATTTATCGAATAAAGCAGCTACTCAGCAGCATATCATTCCACTTTCAGTGTTTGCATTCACCTCGTGTAAACTTCACGATATAAACAATGATAAAATACATATTGGAGTGAACAATGAGCTTTATGCCTATGGAACAGACATACACGACTCCCATACTGACCCGTACATGCAAGTACACTAGGGAGACCAAATAATAAGATTTACGGAGTATTTATAGCTTCCAGTTTATTTGGAAGCCCGAAGCACTCACGTCTTCGTAAATAGACAAAAAAAATATGGAACCAATTATAGTCTGATCATCTTTCAAGTTTGCAGTTTTCCATAGAACTAGTTCTCCCCTCGGTCGATTATAGCTATCGAAACTGGCCTTTATTAATTATTGGTCTAGTTGTAAGGTTGTTTAACCTTTTTTTTCTTTGGCAAAAGGTTGTTTAAGCTTTCTAGTCTCTTCACAACAATTTAAATTCCATGGAAGAATTGCAGCTATATTTCATGGTCTTCTCAGTTGCCAAGCTCTTTGTTTTTTACAATTTCATTCATGTGAAAATTTATCACGTATGATCTATCTTTCTTGATGGATTTGGTTTTTCTTAGTTTGCATCATGTTTGTAGGTAGCAAATTTCAGGCGTATGTATTGGCTACACAAGATGCTTGTGGTTTAGAGTATGTTTTTTGAGGCAAATTCTCCATTTTCTTCAACGTGCAATTGCCAAGGGCCGGGAACCCAAGAGACAACCAAAATTTTACTAAATTTATATACATGTATTGAAAATGTAAACCAAGTTTGTAAAATTAATGCTACAGCAAGCCTCTAAATCCAAATTCACATAACAACATTAATTATATTGAATTCGTGTTGGCTAATTGCCACCAAACTTCCAAAATTTTCAAAATGTAACACGACCCAGCACGTGAAAGGGAAGCATTTTGCAAAACATATTAAAAATTAGTATAACAAATCACATTTCAGAATTAAATTTAAAAATCAATTATTGTATCTTTCAAAATTATTTCAATTATTTTATTTAGGGTATTAATTCTAAATTATGACAATTAGAAAGAGATTTGAACAAATTGAGGGTACGATCAGGGACCTCCAACACTTTCATCTGTGGATTGAGGAATTGTTGCAAGCACTATTGGCTCGCACAGACACAAATAAGGCCAATCGGGGGTGCGTGAGGGGGGGGATAGGCGATGGTGAAAATCGTCGGGTTGGGAGCGGCAACGGCCATGCCCGATGAGGGGGCGATGGCGTGGGGCCAAATGCCAACATCGACCGGCCGACACTCGTCTTCTTCTTCGAATTGAGATGGGCCGAACTCCTACTTTTCTAGTGACTCGTACTCCAACGAGGATGATGGGTATTTGTCGGAGTTGATAATCCCTTCGGTGACAAAACAAATAGTGAGAAAATTCATTTGAAAATGTAATTTCCAATGTTTGAGGGGATGACCCCACCGTTTGGCACGGCCGTGTTGATCAATATTTCGTCGTGCAAGATATACGAGGTAGTTAACGTGTAACTTTTGCATCTTTTTATTTAGAGGGTGAGGCGAACCAATGGTGGCAATGGTTGTCATCGCAAAATCGTGGTCGGAAAATATCTTGAAATAAATTTGAACGTGAATTACTAAAAAGGTTTGGGCCCTTGGATTTTGAGAACTATGATAAAGCTCTTAGAAGGATTCGGCAAAGTGGCACTTTTTCAAGATTATTTAAAGAGAGTTTGAAAGATTGACCACTCGTATGCTCAAGTGGTCTCCTAGGGCTCTTTTCAGCGCTTTTTTGGGTGGGTTAGAGGAAGAGTTGTCCCATGATGTTTGTACGTGGTCGCCACGAAAAGTTGACGAGGCAATTTCTTTTGCGAAAGTGTTCGATGCTAAGGCCCAAAGTTTTGCGAAATTGGCCACGGCTAGCACCAAAGCCGCAGCCAAACCGTCTCTAGACAACTGAAACAGGTTTGCAAGGAGTTTATTGGCCAACGTGACTGGCCAAGACCACGGTCCAGGCAGTGGGCCAAGCAACGGGGCAACTCACACAGGTTGCGGCCGGGGGGGGGGGGGGTGTTTATTGCCCAAACCTTTGACTTTTGATGAGATGAAAGCTCGTCGTGCAAAAAAATTATATTTTAATTGTGACAAGCGATATTTTCCCGGACACCGTTGTCAGGTGCCACAAGCTTTCGTTATTTCCGTGGGTGAGGATGGGGAAGAAGAAATTTTAGGTATGATGGATCTAGAGTTGGATGGCCACGACGCGAAAATTTTGTTACATGCATTGGCGGGTAGCGTAGGCGTGCGCACCATTCGATTAGAGGACCGAATTAATGGTCGTGTGCTTAGTATTCTCATCGATTCAGATAGTACTCATAATTTTATTAATCGTTAAATTGTATAGTGTTTGAGTTTACGTGTTACTGCTATTACCCCGTTTCAGGCTAAGGTTGCTAGTTGCGACCGTTAGTATGTTCTGAGCGTTTTGACGATATTGATATTTGTATTCACAGTTATCATTTTAAAACTCTTTATTGGGTTGCCGATTATAAGATTGAATATCGTGTTGGGTATGGAGTGCTTGCGCGGTTTTGAAAAGATTATTGTAAATCATAGTGATATGACTTTAGAGTTTTCGGTGGAAGAATAGACTGTGATATTGCATGTGACACCCATTGAGGAGTCGCGGGCTATTGGGGTTAACTCCCTCCTGGCCAGTGGCGCCGTGGGGGGAATTATTTTTTCTTACAAAGTTGATGATCGCGACAAGGGAGCATGCATTGGAAATGAAATGGAAGTGATAGCCGCGGAAAACTGTGATATTTAGGATGCGGCTTTGGTGCTTGGTATGATGATGGAGAAGTAATATAATCCTCAAACTCGGTCATGCAATAGTTTTTGGATCAATTAATATAAACATACTTTACACCTATTATATTAACAAAAATATAACCTCAAAAGTTAAATTATCAAAAAAATATATTAAATTAATAATTAATAAAAAACAAAAAATATGATTATCCATACCAATCTATTACCTCTCTCTCCTCATTTCCATCTCTTCTCCTTTCACTCTCTCCTTCTCTCACCCTCTCTCCGATCTCTCTATCCTTCTTCTCTCTCCTTTCGATCTCTCTCCTCCTCCTTCTCACTTTTTCCTATCTCTCATCATTCCCTTCTCTTTCCGATCTCTCTGCTCATCCTTCCTCTGTTTTTCCGATCTTTTTCTTCTCCTCTCTCTCTTTCCGATATCTCTATTCCGTAGATATTGAGACAGACACATCTGTCGGAATGGACGACGAGAGTATAGAGTGAGATCGAAAACTCGAGGTTGATGTCGACGGAGATGCGGTCGTCAAATGATGGCGACGTGCTAGTTCGAGATCGGATGACGGATAATAGTTGAATTTATTAATTAGTGTATAATGTTGAAAATTAAGTGTATGAATTACGTGAATTAAGGGTATGAAATTGAAAATTATGTATATAAATTATACAAGTAATGGTATGAATTATGTAAATTGGAGTATGAACTTTGAAAATAAGATAAACTCTACGAATCAGGATATAAACTTTTGAAATAAGTGTTTGAAATTTTGGAATAAGGGTATGAAAAATACAAATTAGGATATGAACTTTTGAAACAAGTGTATGAACTTTTGTAATAGGGTATGGAAAATACAAATTAGGGTACGAATTTTTGAAATAAGGGTATGAACATTTGAAATAAGAGTATAAAAAATATAAATTAGCCTATGAACTTTTGAAACAAGTGTATGGACTTTTGGAATAAGGGTATAAAATATACAAAATAGGGTGTGAACTTTTGGTTATGTTTTTGTTAATTAGAAATTTTTGGGTATGCTTTTGTTAATTTAGTTTCAAAATTAGTATGTTTTGTTAATTTATCCTAGCTGATTTTAATAGTTTTTAAAGAAAAAAATTCCAGATATTCCTCTTAAAAACATGAATCTCGTGATAATCTTTAAAAATAGTACTCCCTCCGTTCCTATTTAATTGTCTATTACGAAATTACGTGTAATTTTAATCGGCTTATAACTTTTATCAAAATTGTCGAAATGAATTTTTTTAAAATCTAATCATAAAATTTAACATATGAACTATATGATCAATTTTTGAAAATTTTCATTCCGATAATTTTGATACAAGTTATTGGCCGGTCAATATTACACATAGTTTCGTAGTGGACAATTAAATAGGAACGGAGGGACTAGTACTTATTGTTTTTGTAAACATTAGCCAAGTTTCTTTCATTAATTGAACTTTTAAGATTTTTTGTATAGCTAATGAAACGCTACACCGTTGAGATCATATTATGTTCATACTGTTTGGTATTTGTATGAAAATGAATTTCCACACAACTTGAAATAACTTCATATATTAAATTTATAAAGGTTAAACATGATGTTATTTTTGGAATTTAAAAAGGGATTATATTTTTATAAGTAGAAAACGCTTATCAAAATTATAATCAAATGCAGCCATAGTTAACTCCTCTTGGAAATCTAATCTTATTTGGCTTACGGTATTTAGGCTCATTTTGTTTTTGTTTTTTGCTTGTAAGTTGCGTCTAGTTTGGTTTGTAAGCTGTGTCTGTTCCTTTTCTCAAAGTTATTAAGCTGAATGAAACAAGTTTCTTTAGAACCTCAAATAAAGCCATCTCACTAACTTGAAAGCTACAGCCAAATATGTTATCATTCATCAGTTTTCATTGATGTTTGGCGGCAGTTGCTCTCTTTTCTAACCAAAATAATCTAGAATTATTTTTTGAGGCGTCCCGATGAGTTAAATGAGTGATGAGAGTTGAACATAATTATCTTTGTGCCTAGTTTTGTTGGCAGATTATCATTCACAGTAAAAAAAAAACCCAACCATAGAAGCCCCTAACAATAAAAAATGACACTCAAGTTTCATAACTGCCGTTAGTCAAGTTTTAATATACGGAAATGCTATCGAACATGTGTGAGTATGGACTCAAGAGGACGAGGGACTCACTTTTGTTTCGGTGAGAAGAGCTGGCCATGAAGTACCCTTGGTAAAACCCAAACAAGCCCTTACTCTTTTTAAAGTTTTTTACCCGGAAACTCAATGCCCAACTTTGAGCAAGTCGGTAATATTTGACGAAATGTCATACTCCCGGAAAAAAAACTCTAATGTTTCAAGAATAAAGTAGACTAGCTATAAACTCATAAGATTCACGCTTAACTACTTGTGAATTACCTGAATTATAAACTCATAAGATTCACGCTTAACTACTTGTGAATTACCTGAATTATCTTAAAGTTAGTATCGGAAAGTGTATAAATCCAATTTGTAAGCCCCCAAGTATAAAACAAGTCAAGCCAATTCGTAGCACAAGGCCAAGACCTCCTAAATTAATAGTTACGACCGTGACAAGTATGATAACAATGTGTATACTGATTTCAAACAGCCGTTTTGAGCCTTAAACATAGTTAAGACACTATTAGAGCTCATATAGCTTATTATTAAAAGGGATCGTAATGGTAACGATGGTAACTCTTTATAAACCACAGGTTTGATCGATATTACATCGATGTGGGATAATATAAACTTTAACACTCACCATCGCTCGTGGCCCGACCTTTTAAGAGTCCAACGGACGGATATAATGAACGGGTGAAGGTGACACCTAAAATCGATGACCCGCTCTGATATCATTTAGAGCCTATATATCTTACCATTAAATGCCCTCGTAATGGTAAATATGGTAACTATTTATAAATAACAGGCTTGATCGATATTAAATCGATGTGAGATAATATAAATTCTAACAAACACTTAAATCCGCGATAATCTTATAATTTTATTTACTAATGATTTATTTTACTTAGAGAGGTAATATGATTGTTTCATAAATATAGATAAATGAATATTTATTTCTATTAGTTTAAACAAAGCATCCTCCCCATAGTCTCTAAAAAAAATTAGTTGGTTTAAATGGTTTATTTGCAATGTGATATTTTGTTATAGAATTTTATAAACTCAACAATATTGGACCTAACTTTAAAAGGAAACAATTATATTGGTTATATCTTAAAGGGTTTTTTTCATACTATAAAATTAGTTGAATCATTTAATTATAGCAAGTCATAACATCATATAATATGAATTTTTTTACTACAGTATACCACTTTCACCGCATCCGATTGATACCAATCTTCGCCATTTTTCCGATATGCCTTGTAACTATTATAATAAACCCAACTTTTTGATGCAACATCAAATAATATGAGCGTCCAATGGCGTGACTCAATTGATTTGGCTCTACCTCCATTATATAGAACGAAACAATGATTTTTCTTAAATCATTTCTATAATTCTTGGTTGTGATAGAGAGTGGTCGGTTGACATATTTACTGGTTGTGAATTCGTATTCTTTTCCACATGTTAGGTATTTCTATGGAAAAATATATTGCCAGTTCATAAATATATGTAGTTTATAAAGACTCGATAAAAGTAAAAAAAAAAAAACTTACCCACCTGCCACAATCTAGAATAAGAACATTTTTTGCATTGTTTTTCATTTCTTCATTTACCATTAAACAATAAACGTTGACAATTTACATAATATTTCAAACATATTAATTTATCAAAAGAATATTATACTAAAACATAAATATTTTACTTACACTATCGATTAGCTCTAATCCATTTCGAATATCATATAATTCGTTAACATAATCACTAGTTAAAGACTCATTCCATTCCTCCAAACAGTCCCACTGCATCCGTAAAAAATGAGATAAATTAGGTTTGACAACTTTTTAGCTGCAGTTGTCAAAGCAGCAACAACAGTACCTCTATACAATGTTCTACCAACTGAATTAAAACATTGCTTGTAAAACTCACTTTCGTCTGATGTCTTATGTCCATAGGCGGAACCAGCATAGGGCCCCCTGAAATTCGAACTAGAAAAAACAAAAATAACTCTATTATTTAAATATATTACAAGTTTGCCATTTTAGAGGTACATATTCAATTTTAATAATATTTTAATCATTTTCTCTACCTTTCTAACTCTATAATTGCAACCCACGGAGAGAATAGCGTGTGAACAATACATCTCCATCAAAGTTGAGCTCAACTTTTCGTTAGTCCGGTGCTATACACCGTTCTTTTTTTCTTCATATCTCTCTTTTGAGCTAACTTTTCTGCTCTCCACTATGATGCACTTAGCTTATAGTTTTATCAAGGTTTTCTGCTATACAAATTGAATCATTTTTATATACCTTTTTTAATGTTTTGTTTATTTTTTTTTATCTTACTTCACCGTGAGTTGTTCACAACTTATGTTGTTTATATTTAGTTTCAATTGAAGATTATCATTGGTGTTAGTTTGGGAAATAAGTTTCAGTGATTTTTTTTGTGGCTTTTATTAGTGTTAATTTGGTATACACAAATACTGTTTGGAAGTGAATTGTAATTTAAGAAAAAAATTATTGGCCTAGGTTGGTTGCAGCTTATTGTTAGAGTTATCACACATCATTTGAGCATTATCAAAGTCAAGTGCTAATATATGACTTTCGCCTTACTTACTAATAAGCTTTTTAATGGGTAAGTGATGGGTTACTATACTTATAAGATCAACTTTTCTGCATAAAAATCGATCTTGTTTGCTTATAAATGCAATAGAAAAACTATGGGGTTCTGACTATTACTTATAAAACAAAATAAGTTACACAAAAATATATCAACGTAGATGGAAGCTTCAATTTGTGACAATTTTATTAATTGGTTTTGTCTTGGTTTAACTTTTTCTGGATTGTATCCCAGCTGACAATAAATTATGGCTTCGCCCCTTCTTATGTTCAGCCAACTCCAATTTATTTTTCCAATCAGATATACCAAATATACTCTTTATATGATATTTGGTTCAACCAACTCCAATTTCTTTTTCCCATCAGATATACCAAATATACTCTTTATATGATATTTGCTAACTCTTTGGATTTTTATTCAAAATTTAAAACAAACTTCCTCACTACTATAAGTTGATAAAATATCTTTTATGTCGGATTATTTTTTCTATAAGAATAAAGTGGCAATTTATAATCATTGATAGCTTCAATAAGTTTCGAAAAAGGACAATATTTTATGATATGCTTCAATTGTGTCTCACTGAGACTTAATGCTTTGATTGCACGAAGTACGTTGCAACAAGGTTAGGAATATATGTCTTGTCATCATCACCTTACAACTGACAAATTTCTTGTTAATTAATTGAAGTTTTGGATAGTATAGTGTTCAGAACAAATGTTCTTTCCTCTTATTCTTAAAATTACCTGAAAATTTTGTGATTCATCATCCTCTTTATCCTCTTTCTCAAGTTGTTTCTCTTTTTTCTTTTTCTTCTTATCCTTATTTTTTGTTAATAGTCTAATTTATTTTTGATAAAATATTATGAGCTTCATCTAAACTATATTCAATTTTGTCAACTACGTGCAATTTTGTTAACTATATACACTTTTACCAACCTCTTTATCTTTCTCTTGAAGTTGCTTTCCTTTTCACTTCTTTTCCTTATTATTCGTTTCCCTTTTTTTGGAACATCAATGTTTTTTTCTGAAGTTATTTCCTGCACACATTTTTACTGAACTTATTTTAATAGAGAACTATACGCTTTCAGATGAACTACTTGTACTTTTGTATGAACTGTACGTTTAATTTCATAACACACTTCTCAGGAAGATTATACTTGACATGCAGTCGCAAACAATCAAAAATAAATCTAAAACTCCTAAAGATAATATGTAGTAGCGGGAGTAAGAATCGTATCCACAGAGAGTATATAGTCTAGTTTTATGTAACTTGAAATATAAATTGGAGGATTTTTGTTGTAATATTTAAATACTAAAAACATGAAATAACAATTTAAAAATAATAATAATTGGAATTAATCAAAGAGATAAATATTGGTCTAAGTCAACATTCTATGTCGGAACTATATTAATGATCATTGATGCAAAATATTGGACTTATATTTCTGTCTCTCCTTACTTAAAGTGAATTAGAAAACATGCGATTTAATTTAGGCTTACTATCAAACAACCTATAAACATGCATTTAATATTTAATCTAACAGCAGCGTTACGAATTAGACAAATATATTTTGCGGGTTGGGTTAGAGTTGAGGTTTACAAACCGCGGGTTAATCTGCGCCAATTCGTTTAAACCCGTAATATATATATATATATATATATATATATATATATATATATATATACATATATGTATTTTAAGATACCAACATTTTAATTCTTGTTATATTTTAGTTTTATTACTTGTTCGTCAATGTTCTAAACGTATTTTCATTGGTTTTAATTTACATTTCTCTTTAAAATATTCAATTTATTTTAAAATTTAGATTGATTATACAAACTATGAAAAATAAATGACCAAAATGCAAATTTAAGAATCAATATAAACACAACTCGCGTTGGGGTGGAGTTTTAATAATAACGGGTTGAGTTGAGTTGAGATTTAAATTTTATTAATCTGTCCCGTTATTTATTTTACAGGTTGCATTATGATCGGTGTGTTCACCCTACCCTTAAATCTAAAATAATAGACATAAATTTTGAGAATAACTCAGGGTTACTCAAGTACCATCTTCATAGGTTGACTTTGTCCCACGAGTTCCTTTTCACGCGAGGACTAAAATTTGTACAATCTTTATTTCCTTTCCCAATGAGATCTTTGGCAAGTTTAGGAACAAAAATATTCAATTTCCTTTTACTTCCTAGTAAATTACCGCCTCAATATTTCCATAGCAGATATGTCTTCAGAAGTTGAATGTCACTTCGAGCCTTAATCTTTTGATAATTAGTGAATTTGGTTCACTAATTCTCCATGTTTCCGCTTTAATTCTGGAAACAACAACTGCTGTACCTTCAAAGGTAATTTTGGCATTTTTATCTTCATTTTCTCTCAAAACTCAAAACACTAAACTTGTAGATCTTCTTTCCTAGCTTTTCAAAACATCTTGAATTATCATAATCAGAGCTCGAACAAATTATTTATGCCCAATTTACTGAACAACGTCGAAATCATTGAAAATTGGCGAATTAACTTTCTTTTAATGTTACAATTTTATTTGTCTCATAAATCAAAATATAAGAGTAATAAGTACAATTAGGACGAAAATAAATATAAATCATTGGATATAATAAGAGTAAATTACGAATTTATTAGTCTTATCAATACTCAACAACTAATATTTTTTACAAGATATTACCTTTATCAATGACATTGCCATTATACTTAACATGTACATCTAATCTATGAGTGCATCACCATCTATCTTGTCCTATCACATTGTTTCCATGTGATTCACTCCTTAATTCTTGTTCATATGTCATCTCAGTGTCATGGCTCACATCTTAGTCATCATCTATTTCCTATACATATAAATAACCAATTATATAAGTTAGATTTGTGAACCACATGTAAAATAAAAAAAACTTGCAAGTTCTATGACTTTTTGACAACTACATGTACTATAGAGGTGAGCTATATACAATTTGAGATGATATGCACTTCTCACCTTGTCTTCTTTAACACCTCCATCTGATTTACTTTTCAGTTATTTTTCATTTGTCATCGGCTCACACCTTTTTCATCATATTTTTCCTATATGAATAACCAATGACTTAAGTTGTGTTTGTAAACTACATGTAAAATCAAAAAGAAATTGTAACATCTATGACTTTTTTGTCAACTACATTTACTAAAGAGCTAAACTATATGTAATTTGAGATGAACTGTATGCACTTTTCACCTTGTCTCCTAACAATTCCATCTGATTTACTTCTCAATTCTTCTTCATTTCTCATCTCAACGTCATGGCTCACACCTTCTTCAGTATCTTAAGTTTCTACATTTGGTGTAGCTGTTTTTTTTTTTTTTGCAGACCGTCTTTCTATTTTATTTGGACTCTTAATTATCTTATTCGGCCAAGACACTAACTTCTAGTTATTCGACCTAGAAAGTGTATATTTTTTGTGTTAAATATTGATATTTTATCCATCTTATAGGGCGTATATGATTGATTTTATATATGTTTTACGTATTTAATCATTTTTGAGTCATTTATCTATTTTTATGTAATTTTGACCAATTTAGGTCAATATATGTGAAGTTGGTGAATTGAGGGACTCAAAGTAATGTTGGAATGACTTAAAAGACCTAAAAGATTGAATTCAGAAGTTTGTCCTCGTGCCCAAAAAAAGAATAAAGAAAAGATATGAAGAAATCGCCAAAATATAGAAGGAAATCTGATTTCCCGCTATGTGATCCGGATCAGGCAACAGTGATACAGATCACCCTAATGACGGTGCGCAATTTAATGAAGTCGCAGAATTCTATTGGCTGAAACAACACTCATCCGGATCAGCCTATGGTGATCCGGATAATTAATTCTAGGGACTTAGGTCGTGAATATTTATGAACATAACACTATAAATATGTAGCTTATGCCAGTATTTTTGACTAAACCATCACAAATTTGTAAATATTTTCTTTTCCTTTTTTTCTCTTTCTCTCTCTATCTTTTTCCGCCAGGCCATTTTTTCTCATATTTTCCCCTTACTCTTCATGCTGTGGTGAGCAAATCTACTTTCTTAACTTTTCTCTTCCCGAGCTTCCTTCTATCTAGAAACAATTATACAAGTAATCAAATCCTACTTTTCTCTCTTTTAATTAATGTTTTTAATCTTTCTCTTTATATTATGAGTTTTTATCTTATAAACTGAATTGACAACTAATGTTTAGGGTTATTTACTCTTCCAATTAATTTACATGCATGTTTATAAGTAGAAAAACCAAAGCGAAGGCATCTTATAAAGATAGAATACGTTAATTATAGTTTTTGATTTTTAAACAATAGTCTTTGTGGAGGACTCGTACTTGCCTACGAATTATAAATATTATTAGTACGATTGACACTAGTACTCTTGCTAGGTAAAATAAGGCTTCAATTAAAAATAAAAATAGAATTTTTTCAAGCCAATCATCTGTAATTAAGGAACAATATAGTAAACATAGTGTATCAGTTCAAATTAAGTGCACATAGTTCAAGAATAAAGTGTATATAGTTCAAAATTAAGAACATCAACGACAACATAGGTCTAAGTAAGTGCATATAGTTCAAAAGTAAGTGCATATAGTTAAAAAGTAAGTACATATAGTTCAAAACTAAGAACTAAGAGCATAGGCAGAATAAGGTAAAACTAAGAACATATGCTTCATAATTTGGACACAATACAACAAACCAAAAAATAGGTCAAATTGAGTGCATATAGTTCAAAGTAAAGTGCGTATAGTTCAAAATTAGTGCAAAATACAGTATAATTGCTTAAAAATCAGTTCAGAACTAAGAACATATAGACATCATAATTAGGGAACAATACAACGAACAAAAAAAAATAGGTGCTTATAGTTCATCTTAAAGTGCTTATAGTTCAAAATTAGGGCACAATATAGTATAATTGATTAACAATCAGTTCAAAACTAAGAAAAATGTTTCGTAATTTGGGCACAATTCAACAAACAAAAACATAGGTCAAAGTGCCTATGGTTCAAAATAAAGTGTGTATAGTTCGAAATTAGGGCACAATACAGTATAATTGCGTAAAAATCAGTTCAAAACTAAGAACATAGACATTGTAATTAGGCCTTATTTAAAAAAAAAGACATTGTAATTAGGGCACAATACAATAAATAGAAGAATAGGCCAAATTAGTGAATACCTGTTTTGATTGATTTTCATATTGTTGCCTAACCTCCATAAATTCGCTATTTTGTTGATCTACATCGCTAATTTAACCTGCTTTAGTTTTTTTCGTTTTCATGATTCTAAAAAAAATAAATCGATATGTATATGTTAAATAGTAAACAAACAAACAGTAGAAAGATTTTATTGATGTGTGTATATTTGATAACAATGTAGACTATTTATATAGACTATTTTTTATATATAAATTGGTGGAAATAACCCACTATTTCATTAATAAGAATGATTGCAATGACCTTACTACATCATAAATTCAAAATAAAACAAAACAGAGAAAGAAAGCAAACTAACAAACAATTAAACGCAAAGGGGTAGCTAATTAAAAATAATTACTAAAAGAAGATCCTAGCACTCTTGTAGATTTTCCCCTTTAAACTCCAACCCATTTCCATTTTTTCTTTTTAGTAGCTACGGACCACCCATCTTCTTCTTTGTAATGCAACATCGGGATTTTTCTTGGAGATAAATTCAAGTCTACGACCAAGTTATCATCATTGTGAATAAAAATTGTTTGCCCTTCATATTCCGCATCAAATCCAGGATCTGAATGTCCATAATCTTCTAAATTTGGATAATTATTTTCAATTTGATCAATCTCGTCCTTGGTTGAAGCATACTTTTTATCATTATTGTTCTCAACTAATACCACATTTGCCTCATTAGCCAAGAAAATACCATTTGAATTATCTTTCTCCATTAACTTTTGTTTTTCGGAATTTTTGCACTTTTGTTACCAAAACTATCTATTTGCCACGATTTTGTAACCTAAACTAGCACTTTTCTTTTTTTAGTACTCAAACTACCACTTTTTAATGACGGAGGTACCTTCCGTCTAAATTGTTCACAGACGTTTGTTTTTTTGTAATTAAAAAATCCAGTCAGGGGCAAATTTGTCAAATCCCTCTCTATCTATCAAAATACCTCAAAATACGAATAATTCCAACTTTCTCCTCTCTCTCTCGCTCCAAACAGATAAGATTAGGGTTCATCCCTATGTCGCGATCATACAAATTAAGGCTGGATATTTATATCTAAACAGAATACTATCACCATGTATATCACATAAATTTAAATTAGGGTTTCTAAAATTGGGAGTTTTCATACCGGAGTTACAATTAAGGGTTTGAATGGGTTGGATCATTCGCGTTGGGGTTGGACCTCCCATATTTGAATACGTTAACACCCCCCCCCCCCCCCCCCTCCTCCCTATATATTATGTATATTTTGTACTCAAACCCATCACATAATCAAATTAACCCAATTTGATAGTGTTAAAATCCATCACAGAATCAAGTGTATATATATATATACATATATTAACAAACTGATTTTTCATTCATGAAATGGGGCCCCAACCCAAATTACATCATAATTACGTCATAGGATAACATCATTAAGCTAATAACATCATTAACCTAACATTAGAACGAAAATTACTACCCAACTTGCCTTCATAATTTTTTTATAGTGCTGTTTTCATGCTATATAACATTAACATCACAATAATTAGCAAGAAAACTTAGTACACAACTGCCATCAATTGTTTTTTTAAATATTGACATTTTTTTGCTATATAACATTTACAGTTTAAAAATTTGCAAGAAATAAGCTAGGTTCCACAAAAGACTTTAAAATAAGCTAATTACATGAATTGGTCGACGATATCATAAAGCATGATCATCTCATTCCGGAGATAATCATTCTCATCTTTGAGTGCTCGATTTTGTACAGCAGTAGCCCTTTCTTTTGCCACAACAGCTGCATTTTCCTCCATTTTTTGCCTCAAATTCCTTATTAAATTTCCCACTTGTTGCTCTAGAATTTCAATTCTTTTTTCTTTCTCTCTTAAAGTTGCTTCCATATTTTCTGCATGCATATAGTCTAATTAAGTGATATGCATGCCTTCTAAATCTCACTCATAGATACACAAAATTCCCCACACCAAACATACGAAGTGGGATTGGTTTGTACATTAACTTAGCATGTCATGACTTGCTGGTCTTGTCAAAGACCATTCACAAACCCACTCACTCACTCAGTCCATATCTGATTATTACATAGACATAATCTGTAGTGGGTCTAAACAGTAGCCACTATTAGGTAGGATAATAAGCCATTAAGAGGCCCAAACTGTAGCCCATTTGTAGGTAAAACATTAGCCCTTTTATGAGTCCCAAACAGTAGCTCAGTTAATAGCCCACTAGTGGGATGAAACACATATAGTAGCCCATTTACAATTAAATCTTAATTTAAATTTTCACAAACCCAGATACTATTTTATTATACTTAGTGGACTCAAACACATATAATACCCCATTAGTAGCCCACTAGTTGGCCGAAACACATGTAGTAGCCCATGTATAATTTAATTACATTTTAATTCTGACAAGTCATTTGGACATCTTATAACATATCTAGCTATATAGTTGCAGGTCCAGACACATCTGCATTCACAATTAAAATGTTGTGGGGGGAAATTATGAGAGTATGAGCTACGTTGACTTCTGTATTTCTGAGGAGATGTCATACATGGCTATCATCAACATTGCTGCAAAACTGGGATGCTTAGATGTGAAGAGAATTTACTACAAAAGGTTAGATAAAGATTTTGAAGCAGATGCTCTTGAATTAAAATTAGATAGTGATGTTAAGGAATTATATAAGTTTGCCTCATCTGATTTATATAGACATGTAGTTGTTTTCTTACAAACCACAACTGATTTAAATTATAGTAATGAAGATGATGAACAAGTTGTGCTACATGAAGATAGTGAGTCTGATGTATTAGAAAAATTTGGTGGTAGTGATGCAGAGATTGGGAAAGAGGATGAGACTTTACTTGATATACCATTAGAACCAATACCAAGTTTGGGATTTGGTATGTCTAATGCACATTGTGAACCTATTAATGATGAAGATATAGAAAATTTTTGAATGAAGGTTATTGTTCTGAGAGTATGCAGAGCTTGTGTGGGTCTGATGATGATGAGGCTGCTTATGTTGTAAATTATCCTAGATTTGATCCAGTGGACATACCAAATGTTAGATTCAGTCTAGGAATGTTATTTCAACTGGTGATGAGTTTAGAGAGGTGCTTAAAGAGTATTCTATAAGGAGATGTCAAATATAAGAAAAATAGCAAAGAAAAAATGTCACTGGTTTTCTATGACAAAAAATGCCCATGGTATCTATATGTGGGTAAGTTATCAGGCGAAGAAACTGTTCAGATTAGAGTGTACAATGACAAACACACATGCAGTAGGTCTAGGACAAATTGACATGTCAAACCAAAATGCATAGCGAAGAGATTTCTAGAGATAATAAGAATCTATCCAACATGGCCTACTAAGAACTTTGCTCAATATGTTTCTCTGAAATTAGAATATTCAGTTGATGAGTTTAAGGCCTATAGAGCATTTGCGATTGTTTTGAAAGCCATAGAAGGAATCTCTGGGGAACAGTACAATTATTTGCATGACTATTCTGCTGAAATCAAAAGAACTAACCCAGGTTCAACTGTTGAGATACTAGTTTTGGGGGGTACGTTGAAGAGTATATATATTTGTTGGACTGCTTTGAAAAGAGGATTTATTGAGGGTTGTGGACCAGTGGTGGGTTTAGATGGGTGCCACTTTACTAGGCCACATAAAGGGATTTTGTTGACTACATTGGCCATTGATGCCAATGACTGGAGGTACCCATTTTCTTATGTTGTGGTATATGTTTAAAATTATAAGAATTGGAAGTGGTTCATTAAGATGTTAAAGATTGATCTTAACATAATGAGAGATGAACACTACACTTTCATATCAGACATGCAAAAGGTACAAATAATATTATTACAGTTAGATTAAATTTATAATCATGTCAGTGTTATATATAATTTTCTAATATGTTTATTTATTTTCAAACTGTTGCTTGGTAGGGTCTTATAAAAGGAATGGAGAAGTACATGCCACTTATGGAACACATGTTTTGTGTTCGACACCTTTACAACAATTTCAAACAACAATTTAAAGGTTTGGTATTGAAGGATCTGTTGTGAAAAACAGCTAGGGCATCAACCATGAAACATTTCACAGATGCACTTGATGAGATGAGAGAATTTAATAAGGATGCTTATGACTGGCTGAAGTCAAAACCAGGTAGATATATTTACTATATGTCAACTGTGTCCATTTGTTATATTATAGTTTTTATTTATTAGATTACAAGTATTTATTATGTATCTATTGTGACAAGAGAACGATGGAGCAAAAGTCATTTTAAGGAGCACCCAAAATGTGACATACTTCTCAACAATTTGTGTGAAAGTTTCAATACAGCAATTAAGATACCCAGAGGTAAGCCAATTCTGACTATGTTAGAAGACATTAGGATTTATCTCATGGGTCTAGTGATGAAGAAAAAAGAATGTACGAGGATAAAGGATTTTTATCTTTGCCCAAAAATTCATAAAAAATTGAACAAGTTCAAAGGGGAGTATCATGGGTGGATAACAGATTGGAATGGAAATGATAAATTTGAGTGTAAAGGTCCATTTGCTAAAAGGTATGAAACATACATAGTAAGGAAAATATGTGTTTGTAATAGATGGCAATTAAGTGGTCTGTCATGTGTTCATGGGGATGTGTGTATTATGAAAATGGGTGAGAAACTAGAACCCTATGTGCATGAGTATTATACCAAATCTATTTAAATGAAAACTTACACTAATTGCCTAAATCCTCTTAATGGCAAAGAGTTGTGGCCAATAAATAATAGTGATAAGTTTTTGCCACCTCTAGTAAGTGGTGCTAAAAAAGGGAGACCACCTAGAATTAGAAGAAAAGAACCAGGAGGAGGTGAGAAAGAGAAGGAGAATGAGAGGAGGAAGGAGAAGGAGAATGATAAGAGGAGGGTAAGTAAGACTGGTACAATTATTACATGTACAACATGTGGAAAGTTAGGTCATAATCAACGGACTTGTGGGAAGGAGCCTATGCCTAAAAAGAAATATCCTAAGAAAAGAAAAGATACGACTGATGAACCTACATTAAGAGATGAAGAAGTAAATGAGCCAATGGATGGAAATTAGAGTGATACAGAGGGGGTGAAAGTGATGATGAACCTACACTAAGAGATGATGATGGAGATGGGGTTTTTTGGGGTGATAATGAACTAAGTGCACAATCTGTACAAGTAGAAGGAAGTCAAGCAAGTCAAAAAAGTCAGCCAAAAGTTATAAAGGTACACGTTGATACATTAGAAATAAAACTTACCTAATAATGTTTAGAGTATAATGTTTGACTAATATTATTCTTATTTCATATTTTTTTTTGTTTTGCAAATGCATAGAGAAAGAGTAAAAAAACAATGATGAGGCCATACAAAGGACCAAGATCAAAAACTTATGTAAATCTAGATTATGAGAATGAGATGCTTACAGAAGTGTCCACTCAAGAAAGTGTTGTGACTGCACCAAACAACCAAGCTAGTGGATGTATAGCAAAAGGAAATGGCTTTCTCCATGGTGTCATTATGAAACCATTTCAAGCCCCAAAACAGCAACATAAAGGTATTCTCTTGAAAAATGGCAACCTTCATGTTAGTGTTTTGCGTATGAAAGCTGCTACGGATATGTTGAAAAAGAAAAAATAATTTATAGTAATGAAAATTTTGTTTTTAAGTTTTTGATGGCATGTGTGTCTTAACAATGGCAAGTATGCCATAAATTTCATTTTGGAAACTAAACATAGTGCCATGTGTGGCTTTATGGCGAGTGTGCCTTTATTTTATTTTGTAGTTCTCCTTTTGATGGTATGTTTGAGCTTTTAACACAATGGCAAGTGTTCCTGAAAGGCAAGCAGCTTACTTTTTTTTTTTGATAATCAAAAACCCTCCTTTGAAGGTAAAGATGTTTCGTATGCACCAGGGTTCGAAAAGCAGCGTACTTTGTGACAATTGTTTTGTGCCTTTATGTTGTGAACATGTTAGTGATTGTGTTTGTTTTATGTAAATATTCAAGTTGAGCTTTGAGCCTAGAGCTTTTGACTATTTTTTTCTGTTCTTTATTTATTTTATGATATAACTGATCAAGCATGTGAGGCCATGTTACTATTGACTGATTTTTTGTGATTTGTTGTGTTATAATAGGATACTTAAAAGTGCATATAGAAAGACACAAATATTCTGAAAATAAGCTTAACTGCATTTTATTAATAGAACACAAATCTGCATACATATCATTTTTCATTGAAAGCATACATCATCATAAACTAACTTCATGACATCATTTTTCACCATTACATAATTTAGACTTCATTTTGGTCTTCATAGCAGCTGTAGTGTTGTCTCATTTTTCTCCTTTCACGTATTTAGATAACCCAACTTCACCCATAATACCAGAGCAACCAAACAAGCAATAAAAAATATTACTTTGTAGAACTTAGCTTTAGCAATCATTTTTGCATTTTCCACCTCCAATGCCCTCACTTTGGTAGCTAAATCAAGAGAAATAGCAGTTCAATCTAGTAAATTTTCATGATTTTTTTCCATTTCTTGCATGGTCTGTTTCATTTCTTTCATGATATTTTCCATGTCTTTTATGGTCTCATCCAAATCATTTGTTTTTGAATTTTTCACCTTCATTACCCTCACTTTGGTAGCTGAATCAAGAGAAATAGTAGCCTTATCTAGCAAATTTTCAGGATTTTTTTCCATTTCTTTCATGATATGTTTCATTTCTTTCATGATATTTTCCTTTTTTTTCTATGGTCTTTTCCATGTCTTTTATGGTCTCCTCCAAATCATTTGTCTAGTTAATAAGCGCATAAATGAGGAATTTAGCCCTATCACACATAGGTGGATCATACCAGCTAAAAAACTTGCATGTTTCATCTTTGCATTGTTAAACCTTCTACCCGGGTTGCTTTTGATCCAAGATGTAGCAATTTAGTGTTTTTTCTACAGTAACATAATATTATCAAGGGAGAAAAGAATTTATTTAGTGAGAGAGTGTGTGTTTTTGTAGAAAAAAAGGAATTTTGATGTGAGAGAGAGAGAGCTGTTTTTGGGCAACAATTGTGTATATATGAGTATATGTATATATTATATGCAGGTGAACGAAAGGGCCGGAAATAACTATCACAATTAAGATGTTTCCTTCCAATATTGGGGATAAAATTGTAACTTGGGTTATTTTAAGTGGCACATGGGATCACGTGATTGACGTCTATGAACAATTTAGACGGAAAGTACCTCCGTCATTAAAATGTGGTAGTTTGGATACTAAAAAAAGTAAATTGGTAGTTTAGGTTACAAAATAGCGGCAAACAATAGTTTAGGTAATAAAAGCGCAAAAATCCCTTTCTTTTTCTTTTAAGCTCCGATTTATCACTGTAGCAATTACCATGTTGTATAAATTTTCCGCATTTTGGTCATCAAGATCCAAAGTTTGAACCTCGCTTACATTAACCTCGTTCTCTTTGCCTGAATCGTTTATATTAGAAAACACAACGTCAGTTGAAGCTTCCTCTTTCCCATTTTTCTCTACCAAGACTTGTCTCACGGCCCTATAAACCTTATTTACCTTAATTCCTTCTTTTAAAAGGATATCTTTAACGCCATTATTTTGCACGGTTTTTTCTTTTTCTTTGTCAACATTAATCCCCATAGCCTCATTTATGCCAATATTAAACTTTCTATTCCAACCTCCTCCAACTGTATTGTTGTCTTTGCTTATTTTTTTATAGTATTCAGAGAAATCGTGCCCATGTAATCGACACTTATCGCAATATTTTGGTAACCTTTCATGCTCAACCTTCCAAGTACTGCCGAGATTATTAAATTCAGCTTTGTACATTAAATTATGAAAGATTCTAGAAGAAAATTCACATTTAAAAAACAAGTGGTTATAATCCTCATCATACTTTTTGCAGCGATAGCAGGCAACATATAAAGTGTGAAAGGGAATTCCATTTGAAAAGATAACTATGTTCTGTTTATGCGATTTGGGACATATATTTGGCAATATTTTCGTCTTGGATATTAGATAATTATATTTAGCTATAGGCTGAATCCAGACGGGAGTAAATTGGTGCAGACCTTAATAACATATTTGACCTACGGTTTACCTTTTGGTGGTGCCACATCTGTGTTGTTTAAGGGGAGAAGTTTTTTTTTATGTAGACACCTAGGGGTAGGCTAAGCAGTTGTTTTGTTTTTTTGTTTGGCCTTTTATGGTGTTTTATGGTTTGGTTTTTGTAGGAAGAGAATATGGGTTGGAGAGTTTTTTGATCCGTGTGTTTTGGTTTGTGTATATAATATATGTATACTCCCTCATATATTTACATAAGCACGCACTGAAGGGTCTCTTAAATTTTTATTACAACACTTCTTAAGATTTATCTTTTTTTAAACATACACTACAAAATAATGTTTGATTTAGTGAGAGACAAAAGCTGTCACAAGTCTGTCGCTAATTTAAAAAGCTGTCACAAGTCTGTCGCAAATTGACTAAATTGTCACAAATCCGTCACAAAAACCGTCGTTAATAAGCTCGTAACAAAAAATACCGTCACTAATCCCGTCGTTATTTGAGTATTTTTTTGTAGTGATACTCACAATATATTATTTTTAATTCCATCAAATTTGCAATATCACCGTTGGGTTCTTTTGTTCTTTCGATCATTTTCTATCACAACAACCGGCAAGCAATTTTATAACTTGCTTATTGTAATTGAATTTTAGTTTTGGTATTTTTTTTTACAAATAATATTAATGGTTAAGAATTTTTTTAATATTGCATTTTTTTTTGTATTATTTATGCTGTTTAAATTTTTTACCAAAATTGTATGATAAAATTAGTATATTCACAAAAGGTTTTATAAACAAAATTTAGTCGCTTAAGAGCATTCTCAACAGCCTCTCTAATTTTTCTCTCTACATATGACTATATATAAAAATCTAAAATTGTATAGCCTATGTTTTAAAATAGTGCATAACAGTGCTATATAAATTTGATATATATATAAAAGAAGAAAACTTTTTTTGGCCCTTTTCTTTTCTTAACCTTTTTTCTACTACCCAAAAAATTAAATAACACGTTTTTTTAAGTATAATAATTCAGAATCCATCACCATTAATCGGAATACTAGAAAATCGAAATCTTTATTAAAATAAATTTGATCTCATTGAAAAAACCACACAGATTAGTACTGTGTAACAAGATGATCATTAATAAATAGATATCAAAAAAAATTAATGAAACGAATCCCCAGCAAAGGTAAAGGAAAACAAGTGAGTACATACTAAAAAAGGTTTATTTTATTTTCATCCTTTGGAGTAATTTCGAATTAATCAAACGAATCATCAGTACGTGGTATGACTATTCAGAGGAATGAGATGTAGGCGTCGACGAGATTTTTGATCATTTTTGGAGGAAAGAAGAGATCACATGAAAGAGAAATAGAGCAAGTTCATAGGAGAAAGGAGAGTATATGTCTAGAGAGAAAGAAAAATGAAAAAGTGAGAGAAAAGAACGTGTACTCCCTTTTTATTGGCAGTTGACTGATTAAAAAAATTATAAATATCTCTGGATTGACTCTTCACATGTGAATAGTAAATTTATACATATCTACATTTTTTCTTTTCTTGAAGATAAAGAGGCCACTAAAATAGGCTGATGAGTAATGAAATTTCTCTACATATTTACATGTAGAGATAAAGAGATAAATAGCCAAATTAAATAGACTGTTGAGCATACTCTGAGTAAATTAATTTTTTTGCTAAATTGCTACTTACAACCTATAAAATTGTGTTATTATTTTATATTTTCTTGATACTCATTTAATTGTATGTTAATTTTTAAAATAAATTGGGTCACTATGGCACATAACCATGAAATAGAGAGGAGACCGAGACCCGTTGCTGATTCAATTTTGTATGAACAACACCGACATATCAGCACTAGAATATGTAATGGTGATTTACAACTTGAAATAGAACCTAGGAATGGTAAGTATTTTCCTGAAGGTTTAGATGATAGGGTCCTAAATAATTTCGAAATGGCTGGTTTTTACGGTTTATATCAACTATTATATTCGATTAGACTGGGGGTTAATTGGAGCCCTAGTAGAAAGGTGGAGACCTGAGACTCACACATTTCATTTTCCTTCTGGAGAGTTCACGATAACTTTACAGGATGTTGAAAAATTATGGGGTGTTTGTGTTGATGGATATCCCGTAATTCGTAATGATTCTCACAAATAGTTGAAGTTAAACTTTTGTGAGTAGAAAGATTACTAGGTAAACGCATGCCACCTTATGCATATAAAATAGGAGGTCTATCTCTTAGTTGGTTACAAACAAAGTTTTCAAGTCTTCATAAGAACGCAACCCATCTACAAATTTTACAGTATTCTGGAGCGATGATGTTCTTGATGTTAGGAGGGAACTTTTTATCTGACAAGTCTGGAGATCATGCTCCTCTCTAATTCTTTCTGTAACGCCTAGAGTTTGGAATTTATTTTTGTTATAACGCCTAGAGCTTACGGAGTTGTTGCGTGTCTTTTATTATGTATGAGATTGCATATAGGTATTTACCTGAGTTGAGTTTTGTGTTTTGTAGATGTTATGGAGTTGTTGAGGTAGAAGCACGTCAGCTTAGTTTACCTTATTTTCTTTTATGTGGCAGCCACTTCTTTTACATTGCTGTCTTTCATTTTGTTAGATATTGTATACAGGCGGTTACTTTTACATGTTGTGCATTATCTGAAGTTTATCTCATTTGAGTTATGGAGTTGTTACAGGTTGTGAATCCTGCATATGTTATTTCTTGAATTATGATACGAATTGTACATTTAGAATTTTTATGGCATTGTTTATAGAAGTTTATAATTCCTGGGTATAGTTGTTTAGAAAGGAAATTTCGGGACGAAATTCTTTTAAGGAGGGTTAGTTGTAACATCCCGTATTTTTATAAGTGATTTTATTTATGATTTAATTTATCCAAAAACGTTTTATTCAAAATTTTACCAAAAACCGGTCATTCGACTAATTTTTAGCCAAAAACCGAAACTCTTCCAAAAAGCTTTATTTTTAAAACCTGTTACTAATTTTTATAAATAAAAGGACCCAATAGGTTTGTTTCTAAAGATTTGTTATTTTTGAGTAGTAGAACAATATTTTTGGATTAAGAGTTAGCTTTTAAAACTTTGGGGACCAAATAGTTCGCTTCCACAAACTTTGTAAAAACAGTTTTTTCTAAACCTAAAATCAGCCACTTTTCATTCTAAAAACCTAAATCAAAACAGCAAAATAGAAGAGAGAAAAAGAGAGAAAAGAGAAGAAGAGAAGAAGAGGAAACCACCGTTAGCGGGTTCATAACAAAAGCATCTCCTCTACGCTCTAAGGTAACGGGGGTTATCCATTGCGACTAGACGAGGGTGTATGTCAGAATTATGTTTTACGATTATTGTTAATTGAGGGTTTTTGCCTTTTATCTTAAATATGTTCTTAATTGGTTAATTGGGTTTAATTGTTGGATGTTTTAATTCACTTGTTTGATTTTGGATTAGTTGTGGATTTAATCTTTTGATTTCGGATTAATGATAATATTAATGGGTTGCGTGTTATATGCGTTGATTATGTATTATTATGGTGGTTGATAGAATTGGGTAAATTATTGTCGAATAAAGATGAGTTTTATATTATGCATACAAAGTGTTTGTTAAAATGCCTGAATGAGTTTTTATGTTGTTGAAATGATTGGCTAGTTGTGAATCTAGCATCTATGATTATGGTTTATGTTGTATTACGTTAAGTGACGTATGAGTTTATGTTAGTTGAATAGTATAATATTATTGGCCGAGGCCTTGTGATTTAGCTGTAGTGGCAATGGTCTCTGTCTCTTCCTAATTCCGGGGACAGAAGACGGCCGAGGGGATAGGGAATGACTCGTCTTACGGACCGGGGCGAGTGGCGTTAGAGGTCCCAGTGTGCACTATATTTACTTTTATGTTAGCAATGGTCTATGTCTCTCCCTAATTCCGGGGGCATAAGACGGCCGAAGGGATAGGGAATGACTCGTCTTACGGACTGGGACGAGTGGCGTGAGAGGTCCAAGTGCGCACTATAAATCTACTTTTATGTTGCAATGGTCTCTGTCTCTCCCTAATTCCGGGGACAGAAGACGGCCGAAGAGATAGGGAATGACCTACCTTACGGACTGGGGTAGGTGGCGTGAGAGGTCCATGTATGCTTTAGATGTATGTTGTTGTTATCTAATTTATTTAATTTATCCCGTTGTAGAATGTCTTTATATTTCTCTTTATACGTCGATTATCGTAGTTGTAGAATTTGTGGGCTCTTGCATTTATGGGATGGAGTGACGGTATTTGTGGTGGCGTCCCGTCTAGTTATGTGCGTGGGACTCACCGTTACAATTTTGTTGTTCAGGTACATTATAGGTTGAGGCGTTTGGTTAGCAGCTTTAGCAATGCATCACATGGGCTCGGGGCTTCCGCTTTATTTTCATTTAGATTATATTTTGAGGTTGTAGCCTACGGGCAAATTCATTCGTTTGTTATTTTCTTACCTTTTATAAAACTTGGCTTGTAGCCGTGTTTGGCAACAGTTTTATTTATTTGACAATCGTTCCTTTAGCTCGCAATTTATTTCTTTTAAAAATTCAAATTTTGTACCAACAGGTTCCATTTTCTTTTGTTTTAAAAAGGTCATGCCTCGATATCCGTGTTTATGGAATTTGGGGCGTGACACTTTCCGTTTCTAGAAGACTTTTTGTTTTGTATTCAATTAAGTTGGGGCTCGGCTATTCTTGATCATGTTCCTCTCCAATTCTTTCCGTTTCTAGAAGACTTTTTGTTTTGTAGTCAATTAAGTTGGGGCTTCGCTATTCTTTCTCATTTATATATGATGTTGTGTCATGCATCGACAATTAAAAGTAGTAAGAAAACGCATATCACACATATAGATGGCCCTCTTATTCTTTTCCAAGTATGGGTGTGGACAAGATTCATAAATATTTATCCTGTTCGAGACCTACCAGAAGCACCAATGGACGGACGAGTATATACATATGGATATAGGTAAATACTTCATTTTTATTTTTATCTATTCATTTTATAAAAAAAATTATATAAACGTATGAGTTAATATTTCTTTTCTATAGGTGGATTGTCGCTGCGAAGCGATATAATTGTGAAACGACGCGTCAAAACCGAAAATGTTTTCGAGACCAGTTTGATGACTTGAAAGATAATCAGGCAGTTTTTAGTTTTTGTAAACTTATTTTGTATTCTTTTTCATATTCTTAATTATATTATAATTATTTTAATAAAATAGATTGTTTGGATCCCGTACAACAATGTGATGAATACTTTGCCCAACATCTGTATAGCTGGACATTTCATTTGGCGCAGTCGCTCGCCTTTGATATACTTTAGATGTGTAGAGTTCCATTATCCTGACAGGATACTTCGGCAATTTGGATTCATAGAAAATATGACTCAGAAACCAATTCGGTATGAATTAGGATGTGATTTTGCTCATTGAAAAACTCGCCAAGGTAATTCAAAAATTGACTGGTATGCTAAAAATAATGAATTTGTCAAGTTGTGAGAAGATCGACGCGATTATGTAGTAGATGGGGATGTTGGTAACTTACATGTAGCAAACAGTTGTATGAGATGATACAAAAAAATTACGCGGCTACATATTGGATAAACTGAAGTAATACCCCCTACCCAAAGATTCATGCCAGTGGCAGGATATCATGAACGCATGGTAAAAAAATTAATACATTCGACAATTCTTTTAATGAAACAACATACTTTTTTCTTTATATTAAAATGTTTTTTTGTGGGTAGATACATGTTATAAATTACAGAGGTCTCATGTTATAAATTACAGAGCTCTCTGTGACAATCCAACAAACCCTATCCACGAGAAACTTCTCAGGACTCATTATTTTTCAGTGTTGGCGCTACCAATTCCTGACCGTGGAGAATCACCACATGTACCACCAGCACCACCACCACAGTCACCCGAATTTCCACCATCACCGACTTATAATCCTTTTTCGTCAACTCCTTTAGGTGATCCATATGGCCCACAGTTTTCCATTAATAATGATATGCAACACGATCAACCCATGGTTTTTTATCCAAATTTTGGCCAATCATTCGACCTAAACCAGGCGAATCCTTTTTATGAAAATTTTGGCCAACCATTTTTTCAAAATATGACAGGGCCATCACGCCATGATCCAGGACAGTCTTCGTGCCAAAATCAAGACCCGCCAACCAATACAGATGAAGACATTGGACAATCCACCTTTAATTTCTTATTTCACTAAATTCTTTCTTTTTTAATATGTATTTCGTGTGTGCTTTTTATTTTATTTTTATAAGGTACGTAGAGACCGCATATTCGTGTGTACTTTTTCAAAAATTATTGTCGTGTGGTTAATATTGGCGTATTGTAGTTTTTAGAGTATTGCAAAATTTATGTGGCACAATCCAAATATATGGTACAATGAGTAATCACTAAATCATATATAAAATAGTAAATTAAAAAGATATGTGTTACTCTTTTCCTCTGTATATTGATCGAAATTAGGTTGTAAAATATTGGTTTGAGATGGAAAATGGAATATTGGGTGGTTCTATTATATAAACATCATACATAGCGAAGAGAAACTAATGTATCACAAAGAAGAAAAATAAGGAGTTTCGTAATTACTATAGTCGTTTTATTTTGTAATTAAAATAAAACCACTATACTAATTAAAAAGTCTCACAAAGTGTAACTAATAAACAATAGTTGAAGTAAGAAACAAACTTATTTATCAACAAAATTCTTTAAAAAAATACAAAGTTAATCTTAATTTTCAGATTGGCTCATAAAGCGTAAATTTATATATCTTTGTAATTGTTGTTGGAGAAGAATTTTCCAAGATCCAGCTTCGTCGGTTTTCCAACTAATACATTTGGAGTTTATAGGAGGCAGCGGGGGACTAAGACACGGTGATAGGTGAACAAAATGATTGTCATTCACGTGAGCGATACATACTGTTTGTGGGTATTACGCCGGGGGGGGGGGGGTGCGCCAAGGATCAATGTCTGTGAATCTCGAGAAAGAATAACAAATACTACATTATATGTGAATGCAACAAGGTGACCCATATCTGATACCGTGAACCAATATTATTGCAAACAACTGCAAGTTTCCGAAAAAGTTAAAGAATGGTAGCATTTATTAAAAGTATTTTCTCCAAACATTAATCGATACACATCTTGGTATGCGAACAACTCATTACAAAGCTCTCCTCATACCTGAAACCAAGGTTTCTTTATATTTAATGACTTTGATATTGCACGAAAACCACAATGTCCATCACCTTCGACATCACTTACACCGTTTATAAATTTGTGCATTAGTGGGAGAAATTCAGCCAAATAGCCAAGAGGGTTGGGTGGATCAAAAATAATTTCATTTGGATTTTTCTCCTTTCAGGATTGTCTTTTCTTTCGTGGAACTCGAAGGGCAGCTGGTGTATACGAACTATGCCTGGCTTGAAATGCATGTCCATCGACATGTTCAAATGGGAAGGATCTCTGCGCATGGATGTTTCTTGCTTTTTATTCGCTGAAGGTCTTTCACGACCTTGTTTTTTTGGTTGGGGCTCTACAACTGGAGTCGTAGAAGGGTTGTATGTCGGGTTAAATTTATTTGTGTTTTGAAATGCAGTCACAAACTTAGCTACACCAGGCATACACTTTAAACTATCGTCGAATGAATTTGAATATGAGATATCAAGTTTTGTCCAGAATGCAGTCACAAACTTATCTACAATAGAAATACCTCTAGAGATATCGTGTGCACAAGGTAGCCCGTGGCTCACTCTCAGTCGGCATCCACAATACTCAATGTCATTGAATGCAATATCGTTGCACCGATTCATCTCATCAGCAATATGTTGCAATCCAGTTGTTGATACATAGCCTCTTAATTGTCGAAATATGGGATCTTTATGTACATGTTGCTCAAAATTATGACTTTTCTTCAAATTTCGCTTATTTTCGTAAACTCAGAGTCGATCATTTCGTCAATGTACTGGAATATTGTTGCTAGATTTCTCATCGAACTACGAAGATATCTTTTCAGTTTTGAAGGTTGTGCTTCAGCTCTATTTGTTGTACTGTTTTTGTAATGCATAGATTGATTAGTCCAAAATGCAACAAATTTTACCTTATCAATCAATTCCCCTATATATTTTAATGCAATAGGATATCTCCTGTACCCAGTACCCATTAATTGGGTGTTGGTGTGATACTCTTCAATGGTGTTGGAATCCACAATCAGTCTCCACTGTATCTTGAATGTCTTTCACGCACTTCCATGTGTACTCTTGCAATTTACTTTAACGTTACTAAAAAATACAATGGTGACTGCTTGCATAATAGACAAATCTCTATCCGTCAGAATGACCCGTGGCTGGTCACACCCATCCAAAGTTTGTCATAGACAGTTTAAGGCCCATACATAATTATCAATTTTTTCTGACTGCATGATAACAAATGCAACAGAAAAACTATCCCTTGTGGATGTGACACCAACAATTTCTAACAACGGGAGTCTGAATCTATATATATAGGGAAATGATTGTAACTACTCTACAGAACGACTATGCGCAAAGAATACGTCTTGTAATTCATCTGTTTTATTATTATTTCTCAAGATCCATAAATAATATTTTGTTTGAAGAAGATGAAGCAATTGTTGTATCTGAGTTCTACCGGCATATTGAGAAATACGAATCTTACTATGAGCATTATTAATGGTCTTGATAGTAGACTTGTTTTGTGGATTTTCTTTCTTAATAGCTGCCAATATTTCAGTAACCTTAATGTTTTTAAAAGACATAGTCTCCACTATCTCTCACTCATGTTTTGTTAGCATATCAATATAAGCATGACCTTCTTCGTAAATTATACGTTGATGGTTGTGAACTCCATTAACAACCTCTATTGTCCAAACATTATTGTGCTTATGACCTTTCAAACGAAATGCACACATCATTTTTTTGGTACTTGAATTTTTTGTATAAGTACTTGTAGAATTTTTTGGAGGCCTATATGGACCACCCCTGTCACAATCAAGATATAATCTTGGCTTAGAAAATAAACCCGAATTGGAGCTTCCAATTGCTAAAATAAACCCTAAATTACATGCAGTTGCTTTTGCATGATCAATCAATTCTTGACGATGTTCGAAAACCTAAAATAATTTACAAAACAAAAATGTTCTTATAACCAGCCATAAACATAATACTGAAATAAAAAAACTAAAATTTTAGTGTTAAAACATACCAAATTTATCTGAAAATGACTAGTATAGTCGAGGTAACTATTATCTTCTTTATCCGAATAACCGGACATACGCAAATCTTCGCCCCAAGACAGAAAATTATATTTCATATTAAAAACTAACCTTATAATACAAAAAATAAGAAATGTTTTAGAAAAAAATTATGTACTATTTAAGAGAATACGATCGTTGGTGAGTTTATATTCTCAATCCACCCTCCTTTTATAGGAGATGATTTTGAATGGTCTATTCATTTAAAATTTTAGAATCACCTATGAATGCGTACCGAGTTCGATTACTTTCAATATAAAATCATGGGCAATGAACTGTTTCAATATAATATGCTACTGATTTCTTATTTTATTACTTTAATTTTAAAATTAACGGTTTAACGTATAACACGTATAAAAAATTGTGGGTATTATATGAATCGCTAATTGGTAATATACACGGTTGTTTTTTTCGAAAAAGTTGTGATTACCAAGAAAAAGCAGCAAATGGAGGGGACCTACCCCTTCTATTTTGGTCAAACCAGCGGTTTTGACCTGCTGGTTTAGTCTGGACCAAATTTTGGCCGTCTGTAAAAAGCATGATCCTTATATTTAGGCATAATTATATTTAAATTTGACAACCAAATCATTTTGTGCATGTATATATCCCTCTGTAGACAATTTTACGTTTGTCTTCAAGAATTTGTCCCAAAATAGAGAGGAGGTTGTAATGTACTTCTTCCGTTGATCTTCCTCCATAAACCTCGTTCCCCATCCAATTCATGTTACCAAAAAGAAATAAGCACGTGACACACACGTGATATGCATACAACAAAACAAACAAAACCCCCCCCCCCCCCCCCCCCCTATTTACATTTTCTTATCCAAGTGGATGAGCGAGTAGTAAAAAGCCAAGTAAAATTGGCAAAAAAAATTACATTTAGTGTATTGTATTATCTGTTTTTAACGATTTATGTACTAGACTACCAAAGTTAACAATTGACGTAATGAACTATCATAATATTCACAGTTCAGGTTAGGGGTGGCATTTTTTACCGACTTGTACCAACCGACCGCTTTTCGAGCCGAACCAATCAAGTCGGTACCAAAAGTTTGGTATACCGACATTACAATACGGTACAACCGAACCGATCTTTGAAAGTCAGTTCGGTTTCGGTATTCGTTTAGTAAGTTCGGTATGGTACCGATTCAAACCGAAATATTACAATATACTATATAGACAAATAAAATAAAAGACTTATATACACTTAATTATTAATGTTGTTATAATATACTTATATTATTTATTTATTGAATACTTATAATATTTTTATCTATTTATAACTTTTATTAGAAAGGTCTATTAGTGTCTACTATTTCATGCAAATAAAAAAGAAATGTAACAATAATATAAATAAATATATATTTTTAAGCTACTATTTTTAAAACTTTATACTATGTTTTTTTTTTCTCAAAACGCACCATTTTTCTATCATCACTTGTAAACTCAAAAATTTGGTATAAAACCGAAACCGAACCGAACCAACCGAATAGTTTGGTATACCGAAAGTTCGGTATACCGAATTTTTTGGTTCGGTAATGGTATAAAAATTCTC
The DNA here is from genome assembly GCA_963920805.1 of Primula vulgaris. Taxonomy (NCBI): domain Eukaryota; kingdom Viridiplantae; phylum Streptophyta; class Magnoliopsida; order Ericales; family Primulaceae; genus Primula; species Primula vulgaris. The sequence continues at coordinate 28,652,036 of OY987219.1, forward strand.
AAACCAAACTAGTTTGGTACGATATCGGTATGTAGTAAAAAAGTTCGGTACCGAACCGATTCCACCCCAAGTTCAGGTACTACCGTTAATTTAGTTTGATGAAAATTAGTTTAACTTTTCATTTCGGTTACATTCTTTGTCATTTGTATAAATTTAATCATGTCTTTTCGAAATATTACAATTTACAATGTTTTTACTAAAACACATACATATAGATACATAATAAGTATCTCAGTTTAAAAATCATATTATTTGACTTGATTTTTTTTTATTTTTTTTCTAAAATAAAAAGATTATAATCTCTTTTTACATTTTCTCTAAAACGAAAATAAAATAAGTTTTACATTTATGACATTCGAGTAAAAATTATTTGAGACCACATCACTATTTAAATACTTTCATGAAAAAACGGCAAGAAAATTGTTGTTTTTTTCGAAAAAGTGTTCATTTTTTGTAAATAGAATATTTTTATAAGTATTTTTAATTTCTTTTTATACACAAATATCATCTAAAATTTACATTATTTACAATAATATGTATACATGCATTATATTATATATTTTTTTATACATACATTAATATAACATATATATATGTGTGTTATTTACATACATACATACACACATATATATATATATATATATATATATGATATAATTATATATTTTTGAATTTATATTAAAATGAGACATTTCAGAAAATTAAGTGTTAGATTTATATAAGTTACAAACAATATGACCAAAATAAAAAATGAAACTAAATTTCATCCAACAATATCTGAATTAATTTTTATACGTGACAGGCACAATATAAACGGGATAAACTAAAAAGTGCAAAGTTGTTTGCTAGAGGTAAGCAATGGATCCACAACTTATTTTCCTATTCGTGGTAAGTGGAGATTTTTCCCATTCACGGTTGGAAGAAAAATCTAAATTTGAAGAGCAAAGAATATTAGGAAAAGGACAAGAAAATACACTCAAACTCCTCGTGGGCTTGTCTCTGGTACTCTTATATCTGACGATAAACAAGTATGCCAGCTCAAATAGCCCACGTGATATACACACTGCCCATCACGTGGAATTTAACAAGATTCACGAGGCTATAGCTATGAACTGTTTGTTCTTTTTGGCCCACACTGATTTTTTTGTATGGTTAGTGGGACTAGCTACAATTTTGCGAATCCCAACGCGTTTCTGCATAATTCCAAAGGACATTATAAAAATTGTATGCCTTTTGTCAATATATCCTCAAAGTTTTAATTTTAAGGCTTAATTAAACATTGGTGTATTAAAAATAAAACTATTTAAATATTAGAAATCTTATAAAATTTAATTAAGTATTGCTCAATTATTACTAAAATCAATTAATCATTGGTCATCTATCTAATTAACCAATAAAAATAAAAATAAAATACAAAAAATAGGTAAAACTAAAAAAATAAAAAGATAAAAACTAAAAAAAACGAAAATACCAAAACAAACTGAAAAAACCTTTAAAAAAGTTGGAAATTTGAAATAACAACAAAAAAATAGTAAAAAATCCAAGAAAAATCCAAAAATCCAAAAAACCAAAAAACCAAAATCACAAATAAAATGAAATGAAAAAAATTTAAAAAAACCGGGAACCCGAAAACCTAAAATTGGTATAAAAAAAATTAAAAAAGACCCCTAAAAATCCAAAAAATCCAAAATCACAAAACAATGAAAAAACGTTCAAAAAAATCGGGAATCTAAAAAATGTTAACAAAAAATTAAAAAAAAACCAAGAACAATCAATAAACCCAAAATATAAAAGAATGAAAAAAAGTTTAAAAAAGTCGGAAAAAGGCAGAAAGTCTTAAAAATGTTAACAACTTTAAAATAACTTGCAATTGTTTTTAAATGACTCAAAATGACTTAAAAATGACTCAGACTATTTTTAAAATAACTGAAAATGACTCAGACTGTTTTTACAATGACTATAAATGACTCAGACTGTTTTTAAAATAAATTAAAAGGACTCAGACTATTTTTAAAATGACTAAGTCTGTTTTTAAAATTACTCAGACTGTTTTTAAAATGACTTAAAATAACTCGGACTGTTTAAAAATGATTTAAAACGACTCAGACTGATTTTAAAATGACTTAAAATGAGTCAAACTATTTTTAAAATGAATCAGACTATTTTTAATATGAATTAAGACGACTCATGCTATTTTATTTTTTTTGTATTTTTGGAATTTTGTTGATTTTAGATTTTTTGGGATTTTTAAAATTTTATTCGTGTTTTTTCGGCGTTTTGCCTCTTTAAAGTTTTTTCATTTTTTTTTCTTGAATTTTTCCATTTTTTTTCTAGAATTTTTCCAATTTTTCTTATTTTTTACATTTTTATTGTTTAGTTATGGTAAATTGACCAATTATTCATTAGTTCCAGTTTTATACAACAATCGTTAATTAAGTTGTAGATAAACTAACAATCCAAAATTTACCCTAATTTCAACCACCTTTAGAGAATTGGGCTTACTAAAGGATTATACGAAACCATCGTGTTGTGCCAATTTACCCCGAACACACTGTAAAGATATACTCCATCCGTCCCCAAAAATATGGCCCCCTTTGTATTTTTATCAATATTAAAAAAAGTTAGTTGGAATAATTAATCTGGTTACAATTTTACTAATTTACCATTTGAATAATATTAATGTTTAATATTAGTTGTTATTAATGCTCATTTAATATAGATATATTTGGAATTTAACCATAAAAACCACATCGTAATTGAAAAATGGGACCATAATTTGGACAAGTACAAAAATAAAAGAGACCATTTTTTTGGGATTCATGGAATACTGTTTTATATAATTAAATATCCGGTTTGGCTAATAACTATTTCCGGGACATTGTTTAGCATTTAATAAGTTTTCAAAATCAAGTTGCATCAAATAAAATAATAGTTGTATTTGTATATACGATCTTATTTATTACCATAACATTATATAGTATTACCAAATATATATGTATATAATTTTACTGAAGTAAAGGAAATGTTATTAGTGGATTACTATATTAAACGTTTTAAAACATAACACAAACATTCTTAACCAATGTCTAAGGGACATTGGTTAGTTTTTCCCATACTACAATGTTATGGTAGTATACAAGATCATATACTATAAAGGGAAAAGTTAACCAATGCGCCATATGCATTGGTTAAGTATGTTTAGGTTATATTTTAAAACGTTTAATATAGTAATTCATTAGTAACATACCTTTACTTATATAAATTACATACATGTATTTGGTAATACAATAACGTTATGGTAGTATACACTGTTTCAAAAGGCGGACGAGGCGACGCCTAGGCGCTAGGCGACAATTAGCCGTTCCGCTTTTATGTAGGCGTTTGACATTGTAGTTTATTTCAGGTATAACCCGTATTTGATGGGCCAACCCCGTTTCAATGGGTTAAAAAAACATCTAACAAACAAAAGTACATATTAAGCCTAATAAACTTAGGTTTGTAACAAACCCTCTTTTTTTCGATCGACGTGCAACCTATTTCCTAAATCGATGTACAAGGATTGAACAATGAATAAACTAGACGTGTCAATATTGAACAACTTAGGATCTATCCAACCAAATTGCAGACCATTTAAATATTTCTTGATATTGGTTGATGAATTGACAATACTTGCTAAACTTCTGGCCCTAATCATTAGGTTAAGGAAATTTCATAGAGATTATTCCATTAAGTCAATTCAACTTGATAATACGGCAGAGTATTCGTTGAAAACTTTCGGTATGAATTTGTAAATTTATCTTAAACATTCAATTGCTTATGTTGTTTCCCAAAATATGTAATACACACGAAACTACTCGTTTCGACGTGTGGTTCACTAAAAAATTAGCTCAATAAGAGACGAAGATGATGAAAGTCTTTTTTCCAATGCCTAACAGAAAGGTGACAGGTTTCACTTCTGTTGCGGAGGTCATTTCATGACATATGTGTGATAGTTTTGGTCATCTCTCACTGAACCTCCTCTAATAGTGGTTACGAAAATTTACATGTTGTTGCTGCATTGGTATGTCTGAAACTTATGTCCACCCAAACCTTATCCACGTACGAGTTGGTAATTGGATATAAACTTGATATCTCGTATTTATGGGAAAAAATATATTTAGTGTACTGTACTAGCTGTTGTTAACGATTTAGATATCAGACTACGAAAGTTAACAAATGACGTACTAAACTGTCTAAATGTTCCCAATTCAGGTACCGCCGTTAACTTAATTGGATAGAAGTTAATTTCATTTTTCATTTTGGTCCTAGTTGTTTGTAACTTGTATGAATTTAATTATGTGTTTTTAAAATGTTACAATTTACAATTTATACTTTTTTACTAAAACACATACATATACATCCATATTAAGTACCTCAATTATATATATATGTGTGTGTATTTGCGGGTGTATGTCAATATATATATATATATATATATATATATATATATGAATATATATATATATATATATATATTTATGAATTTATGCTAAAATGAGATATTTTAGAAAATTCAAGGTTAAATTTAGGCATATTATAAACAATATGACCAAAATGAAACTTCAAACTAACTTTCATCCATTTTAATTAACGGAAGTACCTCAATTGTTAATTCTCATAGTCTGATACCTAAATCGTTAACAGCAGATATTACAGTACAATAAATGTATTTTTTTTTTCCATATTTATGTTTGTTGAGGTGTTTTTAAGCTGTCAAAGGTTCAAATTTTGGACCTAAAAAATAATGGGACATATATGTCAATTATGAAATCCATATTCTTAATTCTCTTTACAGCTTTTGAGAGGTGATCTTTTTACTACAAGAATGATGGTTGTGACCTTTTTCATGAGACTGTATTTCAATCGTTCGGAGGAGAATTGCACGTAAACTTTGATAAGAAACAATATGAGTCTAAATAAATAATATACAAATAAACGAGTCTATCATTCAGTCACTGTCTCTTTAAAAGTTACAAGCAACATCTTCTCAAGCTTGTTGTCAAGGGGAAAAAGGGACTCAGACTCCCCCAAAGTAAAAGAGTACTCAGACCCTCCCAGTCATAACAATTTAATTAGATTTATTTTGATATGATGAATGAAAATAGATTAATTCTAATAAGATAAGATTACACCAGATCTTTTCTTAAGCCCCATGTCATTTATATTATTCCTCCAACGATATATTCTCTCATTTCACTTACCAAAACCTACTCCTCCGAACATACATACATATATATATATATATATATAATTAATTAAAACTAAGATAATGAGAGAATTTTTTTACAAAGAACATTATTCTTTTTTTATTTTAATTCACGGTAGCTCACACAAGGGTTTCCAATATTTTATTAGAGTTTTAGGAGTTAATATATTTTAATGTTGTATTTTTATTTATATTTAAGGGTAGGCCACACAAAGAGTTCCCAATATTTTATTAGTAGTTGATATATTTTAATGTTATATTTTTATTTTTTTAAGGGGTATGTCACACAGGTTCCCAATATTTTATTAGTGTTTTAGTAGTTGATGTTATATTTTTAATTATATTTAAGGGGTATGCGTGCTACACAAGTGGTTTCATTCTTTTTTTAGAGTTAATTTTATAGTTTCCGATTACCGTATTTTAAATTATGATATATATCTGGTGTATTATTTTAGTTTTTATTTTTGTTAACCATTAGAGTAAAATGAACCAGATAAATGAGAAGTGGAGGACTCTTCTTTAAGGAGCAGTGTGTTGCTCCCATTTCTTGTCAAGGACGGCACTTAACAAAGCACGTCGCTCTCTGTAATAGGACAGGTCATTGCAAGAAAAGAAGAATATTCTATGACTGGAATATGTATTTATGTAAAATCTAAAAGATAAATATGCATTCTCTTAATATATATAACTAAGTAATAAACCACAAAATACACTTCTTGAATGGATAACGGTAAACTCTTATTAGTAGAGGGGTTATTAGCTAGGTTGCCAAATGTCAACACTTTGAGAAACAAAAGTGGGAATGACAATGTAAACGAGACGTGAAACACGGAGTAAAATATAAATGGGAAGCTATAAACGGTTTAGTTTAAAATTTTGAATAAAGTAAATATAAAGTTTATAACACTCCCCGAATTTATGAATTATAACATGATGATTTGAACAAATATTTGTTTCTTATATTCAATAAGCTATAATAACTACCATTTCATTTGAGTATGTAATAAGAGGTAAAATAAATTAATAAAAAGATACTCTTTTATGAACTCATTTTTCATCATATTTTTGATGCACTTTATTTGGTCTATTAAAAAAAATTATACGACAAGTTTATTAAATACTTTATAAAAAAATCATTTGCATATTATATATGATAGTTCAAAAAAGAAAAAAAAATCGGTTATACAAATTTCACCTTACTACTTGAAATGTTCATAAAACTGTTCTTCAACAAGCCACCCAAAAAAATTCGAACTTCGTTATCTCTTGATTGCACAGATAAGAAGAAAGCACCCGAGAATGGTCGATAAAAGGTGATGCTAGCCGCAGAATATGATTCAACCTGATGTTCTTCGAGATACGTAATTAACAAAGTTGGATGACCCATGTATAACAAATTAGCCTATTAAAAACAATTTATGATCAGTCAATAAAATGTGTGAACACTGAAAGTCGACACTAGAATAACAACATTTTATGTTGATATTTCTGTTACCAATTTAGTCACATGGTCATAATATAGCTACAGTCTATCATTTTCTCGTATAATGACGAGCTACTGTTTAACCAATAACGTCGATAGGTTGTTCAAAAGACCAAAGTTTATTATTTGCTACGGGGTGTGCTTTTACAATATCAGTATTAAAGGCTTTGGTAAATGTTGTATTAAATTGAAATTGATGCTGGTAGTGTAGAATAAATTAATACTGTATAAACTATTTACATTCTTCAAGAGTAACAATTACAGTTTCTTATTTGAACGTACAAATTAAAAAAAAATAAAAAAAAATGATGGCATGAAATAATCCTATTTTGCTTAAAATGAACTACCAAGAATTATTCTTTGGTTTTTGGAAAACAAACCCAACAATTGAAAAGAGTTATAATTAATCATGCTAAAAAAATTTCTTCGGAGAGATAGAAGCTTATTCTCGTATAGAAAAGAACATTTTTATAATACAAATTTGAAATTAGAAGTTAATATCTTACACATGCTATTTTTAGGTGTCTTCTCGATGGCAAATGTCTATTAAATTTACAGCGTAGGTCATGTATCCTTTTGGATTTGAAATTTTGAATAAGAGTCGCAAGCTTTCTGAAGAAAATAAGAGTTTTAAGCTCGTTTAATTTTTCTCAACAAGATGACTAAATATAAATTAACACACTCCCAAAACGTCTTTTTGAAGCCTTTTTTTGAGTTTCACTTTACCATATGGTATAACATTGTTTCTCATGAAGGCACAATTAAAATGTCTAAAAGCCAGAATAATCAATGGACCCTTAATATTATCTATCATCCATATAAAAAACGCATCAAGTTTTATGCATACGTAGACGCTAATATGTGGTTCAAAATATCTTTTCTCATCTCACTATTTATAGAAGGGGCTCTCTGTATGGTGTCTTTCATTTCCAAACAAAAAAGATATGCATTTCCAAGATGCTGCCTTTATCTGCATTTACACCTGCACCTACTGATGATTTAGTCTCTCACACATTACTTGATTTTCATTTCTCTTCTCTTTCCTCTAGCTACCAAGAGAAATAGAGATGAAACTATGATTAGGTGTTGGTGCATATGCAGATTAATGCCATTTTGGGTTACTTTTATCTTTTAAATCTTCATATATCTACACACAAAAATATGGGTACGTTCTCACCGTAGAAGGAGTTTGTAACTGAACAACATGCTGTGGCTGGTCAAGGTAATAATCTTAAACTGATTTTCAAAATGGTTCAATCTCTAAAATGAAAATACACGTCAAGACTCAATTAGGTACTCTGACATTCACCCTAAATTGCGAATAAACATTTGTATTTTGATATTTACATTGAGTTTGTAGGTAAGCATTCCCCGGTTTTTGATGGGGGAGTGAGAGTACTTCTTAAACCGACATAATACTTACATAACGTAATTGTATGTTTTAGACATTAACATCATAATATGAAACCCTAAATTGTGTTAAGGAAATAATGTAACTCCTCAATTAGGTCAAAATTGATTGTTTCTTTACATGCTAAGTTGGACAAAAACAAGATCATATGTAATGCTTATAACTAATCCAGAGACTTTCAACATATAGTTTTGACTTTGAAACAAGGTTAGATATGCACGGTGGAGGATTACTATTGACTTAATTAAAACAAGATATAGTCAAAAGATTTCTTCTGTACGATCAACGGAAATTTAAGTGAAAGGGTTTCTTCGCTGTTTATGTCATTGTGTAGGACTATTCACCTATTAAAACCCACTGTCATAGTCTGGTTTTGTTAAAAGGTACACAGCTAATGATATACACTAACCAAACTTTTTTTAATGCTCATTCTAACGAAAAAGAATTTTGTTATTTCACCACCCCCTTTTATTATATTATTTTTAGTCTATTAGGTAACTTCTTTCTGTTAATCCATCAGGGATTATACTTCTATTTTGCACCAATTTTATTATTTTAATTGTAAGATCTGAATCGAGAAGATTCAGAAAATGAAAACCTCTTAACATATTAATTCAAACAAATAAATTCTAAACCCTCAGTTTACAAGTACTCACAACCAATCTCCTATTTCTTAGTTCTTCGACTACACACACGACTCATATTTTAATTATGGCGTGCCCTCTTACAAGTCGTAACTTCACAGGCACTTGAAAAAACCGGTGCTTGAAGACAATCATTCCGTTCTATTGCCAGGACTATGTATATCCTGAATCAAGTCTGCACTCTGGTCACTTTGGACCACGTTGGACCACGTTGGTGAACCTAACCGACAGACCATTTTACATTGAACTTCTTATAGTTGTTGAATATTCAAGTTTGCATGGATGTTAATCTACCCTATTGGTATAATATATAGTAGTCCTCAGGGTCAAGTTTTATTAATAAGTTAGGTTATAATTCTTTCAGTTAGCTTCTCTCATTCTCTGTGCAACTTAATTTAATCTTAGTATGAAAGGATAAATAGATGATTTTAATACATCTTCAATGAATGTTGTTCCTTCTAGTATATTCTCATATGCTTTATATATATATAGTGGCACCATAATTGGGATGTTTCACCTGCTGCAATCCTTGAAGTATTTATCCTGCATAGTTCAACAAATTAAAGTTGCAATCATGATATGAGTCGGTGCATACCTATGATGAGCCTTTACAGAGGTATAACTATTTCTGTTTCAACCTCGAAGAGAAGTGTGAATTTTCCTCACCAATTATTAAAAAGAAAATTGTTATGAACCTTGTTCCTGAGTTATCAAATGTGATCGGGGGTATTTTCTCTCTTAAAACTCTCGTAGAACATAAGCAACATAGTATATTAGTAGAAAATTTCAGTGTATAGCGGGCAGATAGTTATCGATATAATGTCTTAGGACGCCTTACTTGCACGCATAGAGTAACTAGATGATCAGAACTAGTTTTGCTTAACTTAGATCCAAACCCACATTTTCAAAAAAAAATGACTCCCTACTAATATCAATTTCAATATTGTAAATTCTTTCCAAAAATAGTACTGATCTTTTATTCCAACAAGTGAATCAATTTAGTCAAATTCTTTAAGACCATCTTAATTACTAAAATCAAGATAATAATTAGTTGACCTCGTACGTAATTTTGGAGCATCTCCACCTTAATCTTTTTGTTTAGCAATAGTGTTAATTCACCCCCTATTATGTAATACTAAGAATTCTTTTAAAAATTCCATAGTTCTTGAGATGTGGATTTAACACAAACCATTTAAATCCACATTAATAGCAAAATTTAGGCGCTGATTATTCAGCTTTTGCACTATAATGTTCATATCTACTTAAAAAAACAACTCAAGTCTCATAGAACTCCAGAATAATAAGAGAGAAACAGAGAAATGCAACAAAAAAAGAGACGGGGATATTAAGAAAATAAGAGAAGATATAGAGAAACCTTGATGAGAAAGAGACGGCCTTATGGCTATAGTTACTTTAGTCTCCAAAAGATTTTCACCAACAATGCTTTTCCCATTGAGTTTCTTTAAATTTTACATTTTGATCTTTCAAGAATAATATAATAGACTTGTGCAATAGTTTGAGCTTGTAAGCTTGTTGCTTATATATAAGAATCGAGCCTGGGTTAAGAGTTGTGTTAGGAGAGACAAAGTTCCTTTACTTTTTTTTGGAAGTTGACAAAGTTACTTTATAGTCTACATAAGTGTAATATTAGTTTCTAAATCCCTCATGTTTATTTGAATGGATATCAGTGAAATCTCTAAATTATATACTGTAAGTCTAGCTTGCATCCACAGAATTGGGCAAGACGATTTTTGATATCTATGTTTTTCAACAAATGTGCCCAACTATGATCGTCTTGGTTTTCGTGTACGAAATAACAATTAAACAATAATTAAATGGCTAAACAAAAATTAAACAAAACTAGTGTAATCTTTATTAATTTCGAATTGGAACGAAAATTACAGATTACAACATGTAGGTACTGAAACATAATTAAAGCAAACGTTATTCAGATTATTATTAATTAATAATCTGATGTATTGAATTGTAATAAATAGAAACTGCCGGACTGGAAAGTATAAACTTAACAGCCAGACTGTTCTGATTGAAATTAAAATTATAGGACTGAATTGAAACTATTCTAATTACTGAATTAAATTACAGAATAGAAATTACAGCAAAAAAAACAGAACTTTAAATAAATTACAAAAAGGTACAAACAGAATTAAAAGCTACAGCTAAGTACAGCAAATTAAAATACTGAAATAAAAAAGACAGAATTTAAATAACAAAATTTAAATGCGTAAATAAAATGGACAGAATTAAAAGGCGTAAATGAAATGGACATAATTAAAAGATGAGGCTACTGTTAACAGTATGCCCTTAACCGATATTCGCCCAACCACCTTGATATTTCTGGTTGCGTTGGCGCTTCGATCTCAAGGTAAAACGTCTCGGATGACTCGTCGAAAACTGGCAACGAGTCAAGGTCGAGCTGTTGATGGGTGGTTCTCTCTGGTTCTAAAATGCTATGAAAAAAATATAGTGTATGCTGTTTTAGAGAGATTTTCGTGTGTATAGAATGTGAGGGGATGGCTGCCTCATATAGAGGAATTCTGAAACCGCAGAATTAATTGTGGTCATTTAATTCTGGGAGTTACATCCCCAGAATCCGCCTCCATAACTGCTGGAGTTTCAAACTCTTTAAAACTTTAGGGACTGCTCTTGTGAATATACAAAAGTCCCTATTTCAGTTTAGTACAAGACCCAAGACCCGAGACATTCCCCAAATCACATTCCCCAAATCCCGAATCCGGAATCCCGCATCCCACATCCCGCGGCCCGAGTCCCGAGACCCGAGCGCGCGCGTGTGTGGTACACACTAACCTACTCATAGGTATGTGGACTTTGTTAGTTTAACAACTACATGGGATGGACTTGTATATATAGTGTAAAAATCACTCATGATTTTACAATGTGGGATAACCCTCATGGTTTAAATCTCATTTCTTTTCTCATTTTCCAGCATTGGCTTTATTGCCTCTTTCGAGTACCAACATTCGAGTCCAATTATCATTCACACCCATTCTCCGAATAGGTCATGTGATATATCGTTGTGAAGCTCGTCGCACGTGCTACTTAAACCCTTTGAGTACGACTTCAGAAAATCTGAGTAGTCGCATTGAATATTGACTCAAAGATGGTCCCTGACCACTCGGAACAACCATGTATAAAATACATGTTTTCCCATAATTTTTCCAACAATCCCCCACATGAATGCAATTGGCTCGAAAGCCCATGTCCTAAATGCAAATCAAGAGAACCGTAAAAGTTCACTGCCTAAGGTAAGGTAGTGCGTGCCTTGAACCTGCCGTAGTGGAGTACCACCCAGAATACTGCTATTAGGTAGTTGTAAAGCTTTGAACCATCAAGCTTTGTGTATCCCGGAATGGCACCCGCACAGTGCCCTCTCTACCCACGTACTAAGCCCTTTAGTTGTTGTCCATATTTGGCCTGGACTGCCTTGACAACTTCAACTGAGTGCTCTAGTGAATTAGCCCAAGCTCATCACATGTTACCGGCCTTACACACTCGTTATAGGTGTTCCAAGTCGAAAGTGTCCTGACTCACTTTACTCGACCGTCGAGTTACTTGGATCATTAAGAGCCTCAAGTTCACCCTTACAATGGTACATGTCTATCACTCTATCATCGCGGAAATGGGCTGGGAACTCCAGGTTCCCGAGTGCTTTGTTCGGTTGCCCTCACAGTTCAGTTTCCCTTTGAACCTATCAGGAAATATTCCGTTTAGGTTGGATTGCCTATGGGGGGGCCACCAATTTAATGGGCTTTAATCCCATTCCGTTCGATGACGTCTCGACTCCTACTTGAGTCAAGCCTTTTGTTAATGGATCCGTTATGTTTTCCTTTGATCTCACAAAATCTAAGGATACCACACCATTGGATAACAATTCCCTTACGTATTTTTGTCTCCGACGTATATGTCGAGACTTTCCATTATACATATGATCCTGAGCCCGCGTAATAGCTGATTGACTATCACAATGCATGCTTATTGCGGGAACAGGTTTTGGCCACATTGGAATTTCTTCCAAAAGACTTCTCAGCCGGTCTGCCTCTTCGGTTGCTAAGTCTAACGCTATCAATTCAGATTTCATAGTTGACCTTGCACTACATATCTGCTTGGAGGATCTCCAAGACACAGCAGCTCCTCCCATTATAAACACATATCCACTCGTGGACCTTGTGCTATTGGAGTCTGATATCAAGTTGACATCTGAATACCCTTCCAGTACCGCTGGATATCTGGTATAGTGCAGCCAGTAATCGGCTGAAAAGCTCATATATCTGAGATGTTTCATTATGGTCTTCCAGTGTTACTCATTCGGATTGCTGGTGTACCTGCTCAGTCTACTCACTGAGTTTTCTATGTCTGGTCTAGTGCAATTCATTATATACATAAGACTCCCTATGACTCGAGAGAATTCCAATTGATTCACACTCTTACCGAAATTCTTTTTCAGGTTACAGTTGAACTCAATTGGGGTTCTAGACATCGCCTTACTGCCCTTGTCAAACTTGTCTAATACTTGTTTAACATAGTGACCTTGTGACAAGGCATACCCCTCTGATGTCTTGGTAATCTTCATACCAATTATTACATCAGCTATACCCAGATCCTTCATATCGAAGTGTTGTGATAACATTTTCTTTATGGAGCTGATTCTATCATTACTCCCAATTATAATCATGTCATCCACATAGAGACAGACTACGACACAGTCTCTTCCACTTCCTTTAGAGTAGACACACTTATCGCACTCATTAATGTGAAAACAGTTTGATAATATAATTCTATCAAACTTCTCGTGTCATTGCTTTGTCGCTTGTTTGAGTCCATATAGAGACTTTACAAGTTTGCACACTTGGTGCTCTTTACCATGAACTACAAACCCTTCCGGTTGTTCCATGTAAATCTCTTCTTCCAGTTCTCCATTTAGAAACGCCGTCTTTACATCCATTTAATGTATTTCCATATCAAACAAAGCTGCGAGAGCAATGACGATTCGGATAGACGTTTTCCTGGAGACAGGAGCATACGTGTCGAAATAATCGACACCTTCAGTTTGCCTGAAGCCTTTTACTACAAATCTCGCCTTGTATTTCTCAATCGTGTCATCAACCCTTAACTTCCTCTTGGAGATCCACTTGTGACCTAGGGGCTTACATCCTGTCGGAAGATCCACTAGTTCCCAAGTGTGGTTTTGCATGATTGATTCAATCTCATTTTGAATGGCTTTTTCTCAATATTGGGAATCCGGTGTTGACATAGCTTGTTTATATGTCACCGGTTCGCCTTCAACCATGAAGGTTAGGAAATCAGGTCCAAAGGAAGTTTCCTTCCTTGCCCTTTTGCTGCTTCGAGGCTCTTCCTCTTCCTCTATCGGTTCACTTGCCCCCACATTTCCTTCACTATTCAACTCTTGAGTTGGTACAGATGTAGGTAATTTACAAGGAAAGATATCTTCAAAGAAAGAGGCCTCTTGGCTTTCCATATACGTATCTACGTGCACATCGGAATTATCCGACTTGTGTACGAGAAACCGATATGCACTACTATTATGTGCACATCCGATGAACACACAGTCCACCGTTTTATGACCAATTCTCATCCTCTTAGGAGTGGAAACTAGGACCTTCGCGAGACAACCCCAAACCCGCAGGTTCTTATAACTGGGTTGATGACCTTTTCATAATTCATATGGAGTCTTTTCTCGTTTCTTATGTGGCAACTTGTTTAAAACATAGTTTGCGGAAAGTATCGCTTCCCCCCACATGTTCTGGGGTAACCCAGAACTGATTAGCATAGCATTAATCATTTCCTTTAGCGTTCTATTTTTACGCTCAGCAACCCCATTTTGCTCGGAAGTGTATGGGGATGTGGTTTGATGTATAATGCCGCTTTCAGCGCATATCTGCTCAAACGGTGATTCATATTCACCGCCTCTATCACTTCTCAATGTTTTAATTTTTCTATTAAGTTGATTTTCAACTTCGGTCTTATAAAGAGCGAATTTCTCTACTGCTTCGTCTTTACTTCTCATTAAGTAAACGTAACAGTATTTAGTACAATCATCTATAAAGGTGATAAAGTACTTTTTGCCTCCTCGCGTTTGTATAAACTTTAAGTCGCATACATCCGTGTGTATTAGACCGAGAGGTTCACTTTCTCGTTCAACATGTTGAAACGATGATTTCGTTAATTTTGCCTCTACACAAATCTCAAATTTGTGTTGCTTATTAAAAACGAAATTTGGTATTAGTTTTAGTGATATTAATTTCTTTAAAGAATTATAATTCACGTGACCTAATCTACCATGCCACAAATGAAATGACTCAAATAAATAATCAAAATAAGAATTTTTATTGGCCTCTTAGGCAACAGTCATTACATCGCTAGTGCTAGCCTCAGGTTTAACACCTTTATTGGGAGCAGGTGTCCCTAGGTTTAACTTAAACATACCGTTGGTCATATAGTCACGGCCTATATAGACACCATTTTTGGTGATTACAATTTTATCGGATTCTAACACTAGCTTGAACCCGTTCTTCACCATCACTGATCTGGATACCAGATTCTTACGGATATCCGGAATATGGAGCACATTTGTCAACCTCAGCTCTTTTCCAGAGGTCATCTTTATCACCACCATTCCTTTTCCTTCCACCTTGAAAGTAGCAGAATTTCCCATGAAGCAGCTTTCTCCCTCTACTGCCCCGTAGGTCTTAAACATCCACCGGGTTGAGCAGATGTGGCTTGTGGCGCCGGTATCCAGCCACCACTCTTTGGGGTTGCTCCCCACAAGATTCACCTCAGAAACCACAGCAGTAAAGTGGTCATCATCTCGTCCTCCCTCGGCCAGATGTGCCTGAGCTGGAGCTTTCCTTTTCCCCTTGCCCTTGAAGTTCCTCGGGGGGGGGGGGGGGGGGGGGGGGTTGGGCTTAACAGCGACTTTATTGTCATAACAGTCCGCGGCACGATGGTCGGTCCTGTTACACACAAAGCAGGTTCCCGTAAATTTCTTTGCGACAACAGCACTGACTCCGTTGTCAAAACGTTTCCGTTTGATGTTGGAGCTTTCGACCATATTGGCCTTTGCCATCGGGATGTTAGCACTACCGACTCTCCTTACGGAGCAACGGTTGCTCACCTCGATATTAGTCTTCTCAATGAGCCCCTCCAGCTTCATTTCCTTCCGCTTGTGCTTCAGGTAGTTTTGAAAGTCTTTCCAAGAAGGTGACAATTTCTCAATCATGAGTGCCACCTGGAAAGGCTCATTAATCACTAGCCCCTCAGCCTCAAGGCGATGGTAAATGAGTTGGAGCTCCTCAACTTTCTCTATGACACCCCTGCTGTCAGTCATA
This sequence comes from Primula vulgaris, assembly GCA_963920805.1. NCBI lineage: Eukaryota > Viridiplantae > Streptophyta > Magnoliopsida > Ericales > Primulaceae > Primula > Primula vulgaris. Next base: position 28,668,204 of record OY987219.1, read on the forward strand.
CGGTACTCATGAAAGTCCGTGACAACAAATCTCTTTGTGCCAGCTTTATTCACTTTGTACTTATTTTCGAGAGTTTCTCAAAGCTCCTTTGCAGTAGCTTTGGGCTTGAAAACACTGAACAGCGTGTCATCTAGAGCACACATGATATAGTTCTTGCATAGGTAGTCGGCATGTCTCCATGCCTCAACCGCAGAGAACGACTGCTCGTCGAGATCGTTCTCACTTAGGACGGGAGCAGTCTCATTTAGAAACCTGGTCAGATTCAGGGTCGTGAGATAAAATAGCATCTTTTGCTGCCAACATTTAAAGTTGTCTCCACTGAATTTTTCCGGTTTCTCCAGATGAGAAGTCGGCAAAGTAGGCACAGCCGAATACATCGGTGCCTTGCCCTTGGCCGTAGCCGCTGCTTCGGCCGCAGCCTCAGCTTTGGCCGTAGCATCCTCCATTGTCGCAGCCGCTGCGGCCTCAGCCGCTACAGCTACGTCATCGGCGTTAGCCCCCACATTCGCATCGTCCCCCATTGTTATGGACATTTCCACCAACCACTGGGTCATGCTCACTTCCGATAGGCAACTCAATAGGCGACGTGTTTGTCATCTGAAACGACAACATAAAACGTATGAGATACGTGTACAAACAAATTCTTATAAACAAAACACCAAAACTGAAATTTGGGTTTGTAAAAGAATTTTATTTAAACAATAAAATTAAATTGTTTCCCTTTTGAATACCAATACGGTTGATATCAAAAAAGATTAAAATTGATTCTTATTGAATACCAATACGGTTGGTATCAACAAGATTCTAAAAACAAAAAATTAAACTGTTTGGAATTTTTTCTTTGTAAATCAAATTCTAATATGATTTAGAATTGAAAACAAGAAAGCATTATTCCTTTTAAAATAAAATAATAATTGTATTAATTAATACACGAAAGAAACAACAGAGAATCGATTAAGATTGTTGGTTTCCGTATACGAAATAACAATTAAACAATAATTAAAGGACTAAACAAGAATTAAACAAAACCAGTGTAATCTTTATTAATTTTGAATTGAAACGAAAATTACATATTACTACATGTAGGTACTGAAACGTAATTAAAGCAAACGTTATTCAGATTATTATTAATTAATAATCTGATGTACTGAATTGCAATAAATAGAACTGCCGAACTGGAAAGTATAAACTTAACAGCCGGACTGTTCTGATTGAAATTGAAATTACATGACTGAATTGAAACTATTCTAATTACTGAATTAAATTACAGAATAGAAATTACAGCAAAAAAAAACATAACTTTAAATAAATTACAGAAAGGTACAAACAGAATTAAAAGCTACGGCTAAGGACAGCAAATTAAAATACTGAAATAAAAAAGACAGAATTGAAATAACAGAATTTAAATACGTAAATGAAATGGACAGAATTAAAAGGCTTAAATGAAATGGACAGAATTAAAAGACGAGGCTACTGTTAACAGTATGCCCTTAACCGATATTCGCCCAACCACCTTTATGTTTCTGGTTGCGTTGGCGCTTCGATCCCAAGGTATAACGTCTCGGATGACTCGTCGAAAACTGACGACGAGTCAAGGTCGAGCTGTTGGTGGGTGGTTCTCTCTGGTTCTAAAATGCTATGAAAAAAATATAGTGTATGCTGTTTTAGAGAGATTTTCGTGTGTATAGAATGTGAGGGGATGGCTGCCTCATATAGAGGAATTCTGAAACCGCAGAATTAATTGTGGTCATTTAATTCTGGGAGTTACATCCCCAGAATCCGTCTCCATAACTGCTGGAGTTTCAAACTCTTTGAAACTTTAGGGACTGCTCTTATGAATAAACAAAAGTCACTATTTCAGTTTAGTAGAAGACCCAAAAACCCAAGACATTCTCCAAATTCCGCGTCCCGAGACCCGAGCGAGCGTGCGCCTGTGTGGTACACACTAACCCACTCATAGGTATGTGGACTTTGTTAGTTTAACAACTACATGGGATGGACTTGTATATATAGTGTAAAAATAATTCATGATTTTACAATGTGGGATAACGCTCATGGTTTAAATCACATTTCTTTTCTCATTTTTCAGCATTGGCTTTATTGACTCTTTCGAGTACCAACATTCGAGTCCAATTATCATTCACACTCATTCTCCGAATAGGTCATGCGATATACCGTTGCGAAACTCGTCGCACGAGCTACTCAAACGCTTTGAGTACGGCTTCAGAAAATCTGAGTAGTCGCATTGAATATTGACTCAAAGATGGTCTCTGACCACTCGGAACAACCATGTATAAAATACATGTTTTCCCACAATTTTTCCAACAGATCGATGAGTCAAGTGGTATCCCTTTCCAAAAAACACCCCTCGTATTAGAAGAGTATCTCAGCTTGTGGCTTCAGGGAACTTTCGTGAAAATATTGTTAAATGCAAGGTTCGCTTATATATCCCTCACTCGCATCCTAATCACCCCTCGTATTAGAACCTATCATTGGGAGGGGTAGTGGCTCCCTTAGTTAAATTATTTGTCAAAGCGTTGTTGGATGACAGAAGAGATGCGGTAGTCTAACTCAACTTCCCATGTGTCTGATTACGATCGATAAGTCATGTTGGTTGCTTAAGGTCTCTGCACTGGTCATTTTTAAACGCTAATAACTTGCTTGTTCAGACTTTAGATTAACTTCCGTTGAACTTTGGATTTGCTATCGAATGTGTTTTAATGTGAGAGTCTGAAACATACATTTCTTTTTTGAAGAAATACCAAATTATTATATCATCAAATATAGCAATCGCCACTTTAAGTAAAACCATAAACTCAATTACAATCGAAATCAACTATTTAAGTATGGTTCGGCAGGTGCGATCTTAGAAAAGAAATGTGTGTGAAGTTTTTAAATTCGAGTTTGAAGTCTTATAGAGAAGGTATGATTATGGAGTTTAAAAAATGTTCTATGAAGTTTTCAAAAACATGTATGAAGTTTTTTAAAATATGACATGAGTTTGGAATGAGTATAAATTTTTATATTAGTAAAAGGCACGAGTTTTTTTGTGTGGCATTTATACCACATATTTAATTGTTTTTTTTTATTTTAATAGATTTTCCTTCTTTACATTGAATTTTATAATTTTGGATTTTAACTCGTTTTGGATATTTTCATTTGCTTTAATACCTTTTGGCCTTTTATTAGTCTGTCTTCGTTTTTACTTTTCTTTTTCCGGAAGTTTTTTTTTGGAGTTTCTCACTTTTTGGCCTATTCAACATCTTTTGAGTTTTTCAGATTTTTTAACTATTAACTGAGTTTTTTTCTTTGACTTTTTGTTACTGTTTTGAGATTTAACTTCATCAATTCTAATTTTGGCACTATTTGGGTTTTCTTTTTTAATTTTTAGTTTTTTCCAGCTATTCCGAGTTTTTGTTTTTTCAGTTTTTACATTGTAGTTTCTTGCAATTTCTTTTGAATTATTCAAGTATTGTTTTGGCTTTTCGACTTTTCAACAAAATTTAATTTTCTGACTCCTTATATATATATTTTTTTGGAAGGTAAGGATTATATTGAAAACAAAGGGGAAAAAAACTTTCATAGCACAAGTTGCTAGTTAAGGAAGAAGCAAAGCTTCCGAAACAACATAGTATCAGCATGACAACAACAACATTCAGTTAATTATACACCAAAATTTATCAAATAAAAAGCTTGTGAAGTTTAGTTTTACATTTACAATTCAAATAAAGATATATAACTATCAAGTAGCTTCTAGTAAGACTTTTCCCAGGCGAAAAACTTTTGTGATCATACCTATAATGCGCTATATTGTAAACAAAACTTTGCCAGAGCTGCAATTCCGACCCGTAAGCTATCTGTTTTCAATTACAAGTGTTCCTAACCTTTATCTTCATAATAATTTTGCTCTCTGAGAAAATTTCCTTGTTTACTAGCAACTTCTTCCATAGATGGTTCAAAAACCACATACAGTCCCTAATAAAAAGAAAATTTCTTACAAAACAGCTATGACCATCAAGAGAACACTTAGATTTAAAGTAAAATCTTCCCTAATAAAAAGAAAATTTCTTACAAAACAGCTATGACCATCAAGAGAACACTTAGATTTAAAGTAAAATCTGCTAAACAGAGTACCTGAGATAGGTTCAGCATGAGTTCTTTCTCGCCACTTATTAAGAAAAGCACCACTGCTATAGCAAAAATAAACTGTAGTAAACCTGATTCAAACCATTAATCCTTCCAAATTCTCCATGTCTAATAAAAAATGGTGTTATCAATACCCCAAACTTTAGCAATGTAAGAGTTTCTATGATTAAAAGGAACTCCCTTTTGGCGAGGGAATGTCAGCATCTCCTCGTCCGGGCCAATACAATCCCAGAAACAGTGTATCCGGACCCCTGTCAACCTTGAATGACATACCACCCCGGACATAGATAAGGCCGAGGTATGACCACACCGGCCAAGGAAGTGTATCAAGTACGCTTCCCCAATTAATGTTGCTGCTCCCTTGGGAGACCTCTCAGCATTTCATCGACGTGGCCCAATCACAGGCCCTCAACTGTGTGCCCCGGAAAAGGACTGTACCCTTGACATAGTCATAAATGACCTAACGCCGTTGGATTAGTATTTGACAGTACAGTGATCCAAATGCTAATACAGTTCTGGATTACACTATAAATACCCCAACTAATACTACTTAGAATGAGACAGAAAAAAGACAGAGAGGAGAGATAAAGCTGAAACAACCCGGACTACCTAAACACGACTTGTGACATCTACTACCCCGACTTGTAACCGGCCCGATCCCTCACCCTTCATTATATACTTACTTTCAATCTCCACTATACTGACTTGATCGTTGGAGAGGGAAAACCTGGTACCAACCTCGGGCCCCTGTTCGTTTCTTGTGCAGGCACGAGAAGTACGCCGTCACCGAATCTGACTACCTTGTACGGAGCCGACACGTGCTGTTGATTAAGCTGAGCCTAGGAAGAAAATTAGGCTCGCCAATTGGCTCCGTCTGTGGGAAAGTAGATAACGTGTTCGTTCCGACAACCCGTCTCAGAGGAACTATGTCTGATAAAAACCTGTATGACACCCCGTCGTCCCGACCCAACCCGGCCTTTGGAATGTCGAGAACCCTATCTTTTAATGCCCCTCCGAGGACTACGCCCACCAGTGGGGCAGTTCCAATAACGGCATTGCCCGGCATTCCCCGGTCACGCGACGAGCTGGCTAACATGATGCTCGAAATCCACGAAAAGGAGCTCGTTGCCTTAGCGGCCCAAAGGGTGCTGATAACTGCGCTTATGACACCGTAACCCGAGCCCGTCATGCCTGACGTAGCCCAAGACAAACCAGGTCCCGTTCCCGTCAGAAGCGTGATGTCACGGTGGGACCTCCTCAACGACCCCCCCTAGATGCTCCTGATAAGCCAACTAGGGGAGAGGAGTCGAGGCATTCCCACGAAGGGAATTCTCGGCGCAGCAATGAGCGAGGTGTCTGCTCATGCCTCCGCTGGCCAGATGACAGTCACGACTCGCGACATGAATCAAGTCGAGCCCAAAATGACAAGCCTCCTCGGACGCAAAGACGTGGCCGTCGCGGTGGCCGAAACGATGCCGCCGACGAGGCAGCATTAAAAATCGTCGCCTCCACCCGTAGCACCCCGTTCTCTGACGAAATAGAATACAGCGCCCCCCCTCCGGAAACTTCACCGCCCCCGTTCTCGAAATTTTCAATGCGAATTCTGATCCAGAAGCTCATCTCCGGCACTATCTGTACTAGATGAATCACTGGTCCCACCTGGACCGACTCATGTCCAAATGTTTCCCCGTCAGCCTGGGGAGATTGGTTAGTAAATGGTTGTAGTCCCTTCCCGTCCACTCCATCCACTGTTGGGATGACCTGGCCTACGGCTTTGCGCATCGATTCATTAACTTGAAAGAAAGGGTTGCCCAACCGGAGCAACTGTATCAAGTGAGAGCCCAACCCAAAGAGACCCTTGAGAGCTATGACAATCGTTTCTGGCTCAAGCATGCTGAGTGCGCCGACTGCCCCGACTCTACCGCCATAGCAGCTTTCAGACAGAACATGGTCGTAGGCAGCAAGATCCGCAACGAAATGATCGTGACCCCTCCGAGCATGGTCCCTCAGCTCAGGTCTCTGATAAAGCAACATGTCGATATTGAGAAAGACATGAGATCTGCCGGGGCATCCTGTTCGGTTGCCAGTATCGAACAACCCCGAGAAAGGGCCGTTATTAGGAGCCCTAGGAGAAACCGGCCCATAAATGAAAGGATGGAGCGTCCTCGAACTGGGAGGAATCCACAACCGGCCCCCAAAAGAAGAAAAGAAGACTCGCGTCGAGCTACCCCTTCGGGGTCGGGCACCGCGTACTCCACCACCTTTCGCCTTCCACTGATCGACCTCCTCGGCGAGATAGAGAACGAGCCGTTCTTCACCTGGCCACTTCCCCTCCGTAACGAACCAGCCCGCGGTCCGAATGATAAATTCTGTAACTATGATAGGGGTCGCGGCCATCTTACCGATGAGTGTCACGGTTTGAAGGCGAGGCTAGAGGGATGGGTCCGAGATGGCTTAATGGATAAATACATCAAGTCTCGAAGAGACTCCAATCGAGACAGAGAAGGGGCCGACGAAGAACTACGAGACCTTCCCCCACCGGTGATGACGTGACAGGTTATCCATTCTGGACCGAAGAAACCGAAGCCGAGTGGAGCGGAGAGAACTGAAGCCCGCGAGACAGCGATGAAGCAGCATGTTTGCCTCGTCGAAAGTTCAAGTCCCCGAAAGAAGTACAAACGCGACGTCAGGCCAGACCTGACCTTCACCGACTTCGACCTGGTAGGAGTGGACTTACCCCACTGTGATGCCCTTGTCATCTCCGCCCAAGTCGGTCATTGTGCCGTGGGACGGATCCTGGTCGATCAAGGAGCGTCAATGAATATACTCTTTGGAGACCTCTTCAACAAAATGGGGCTTAAAGACGAGCATCTGGAAACCAACGTCCCTCCCCTGTACGACTTTAGCTCCGAGGCGGTTCAGCCTAAAGGAAACATAACCTTGCCCGTTAAGAGGGGGACAAAGGTTATGAATGTGGAGTTCACAGTAGTGGGCGTTCCCTCCGTGTACAACGTCATACTGGGGCATGCATGGCTTCACGAAATAGAAGGCGTCTCCTCCACACTGCATCAAAAGGTCAAGTATCCGACCAGTTCTGGGGTAGAGACCATCTCCGGAAACCAAAAGGTCTCGAGAAGCTGTGTCATGGCTGTGTACTCCGGCAACAAACCGGTTCTGGTCCAGAGTGCTATGAACATAGAAACAGAGGACCCCAAGTTGCTGAGGGAACTAAACAAAAAGATGGGGCCAGAAGCGGAGGACAAGGTGGAAGGAGGACTGTTGAAGGTACAAATCCCGGGGTTGAACGAGGACCACTTTTTTATGGTGGGCGCGAAGCTAAGCGAGCCCGAGATAACCGAACTCGTTGAGCTCATGCTTCAGTACCTCGACAACTTTGCGTGGGCCCCGAGCAAAATGTCGGGCATTAGTCCAGACCTTGCCTTCCACCGTTTGAACGTCAACCCAGACGCGAAGCCTGTGATGCAAAAAGGGCGCCGCGTCAGTCAGGAGCATTCTGATGCCATCAACGAGGAGGTACAGAAGCTTATGCTGGCCGGGGCCATATGGGAAATCTAGTACCCCCGATGGCTCGCTAACGCCGTGGTAGTCCCTAAAAAGAACGGAAAGCTGCATGTATGCATAGACTACACGAACCTGAATCGGGTCTGCCCCAAGGATCCTTTCCCCTTGCCCAAAATCGATCAAATAGTGGACTCTACGGCCGGAGCTGCCAGAATGAGCTTCCTGGATGACTGCTCCGGCTATCATCAAATACTTATGTCGGAGGCTGACCAAGAGAAAACTGCCTTCATAACCCCAAGGGGAAATTACTGCTATAAAGTGATGCCATTCGGGCTCAAGAACGCCGGGGCAACGTATCAAATAATGGTCACCAAGATATTCTCTAAGAATATAGGCCGGACCATGGAGGTCTATATTGATGACATGGTGGTAAAGAGCGCCCAAGAGGGGGACCACATGTCCGACCTACGAGAGGCGTTCGAAACAATCCGAAGACATGGCCTGAAGCTGAATGCTTTCAAATGCGCCTTCAGGGTAGGGGCCGGCAAGTTCCTAGGATTCATGGTAACCCACCGAGGCATAGAGGCAAACCCGGATCAGATCTCGACGCCGAGGCAAGGTATATGCCTTTAGAGAAACTCGTCCTAGCCCTCGTTATGGCCTCGCGAAAACTAGCCCACTACTTCTTGGCCCACAGTATTGTGGTGTATACCGACCAGACCGTTCGGGAAATACTTCAGAAGGGGGACCTGTCTCGACGAATGACGAAGTGGGCCTGCCACCTAAACGCGTACGACATCCGCTATGAGCCACGGACGTCCATCAAGGGGCAAGCTCTGGCCGACTTTGTGGCAGAGTTCACAATCGCAGACACAACGACCATAAGTCCCGGCATTGCAGGACGTGCCCTTGAAACGTGGAACTTGCATGTGGACGGGGCCGCCAATAAAAAAGGATCCGGTCTTGGGGTGGTACTCCGGTCTCCACAAGGTGACGTGATCGAGAAGTCAATCCAGCTTGGCTTCCGAGCCACTAATAACGAGGCGGAGTACGAGGCAGTGATCGCCGGCTTGAGAATGGCGCGTAGTCTTGGAGTCAAGAAAATACTCGTGAGCACTGACTCCCAGTTAGTCAGTGGCCAGATAAGTGGGGAGTTTCAAACGAAGATGAGAGGATGGCTCTCTACGTGGCCGTCGCCTCGGGGATACTCCAAACCTTCGACTATCAAGAGATCCTCAACATCAACAGGAACGAGAACTCTCATGTCGTTGCCCTAGCGACCCTGGCCTCGGCCATAGATGACAAACGAGAAAGGATCATCACCGTAGAGTATGTCCCCACGCCTAGCATCGACGTCAAGTCAAAGATCAACGTGGTGACCGACCTCCCGCCTGAGCAAAGTTGGATGGACCCTATAATCGTGTACCACAACTCCGGTGACCTGCCCGATGATAAAAAAGAAGCTGAAAAAATAAAGAGGAAGGCCCTCGGATTCTGGCTGGCTCCGAACGAAAGGCTTTATAAGAGGTCGTTTTTCGGGCCCTACTTGCTCTGCGTTCACCCTGACATGGTTCTAAAGGTCATAGAAGAGATACATGAGGGGACGTGTGGAAGCCACACCGGGGGGAGGTCACTGGCCAACCGAGCTCTAACACACGGATACTGGTGGCCCCTCATGCAAAAGGATTCAAAAGCATTCGTGCTCAAATGTGAGAAGTGCCAGAAATACGCACCCATACCTCGAGCCCCGGCGCAAAAAATGAGCAGCGTGACCTCGCCTTGACCATTTGCACAATGGGGAATGGACATCGTCGGACCATTCCCTAGGGCCCCGGGGGGGAAGAAGTTCCTCATCATGGTCACCGACTACTTCTCAAAGTGGGTAGTGGTCGTGGCGTTAGCAAATATAACGGAGACCGAGGTGATCAGGTTCATATGGAGAGACGTGATCACAAGATTTGGGATCCCTTACTCTATAGTCGCGAACAATGGGGGCCAGTTCACCAGGGCCAAATTGAAAGCGATGTATGTCAAGTATCACATCAGGAATTATTACTCGACCCCGTCGTACCCCCAATGCAACGGGCAAGCAGATGTGTCAAACAAAACCGTGCTCGATGGGATCAAGAAGAGGCTAGACAAGTCCAAATCACGATGGGCCGAGGAACTACAACACGTCCTGTGGGCCTACCGAACAACGAGAAGACGGGGCACTCAACAGACGCCCTATAGCCTAACCTACGGGATGGAAGCTATCATCCCGTTAGAAATCGGGCTCCCCTCCCTAAGAACCGACATGGTGGAGAACAAGCTGAACGAAAGAATGATGGGTCTCGAGCTCGATTTTGCTGAAGAAAGAAGAGAAGTTGCGGCCATCCGTAACGCCGAGTACAAGAACGAACTGGGACGATCCTACAACAAAAGAGTGAACGCCAGACGTTTTCAAGACGAAGACCTCATGCTACGGAAAGTGAACAACAACTCGAGGGATCAGTCCGATGGCAAGTTAGGCCCCAACTGGGAAGGCCCCTATCGAATCCTCGGGGCAGTAGGAAACGGGGTCTATCTGTTGTGTCGCCTTCCTAACGATGTCCCATTTGATCGACCTTGGAACGTCAACAACCTTAGGAAGTACTACCAGTAGAATAGTTTGACTTCTTTGTTTTGATGTAAATATGCCTTAGGGCCTTATGAATAAAATTGTTGTCCTTTCAGTGTTTCAATTTCTGTATGGCACCCCGATTTCAATTTCTGTAATTTTTTCAGTGTTTCAGAACACCCGAGCCCATACGGCACCCCAGTTTCAATTTCTGTAATTTTTTCAGTGTTTCAGAACACCCGAGCCTATACGGCACCCCGGTTTCAATTTCTGTAATTTTTTCAGTGATTCAGAACACCCGAGCCTATACGGCAACCCGGCTTCTATTTCTGTAATTTTTAAAATGTTTCAGAACACCCGAGCCTATACGGCACTCCGGACTATACTTAAGTAAATTTTGAAGAACCCCGGTTTCACTTGTTACCAATTTTAAGTGTTTACATGGTACCACCAGCCTATGTGGCCACGGAATGTCCCATGAGGGTTTCGGCCCTCTGGAAACCCCGGTCTAATTCAAATTGTGAGTTGTGAGTCATTTAAAATGAGTGCCCTGACGCCGAAGCATAAGGGCCCAATCATTGGGAGCACATACATAAGAAACACACAACACAATGGAAATGGAAACAAAAGCAAAAATAGACAAGTCCAAAGCCAAAATTGTTCTGTTTCATTTCATTCCGAAAAAAGCTATTACAAGCTAAGCAAATAAAAGTGATTACATCGAAAACAACTACTCCAGCCCTAGCCGGCCTCGTCTTCATCTTCCTCTTCGTCCGAGAGAGCTCGAGGAGTTAAGGGAACCACCTCGGGAACGGGAGATGAGGGGACGGAAAGGATGATATTCTCCATGTTCCACACCGGATGATCCGGTCCCACCCTCATAAAAGCAGCCGCCTCGGACCAGTCATCGACATAGAAGGAATTGAAATCCTTCTGTGTCTTCAGGGCCAAGGCGACGCTCATCTCGGCCTGGGCAGATTGGACCGCATCCTTCACTTTATCGGCCACGGTCGCCTCAGCCTCCTCCAGAGCCGCGACCGTAGCCTGGGCATGTTCTTCAGCCTCGTACTTAGCCTTCATGGCTTCAGCCCTCCGAGCTTCCACCGAGGCGTTAAGGCCCTCGGCCTTCTCTGCCCTTTTTTGGGCTTCCTCTACCCTCTCCTGGGCCTCCTCCGCCTGCTTGGCGCTGGCCTCGGCCTTCGTGGCCCACGACCTCACCAGTTGGCCTTGATGATACACGTACTGGTTCATCATCAAGTAGGCCTACAAGAGAAAAACAAAACACTTAGCAAAAATTTAGGAAATAAACGAACACATAAAACGACAGTACGAAAGACATCTACATACCTGAGGGATCATGGCCATGGCCGACGCCATAGAAGAGGCGAGGTCACGACCTTGGTGGTCGGCCTCAACGCTTTGTTGCTGAAGCGCAGCCAAAGCAAGCAGACCGGCGGAGGGGTGAGCCTCCATGATGCTTCTCACCCTTGTAGCCGCTTTCACCGCTCTGCAGAAACTCATAGCAAGCCAAGAGCTCCTTTAGCCCCAACGGTTCTGGCAAGGCCGAGCCCAGCAGAACGTTGAGGGCCTCCATCCCGGCACAGACGCGGTGCGCCTGCAATGGCCACTGGCATGGAAGAGTCTGCGTCCAGGCACATAGCTCCGCCAGCAGCTCCAGAATGGGGAGGTCGGTGCCCCCATACAGGAGAGTAGAGAGGGAGAGGGTCACCATGTTCTTGGGATCGGCGACGATCCCATTCACCTCATCGGCGCTCTCGCATTTTCGAAGTTTGAAGTCACCGCCGACCCCGCAAAGCTGACGGAACTCGTCTAGGTCGGGACCGTGCAGCCTCACCATGATACTGCTGTCATTTAGGGCCACGGACAGGGTCGAGTTGATAACCATTGTCCGGAATGGCAAGGCATTTGCCATCACGGCCAGGCGCCGTGGTTGGGGAGCAACCATCGGGCCCTTTCCAGCTCCGTGATCATTAACCATTTTGGCTGAGTGTTTGCAGTATTTGCTAAGTATAGGAAGAGAGACAGAATGATTTGCTGTGAAATTCTAGAGAGAGAAGAAGAAAGTGAAAATGAATTTTCACTGAGGGTATTTATAGACCCCCACTGGAAGATGAAAAGACATTTACCAGAAGGTGAAAAGACAGCAACGGCCCATTGCACGAACTCCCACAAATAACCGCCGCCATGCAATCGACACGCTCCACGTGTACAGCAGGCAGAGGCCATCTGCCAAATGTCACATAGCAACCATTTGACGTTAATGGCGTTAATGACATTGATGAAATCGAAGAGACAGAGGCGGCGCCTCATAAATGCTTACCAGGTGTGCTCCACGTGTAAGAAAGCCATAAATACCAGAACACGTGTCACAAGACAGGCCATGCCGAGGCATCTACGAACCGCCAAACATGAGAACGGAATGACCGGAGCCCCCGTAAAAACTGAAGATCCTTGCCGACCTCGTCCTTTAACGACGACTCTGGACAGAGAGTTGTTGGCGAGGGAATGTCAGCATCCCCTCGTCCGGGCCCATACAGTCCCAGAAATAGTGTATCCGGACCCCTGTCAACCTTGAATGACATACCACCCCGGACATACATAAGGCCGAGGTATGACCACACCGGCCAAGGAAGCGTATTAAGTACACTTCCCCAATTAATGATGCTGCTCCCTTGGGGGACCCCTCAGCATTTCATCGACGTGGCCCAATCACATGCCATCAACTGTGGGCCCCGAAAAAGTACTGTACCCTTGACAGAGTCATAAATGACCTAACGCCGTTGGATTAGTACTTGACAGTACAGTGATCCATGGGCTAATACAGTTCTGGATCACACTATAAATACCCCCACTAATACTACTTAGAAGGAGACAGAAAAAAGACAGAGAGGAGAGATAAAGCTGAAACAACTCGGACTACCTAAACACGACCTGTGACATCTAACACCCCGACTTGTAACCGGCCCGATCCCTCACCCTTCATTATATACTTACTTTCAATCTCCACTATACTGACTTGATCGTTGGAGAGGAAAAACATGGTATCAACCCCGGGCCCTGTTCGTTTTTTGTGCAGGCACGAGAAGGACTCCGTCACCGAATCTGACTACCTTGTACGGAGCCGACGCGTGCTGTTGATTAAGCCGAGCGTAGGAAGAAAATTAGGCTCGCCACCTTTAATTTTTTCAACTTGTTTTTTATAATAAAATCAATATGTAATAAAATGGTAGTTGTGTCACAACTAGCATTTCCATGCTTTTGATTATTTCTTTCTCGCCAAATAAAGTAAACAGAGATAGAAGAAATAATTTTCCCCACAGTAGCCGCAATTTGGTTGCCTTTGAACATCTCATCAGCCCATATAATCCAAGCTTCCCAAGAGCTACAAATACCAAAAAACCCGGCATTGTATGGTAAAGTGTGAAAAACTCCAGTGGAAAAATGGCATTTAAAAAATAAATGATTCAAGTCCTGCACTTTATAGTGGCACAAATAACAGTAAGTATTGACATTGGGGTACCAAATACTCACCGTGTTATTTGTAGGCAACATATATAGGAATTCTCTTTTTAAGTTTTTTTGGGACATTTTGTGTTTTTTTCTTAATTTTGTCATTTTTTTTAATTATTTGATGGGATTTCTAATGACATTCGCCAGGCTTTCACAGTCTAATAAGCAGCGTGCCAAACTCATGTTGTGATGGTCCCCCTGGTTTTGGGAGATATTTTGAGGTAAAAATCAAAACTGGTTTGAAAGATGTAGTAAAAATAATAATTAATTGTTCTAAAAATTGTATTAAATGAGAAAGTTTTTTTATGTTGGTATTTAAGACCAAATAGTTTTGGTTTTAGGTTGGTATTTAAGACCAAATAGTTTTGGTATATCTATTATTAGTAATACAAATCGTGTAATTTCAATTTTTAGTCCGAAATCATTTTCAAAGTCGCCCACGGGAAAAAAAAAATACTAACAGAACTCGGTTGGTTGTGAAACGTTTACAATAGCGAACAAATAAATTCCAAATTCCATTTAAGATCGATGTACTAAATCTAATACCACACAATTGTTACTATTACCGATACACCCATTACTATTCGGCATAAATGCTACAAGAGACGTCGCACAATATATTATTGTTGAACCATGGGTTCAATAATTGATTTTGATTATAAGTGTGATTATGATTTAATGATTTTATAATTCGATGATATAATGTTTGATCTTTTCCAAAAAGAGAAAATGTATATTTCAGGATTTAAAATGATAGAGCACTCAATAATGAAGTCGATGGTTCAAACGGAAGTCGATTCGGAGTCCGAACGAGCAAATTACGAGTGTTACAAAAAGTAGGAAAATCAGTCCAGAAATCTCGATCGATTGAGATATAGTCCGATTGATCGAAAATGGTCCAAAAAGTTCCAGTGAATCTCGATCGATCGAGATTCAGTCCGATCGATCGAAATTATAGCACTACAATTTTTCTCTAGAAATCTTGATCGATCGAGATTCAGTCCGATTCAAAAAAGTTGTTTTTTGCCTTTTTGAAAACAAGTCATTATCCATTGGATAATACACCCAATAACACCAAACGGTCATCTATGGACCAATGTATATTTTGGCTTTTCAAATATACTCCAATCTCTCTCCAAAATACACCAATTACCATCCATCAACCTCTCTCTATCTTAAACACTTAAAATCATCATTGTTGAGAAAAAGCTCGAAAAGAGGGGAATTGAAGAGAAAGCGATTCAAGCTCAAATCAAGATCAAATATCGTCACATCTCACAAATTAGCTTATTTAGAAGCAATCAAATTGTGAGTGTTGTTTTATTTTCGATAAATTTGTAAAGAGCAAATTATAAGCTAATTTGTGAGTGAGTGTTTGGGTAGAAACTTTTAAGCCAAAGTGTTGGTTAAAAGTTTTAGGTTAAACACTTGGCTACTCATAAATTGAGGGGGAGTCGTTGACTCGTCTTTTGTGTACTCTTGCACTTGTATCAAGATTGTATACTCGGGTAGAGGGTGAGCAAATCGGTTGATTAGCTCGTTAGTATTTGTAATATTGGAAAGAAGATTATAGTGAAATACTCGGTAGCGTGAATACCGAGGAGAGAACGTAGGCGGGTTTGCCGAACCTCTATATATCGTGGTGTCAATCTCTTCCCTTACTATTTACTTTTCGCAACTTATATTATTTGTGATTGTGCGCATGTTTCAATTTATTCATAGATTATCATCGCATATTTATTGTCGCAAATAGATATCGAGCTAGTTGGGTTGTTAGTTGCGCTTAGAATTTTAATTCCGTAAAAAACGCCTAAAACCTTATTCACCCCCCTCTAAGGTTTAGCCGCACGGGCCAACAATTATAATCATATCCACTGTTTTAAAAATCAACTCTCGATGGACATTAGGCGGAGCTTAGACAGTAAACAAATCCGTTTTACTTTATTTTACACAATAAAACATATTGTAGTCGAATCCGTTTGCATCAGTTTTTTCGGTTAAAAAGCTGCTTTGAAAAAGCAGCAGTAGCAAAAAAAGTTGTTTTAAAAAACATGTAACGAGTGTTTGACAAAACGTTAAAAGAAACTAACTCTTGGCATATTGATGTTTGACATTAGCTAATATACTTTCGTTTTTTCATTAAAAATTGACGTATAAGACATTTCTTTTAATAAAATTTTAAAATATGAAATCGAAACGAGTAAGTAACACGTCAAGCATACGAATAAAATTTCAGTTGAGATAAAATCAATATTCATTTAAATTATGAAATGTGAGACTTTTTTGCTTTTAACTTTTCTCGTTATGTTCTTTCAAAATCTATATTTTTAAAATCTAAAATAAGCAGGGGTACCAAACGCATGTAGCCTTTTAAAAGCAAAAAACTGAAAAAACTAACAAAACTGGTTAATGGCAAACATACACGAAGTCTAAAAATATAGTAAAATAAACGGAATTAAGCCATTAGTCAATTTTGTAACCGGCCAAATTTTTCATCAAAACTTTGGATTCAAATCGAGGTTTTTTACACTTTTATACATCATACTATTTATTTTTTGTGATTTTGTACACCATACTATTATTTAATTAGTACATCATACTACCATTTTCGGTGATTTAATACACTTCTGTCCAATAAAAGAAAAAAAATCGTCAAAAAAGAATATGGGCTAAGAAAATATTTCATTATTTGCTATAAAGTAAAAGCTAAATTTGAAAATTTAAACGGGTTTGTACATAATTAATTTGTGGTATGGAATGAATATAATAAGTTTTAGATAAGTAGGTATACGGATCACGTTATACAACTGATATTACGAAATAAAAAAATGGGTCTAACATATAAAATTCGAACAATCGAAAATTATTTACGAAAATATATAAAATCATCAAAATAAAATAAAATAAATGACAGTACTAATTAAATAATACGCGGTAGTACTGATGAAATAATGTCCTTCGCCTTGCGGAGGTAACATCATTTGGAACAAACTCACACAGTCCCTGGCAACAAGGTGATCTCTCTCTCTCTCTATATATATATATATATACTTATGTATTTTATAATATAAAATGGACAGAGTCTTTTTTTTACTCCCCAAATCACTTATGTGACTCCTCAAATTACTCAAAAAAGGTTCAGATAAAAATTTCAAATCCACGTCACATCTTATTTTTATTTATTTTTTCAATTCATTCCATCCAATTTCATTACAAAATAAATAAATTTAACACAATTTCATTACATCTGGTTACACTTCATTTATCTACAAAATAAATAAATTTACCCACTCTAGCACACTATTAATTAATACATTTGTTTGCTTTTTTTTTCCACTCAAGTAATTTATATTTTGTACTTTTTTATTTATTAATTTTGTTACTTCCGAGTAAATAATTAAATTGTCTCCAAAAACCATACACGTCATTATTTTCTTCCGTGATTTCAAATAGTACGTCCGTTATTTTTTAAATTCGTATTTGATTTGATTTCAAATAGTACGTCCGTGATTTCAACTCCATTCCATTACAAAATAAATAACCCTAACACCAATTCATTCTACCTCCGAGTAAATATTTTAAAATATTATATCAAGTTAACACTTTCAAATAATTTATATTTTGCAATTTTTTATTTATTAATTTTGTTACTTCCGAGTAAATAATTAAATTGTCTCCAAAAACCATACACGTCATTATTTTCTTCCGTGATTGTCTCCAAATACCATACACGTCATTATTTTCTTCCGTGATTGTCTCCAAAAACCATAAATTGTCTCCAAATTGTCTCCGAATTTTGACTGAAAACGATCGGTCGTTTTGGCTGTTTCGACCGGTCGTTTTGGCTGTTTCGACCGGTCGTTTTTTCAGAGACCTCACTGGAACATTTTGGACTGAAAACGATCGGTCGTTTGTCCAAAACGATCGGTCGTTTTTTCTGCCGTACTCTTTGAAATCACGAAAGAAAATAATAACGTGTATGGTTTTTGGAGACAATTTAATTATTTACTCGGAAGTAACAAAATTAATAAATAAAAAAGTGCAAAATATAAATTACTTAAAAGTGTTAACTTGATATAATATTATGATTATAAAATATTTTAATTTTGTATTTAGTTTAACTGGAAAAAAAAGCAATATTAATTAATAGTGTGATAGAGTGAGTAAATTTATTTATTTTGTATATAAATGAAGTGTAAGGAGCTGTAATGAAGTGTTGTTAGAGTTATTTATTTTGTAATGAAATTGAGTGGAATGAATTGAACAAATAAATAAAAATAAGATTTGACGTGGACCTAATTTTTAACCAGGTCCCCATTTGAGTAATTTGGAGTCTTTTGAGTGATTTGACACCTCCCTCTTATAAAATGGCCTCATCAGTGGGAGATTCTTTTTTCATATGGAAAATGCTCAATCCTATAACAGACGTGGAATCCCACGTCTACGTGGCGAATTTTTTTTTTCTTTTATTCTGTTATTTCGTTTTTTTATGTGATTTAGTTTTTATATATCAAAAACTTCCCCAATTTTACCCAAAAACTTTATCAATTTTATTCAAAGAAAATCTTAACCATCAACCATCAACCATCAAATTACTTCATATATTAAATTAATATATTTTTTTATCAAATCAACATCACTCTCTACCACTACAATTATCCCAAATTTCACTACAATTATCCCAAATTTTACCAAAAAAAAAGATCTTCCAATTTACTCAAAAAAAAAACTTTCCCAATATATTAATTTGATATATGAAGAATTTGATGGTGGATGGTTATGGTTTTTTTGGATAAAATTGAAGAATTTTTTAATATATGAAAACGAAATCACATAAAAAAACGAAATCACAAAAGAAAAAAAAAAAAAAATAATAATAATAATTTCGCAGCGGACTGTCACGTAGACGTGAGATTTGGGTAAAATTGGAAAAGTTTTTTTTTTGGTATATTGATAGATTTTTTTTTTGGTAAAATTTGAGATAATTGTGTGGTCGAGTGATGTTGATTTGATAAAAAAATATATTAATTTGATATAGGAAGTAATTTGATATAGGAAGTAATTTGATGGTTGATGGTTAATATTTTTTTAAATAAAATTGATAAAATTTTTGGATAAATTGAAAAAGTTTTTGATATATAAAAACTAAATCACAGCAAAAAAAAAAAAAAAAAAAAAAAAAAAAAAAAAAAAATTCGCTCCACGTCTGTTATAGAATTGAGCATTTTCCATATGGAAAAAAAATCTCCCCTCATCAGTTATCCATAAGCTTATCTCTCCTCCGATTCACCTATTATAAATTTTCCCCTAATCTCCCAACTCTCAAACCCAAGGTCCCTTTCTCTCTCATATTCCCCCTCTCTACTTTTTTCTCTCTTTTTATTTTTTGATTATTTTATTTATTTGTTGCAGTTACTAATTCCGTGTCGTTTCACAACAACAACAAAGTCATCAATGACGTCATCGGAGCCGAATGAGTCTCTCGCCAACAACCCTGGGCTTCACGCCTCGCCCGACGACGCGACTAGCTCCTATTTTATGCAACAAACTGTAAGCCTTTTTTTTCTCAATTGCATATATCATATATGTGTATGTATCTATATGCAAGGTTATAGAAATTGTTTGGTGTAGCCCGGGCGTTTTACCTCCGAGGAACTGAATAGCCGACTAATCGGTGGTGATTTTTTTAAAATATTTAAAGTATTTAACTACCTTTCAAGTTAGACCCGACTAATCACCGATTAATCGTATTAATCATTAACTAATATGACTAATCACCGACTAATCCGACTAATCACCGACTAATCGATGCGTTGACCGCCGTTGACTTCTCCACCGACTAATCTAGTCCAACTAGTATTAGCCGAGTCGGATGGGGAACGACTAACGACTAGTCGCCGACTAATCCGACTTTTAGAACACTGTCTATATATTTATGTGTTTGTACATATAATACTAGCTAGGTGCAATAGGGGATGCTAGTAATAGTAATTAACATAATTAGGAATATAACTCATTGCAATGCTGATTTTCATGTGGATTATTTTTTTTAACTATACCTCTGTTTGCGAAACGATTAGTATTAGTAATTAACATAATTAGGAATCTAACTGATTGGCGGAACCAGAATACCTCTATGGGAATGCTGAATTTCATGTGGATTATTTTTTTATAACTATGCCTATCTTTGCGAGACAATTAGTATTAGTAATTACCATAATTAGGAAAATTACTTAGTGGCGGGACGAGGATCAAGTATGGAAGGTGATGAAATCCATGTGGACTTATTTTGTTATTTTAGGATGCCGAAAGACTGAAACTGGCAGTATTTCATAATAACACATTGTAGAAAATGAGGTTTTCTTAATATAGGCTGTCTTAACCGGCAGTGTTTCTGCTACTATGAATGTAGTATCGGATGGATTTAGAAAATTTCCTACTCGGTTAGGACCGAGGGAGGGGTTGCTATTGGTATACATAAAAGTATGATTTAATAAGATACTATCTTTTACAAGTTCCCAAGCAATAAGAAAGATTTTCGGAAATAAAGCTTTCGAAACGAGTTTCAGAAACAGGATTTCTTTTGATTATTACTTATTTTTATTTTCCTTTTCTTTTAAATTCAGATGTTTCGGATTAAAGACCCGAAACTCAGCCTGGATTTCTACTCTCGCGTATTGGGCATGTCGTAAGTACTTAACTTTCTTTGGTGTTTTTCTTTTACATGAATTTTGTATGCTTCTTTAGAGAATGGCAATCTGGATGTGCTACGAGTAAGTATTAGATGTCTACTGCTTGTTTCATTGTTATTTGAATCTGGTAGGTTGGTCTTTTTCAAAGATAATTGACGTTGGTAAAATTATTTGTATGATGTTTTACAGTATGAACCGAATTTCACCATCATTAGAACTTTTAGAATATTGAAAATTAAACCCAAAGAAATTTCATTTAGTTTGAAGCTTCTAGCTTTTTTTTCAGGGCTAAAAGTATTTACACAGCAATTCGGGATATTATGTTTTTGTTCCGATTGTTGATCTATTTGGCTAGTCCTTTTGAAGCCAATATTTTAAAGCTTAGTAGTTTTTTATATGTTATTTCCAATAATAATTGGATATATTATGATTTTGTGGAGGTAAACTTTATCTTTTAGTCTGGTCGCTTTTTAAGCTGATATTCTCATTCAGCCGAAAGTTTTTACCTCTTCAAAGCTAGGTACTCAAAAGATATAGCTTTAGCTTGTACAAGCACTAGAGTTGCGACCGAACAAGCTTAGTGAAAATGCTCGCAGAGTGACTGAACTGTCGAAAATAAACCAAAATAAACATAGATAAGTATTCAAAGACAAATTTGAAGTATAAATCTTGATTGATATCAACATTTTTTTTGAACTAAGCATTTATAAGTTTTTTTTATAAAATAATTCAATAGCTTACTTAGTGCACTTTGTGAAAAGTCGGTTTATCTAGTTTATTATTTTTTGGAATTTATCCAATTTTGTTGACACTACCCCGGTCTGTGTTCTATATAGGTAAATGTAGGAGATATATATGCTTTTGGATTAGAAGTGTGGAAGGAGATGTGTATTGCTTTGTCATCTTTTAACTACATCTTATTTGCTAAGAACGCAGTGTCACGTGTTCTCTTCTTTCAAATAGAGTTCTTACTTCTGACTGATTCACTACAGCAATGATCTTACTAAGTTAACTTATCTAATCTTAAATGGCTTCGAAGCTTTTTATTTCTGTTCCTTTGCAATTATTATTTAGAAACAGTGATAACTTTTTTTTCTCCCATTCGATGAGAAGTGTTGACTTTTCTTAAGCATTAAGCTTTTAACTTAATTTTTGCATCATTGAACAGCGTACTACTTAATTATTTTCTTGGTTATTTTAACGGCCTTCAGTTTTTTATTTCTGTCCCTTTGGAGATATCATTTTGAAGTAGTAATGACTTTTTTCCCCCCATTTGATGAAGAGTATTGACTTGTCAATACTTGTCTTTAGCATTAAGCTTTTAACTTAAGTTGGCATCGTTGAACGATGCACCATGTAGTTATTTTCTTGTTATTCACTTTTATTCAGTTAAGTTGAATTCTTTTCTTGCATTTAATAGGTTACTGAAGAGGTTAAATTTTCCAGAAATGAAGTTCAGCTTGTATTTTATGGGCTATGAGGTTTGTTTTTGTATAACTTTTTATCGTTGCATGTGTTGTATATTTACGAATTTTGAATATGGCATTCTATGTTATTTCTTTTAAAAAATGTACCTCCCTCTCCCTCCTTCTCGCTCTCCCGTCTCTCTCATGTAGGACCCAGCATCAGCACCATGCAATGGTGCAGATCGCACAGTTTGGACATTTAGCAAGAAGGCTACAATTGAACTCACACAGTATTATCTAATTACTTATATCCTCTTTTTCCATTTTTTTTTAATTCTTTTAGTTTCTGCTGCGATCATAACTTTTCACTCAAATGACTTACGCAGTAACTGGGGTACTGAGACGGATCCTAATTTCAAAGGCTACCATAATGGGAACTCTGACCCTCGTGGCTTTGGTATGTTGCTATACGACAGCCGATTTGTTTTCTGAAAAATCATGCAAATGATATTTTAGCCTGAAGATTCTAAACAGATTTTATATTTATTTTTTTATGTACACCATCAAGGGTTAAAGGGGTATTTATTTTTTATGTTCACTATCATAAATGTTTATCTTTTTTAAAAATATTACAATTCCCCTGGTTCTCTTCTCAGATCAGTTCCAAGTTGTTTTGCCTATTCTGTGTTTCACAAACTACCATGTGCTTCATCTGTCTATTCGAAAGACCTTCAGTACAGAGACGATCATAATTAAACCATGTCAAGTTTGGGGTGGTTTCTGTCTACCATTATGGAGGGAGTCGTATATATTCTCTCTTTATGTGTATTATTGTAGATGTTGTATTCAAATTTAAGTATGTTAAGAAGAGTAGAAAACTGCATCTTCCGGATGTCATTGAAACTTAGGTTCAGTGGAAATGAGCAAACGTAGTGGGGTTTTAACGGATCCTAGTTAAGATAATAAATAGGAATGAATAGATTTTTTTTTAATAAATATTTTATAACTATTTGTAACTCCCGAGTTTTCATGACAGAAATTTAATTTCACTGTAAATGGGGGAGTACTATTTCATGTAAATTAGATGCATGTGTGTTCCTTTGTAGAGGTTATGTGATCTCGTTTGATCTTGAGTTTTAAATTACATTTCACTACCCTCGACAGTTGATATTTATTACTTCAAAATTTGCCTTCAGGACACATTGGAATTACTGTTGACGACACCTACAAGGCTTGTGAAAGATTCGAGCGTTTAGGAGTGGAATTCGTTAAGAAACCTGAAGATGGTACGATTATCTTAATGTTTTTTTTTTCGGTTTCAATCTGAACATTGGTTGGATAAAACTATACCTTGTTTGTGCATGCATTCTTAGTTGAGTCACATATAGTTGATTGGTTTAGATTGCTGTCACTATGGCAGTAAATGTATCATTCTAAGTTATGCGGCAAAGGTGGAAGTCGGTGTTGACAGATGAACGGACAATTCAAACCATTCCTGGTTTTGAACGGACAATTCAAGCCATTCATGGTTTTGTTTGAATATTTTTTTTCGTTTTGCTGGGGCAGAAAGGGAATAGAATTTTTGTAGTGATTTAGATTTAAGCTTTAGTAAGGCCGTGAAACTGGTTAACTATGTTACCCTCAAAAAAGTCAGCGACCTAAAAAAGAAGTTGGAGGTATAGAGATTTTGATAGTAATTTTAGATTTAGGCTCTGTTTGTTTCGTAATAAAATATTTACGGAGGGAAAATATTTTTCGGGTAAAGTTTTACGATGCAAACTTTTGTTTGCATTTTATTTACGGGTGTTTGGTGCGTCAAAGGTTTCCCATGGGAATTCTATTGAAATTCAAAAATCTATTAGTTATTTAAATTAGACAAATTCGATGCATAAATAAATAAACATTGTTCATACTTTAAACAAAATATTTTAAAATGAAAAACATCAAAAATTAACTAAAAGTCACAAAAATTAACTAAAAGTCACAAAAATGAATAAGTTCGTGAAAGTTTAAAAACATTAGTGATTAAAATCACAATTATTTTGACAGGAAAAAAGCTAAAAGTTCATCTACTTTTCTGAAAGGAACTTCGTCAACATGTATAGGAAACTTAAACTAAACACATATTTTATTTCATATACGTCACTTATATTAACTTATAATTTTTCAACATATAAACTTATAAAATTATAAGTATAGAAGATATTATTGACTTTTTTTAGCTTTTTCAAATTTTCTTAGGTTTTTTAGATTTTTCGGAATTTTTTGCTTTATTTTTTCCATTTTTTTGTTATTTTTTAGATTTTTTCCTATTTATTTATATTTTTATTGGTTAATTAGAT
Organism: Primula vulgaris; assembly: GCA_963920805.1. Taxonomy (NCBI): domain Eukaryota; kingdom Viridiplantae; phylum Streptophyta; class Magnoliopsida; order Ericales; family Primulaceae; genus Primula; species Primula vulgaris. The sequence continues at coordinate 28,692,442 of OY987219.1, forward strand.
TTTAGATTTTTCAAATTTTCTTGGGTTTTTTAGATTTTTCGGAATTTTTTGTTTTATTTTTTCCATTTTTTTTGTTATTTTTTAGATTTTTTCCTATTTATTTATATTTTTATTGGTTAATTAGATTTTAGCTTTTTCAAATTTTCTTGGCTTTTTTAGATTTTTCGGTTTTTTTTTTTTTCCATTTTTTTGTTATTTTTTGTTATTTTTTAGATTTTTTCCTATTTATTTATATTTTTATTGGTTAATTAGATTTTAGCTTTTTCAAATTTTCTTGGGTTTTTTAGATTTTTCGGATTTTTTTATTTTTTTTCCATTTTTGTTATTTTTTAGAATTTTTCGTGTTTTTTCCTTTTTTGAAACTGTGCAAGAACATGTCGAAATATACAACGGAATTACGATGATAAGAAAAGGTGTATCAAAGTATTCATACCATTTTGACCCGGGTGACGATGAAACTCTTAAAGAGAAGGTTTGGTATAATGAGATTGCTAATATACTCCAAGATGCGACACAACACTTTTCTGAGGTCTTCAACCACACCTTGAGGGCAAGGTGTAATTTAAGTGGTGGGGAATGTAATGAGCCCGGACAAGCGAGAAAGGAGAGAAAAGGAGAAGGATAAAGGAAGTTATCGAAAATAATAAATGAGGGGTCAAGCTATGAACAAATGAGAATGCATGTGTTTAATGTGCAAATTCTAGAAGTTTGAGGGTCATTTTGTAATTCCCAGAAATTACTTTTCTGAGTAGCAGAGTATAAGTATCAAAACAGTGAGCTCTTTAGGGGAAAAAAAAGATGAAATAAATTTTATTAACTTTATTTATGTTTTATGCCTTTCAACTTTCTGCAGTTTATTTCAATTCGATTTCTGTTTTGATCCTGTTTTTTCATCTGTTTATCATATATATTAGAAAAAATTCACAAAAAATAGTCAATTCGTTCTTATTTTTGCTTTCACTCTTTCCTTTTAATAACTGGATTCGTTACACATAACACTTGCCCAATATAGTTAGCTAGGAGAATCATTATAAAAGACGCTTGTCTGAAAGATCAACTAACTAGCGCCAGGATCATTACAAAATATACTAGTATATACTAGCAAAACAGCACCATATTATTACAACATATACCAGCTAAGGTTTATGTTCAGGTTGATAGTATTTGACCGAACTGCGCCGGCACCACCGAGTCAAGCTGTGCAAGAACATGTCGAAATATATAATGGAATTATGATGATAAGAAAAGGTGTATCAAAGTATTCATACCATTTTGACCCAGGTGACAATGAAACTCTTAAAGATAAGGTTTGGTATAATGAGATTGCTAATATACTCCAAGATGCGACACAACACTTTTCCGAGGTCCTCAACCACACCTTGAGGGCAAGGTGTATTTTAAGTGGTGGGGAATGTAATGAGCCCGGACAAGCGGGGGAAAGGAGAGAAAATGAGAAGGATAAAGGAAGTTATCGAAAATAATAAATGAGGGGTCAAACTATGAACAAATGAGAATGCATGTATTTAATGTGCAAACTCTAGAAGTTTGAGGGTCATTTTGTAATTCCCAGAAATTACTTTTCTGAGTAGCAGAGTATAAGTATCAAAACAGTGAACTCTTTAGGGGGGAAAAAGATGAACTAAATTTTATTAACTTGATTTATGTTTTATGCCTTTTAACTGTCGGCAATTTATTTCAATTCGATTTTTGTTTTGATCCTGTTTTTTCATCTCTTTATCATATATATTAGAAAAAAGTCACCAAAAATAGTCCTTCGTTCTTATTTTTTCTTTCACTCTTTCCTTTTAATATCTGGATTCGTTACAAGTGGTACCGGAGCCTACGATTCTTCTTCGGACACATTGTTTTCGCTGTATTTGAAAATCAGATTTGACTGGGAGAATGGATTTTCAGAACTGCTATTATTATGGGAAAAATTTCGAACACCAGGTGTTCGATGAAATTCCTCAACCGCATCAACACCAAGTACATTCAAAAACTGGACTGCCATCATATTCCGGTACTCTTACTTGCCCTCATTTGGTCTCTCACCACCACCACGGCCTCCAGACGAACCACCGTGGCAACTACTACGACACAGTCTTTCACCAACTTTTCAGCCTCACCCACCTTATTTGTCACCATCACAGACCCATTTTTCCTCGCAAATACCACAACCCGACAAAGCACAAGCTAACCAATCATACATCCCATACCACCATGACCTGTAGCAAACCACCCCATTCAGTTGCACTAACCAAGCTCCATATTTGCAACCATTCTCCTGCAATGAACAAAATTATCAATACTCACACCATCACCGTCTCAGTTTGAAACTCACAACTCTTACCCACACTACTTTTTTACTTCAAACCAATAAACACCGTCTTTTACTCACCATACTGGCCCACACACCCAAACCTATGAGCCACAAATTCAAAGTAATTACCCTTCGCCTCAAAATGACCCAAACCTACATCTCTATTGTCATTACACCGACAACCAACCCTCTTTTGCACCACCACTGGAACCACAAATAGTTCCTTATCCAACACCCGATTATTCGTCACCAGCAGCACAAGCAAATTACCCTCCATATGCTAGCCCGGTACCAAGAACAAACAATCTGCCCATCCCTCGATCAATTCACGTGCACATCTCCCCAACATGACTTGGACGAGCACCAGAACAAGGGTAATGCAGAACATATACAGCAGCAAAACAATGAGATTGCTAAAAAAATTGAGGAGGGAAGAAAGGGGAAGAAAGGATATAAATGCCATTTTTAAGGATCATGGGGAGAAAAGGGAGACCATTATTAGGAGAATATGTGAGAATATTCAAGAGGAAGAGAATGGTTATGAAGAAGAAGAGCATGGTGCATCATCCCCATCTGTTTCTGAAGGAAAATCAGTTGCGCATTTGATAGCCAATCATGAATACAGTGAAATGCCTCTAGGAGAATCTTCGCCCAATATCAATTCTGGTGACTTAGCTGACATGCTGCCAGGTCAGAATAACTTAGTCAAAAGTGACGATATCTTTTTTGGAAACAAGTACGAGGTGCTTGATGAAATAAAAATGGAAAAAGAGAGTCTCATAGACGTTGAAATTTATGATGGCAAAGAATACTCACTTGATTTCTCGGAGCATGCCCGTCACCTTGATGCCTATGAAGCTTACCATTCATTAAAAATCGGATTTTCAACTGCTACTGACTATGAAGAGAAATTTTATAAAAATGACCTTTTTGTTCAGGAAGCGGGTAGTGGTAATGATGATATAGCAGGTTGCGTTAGTAGCTATAGCTCAAGCTTTATTGACACTGTTGTAGCTATATGGGTCAAATTACTCTAGATGTACCGGAAGTCGTCAAGTTAGTTGATCATATGCAAAACCACCATTAGAATCTCAGTCACCTGCACCTCTATACACGAATCAGAAACATGATATTGCAAAAACGGAAAGCCTTGCACCTCTTGCCATATTAAAAAAGTGGGGTATACGGTTTTATGAGTTGTCTATTCTTGAATGTCAGAAGGTGTTACCAGCAGCGAAGGGAAATGGGGAGCCCTTGCTGGAAGGTCTTCTTTGGCTCTTTTTTACAAGAAAGGTACCAACTACAGAACAAGTAGAAGCTGTGCTACTGTACCAGATCACGTGTACAAAACCATTGCTGCCTCGCCTGTTACAGCTCATCCGATGACCCAGTTCGCAACTGGCGTAATGGCTCTCAAGGTTCAGAGTGGATTTCAGAAGACCTATGAGAAGGGAATTTATAAATTAAAACACTCGGAGCCAACATATGAAGATGCGCTTCATTTGATTTCTCAAGTACCGTCTGTAGCTGCTTATGTCTACCGCGGAATCTATAGAAAGGAATCGATGGAAAAGCAATCAGGGAAGGTAAAGAAAAGTCATTCTTGGGTTTTTCCGAATTTCGACCAGAATTTGTAAGTTTGAAATCCAGAACTGAAACTGAGGTTTATGTTCAGGTTGATAGTATTTGACCGAACTGCGCCGGCACCACCGAGTCAAACTGTGCAAGAACATGTCGAAATATACAACGGAATTACGATGATAAGAAAAGGTGTATCAAAGTATTCATACCATTTTGACCCGGGTGACAATGAAACTCTTAAAGAGAAGGTTTGGTATAATGAGATTGCTAATATACTCCAAGATGCGACACAACACTTTTCTGAGGTCCTGAACCACACCTTGAGGGCAAGGTGTAATTTAAGTGGGGGGGAATGTAATGAGCCCGGACAAGCGAGAAAGGAGAGAAAAGGAGAAGGATAAAGGAAGTTATCGAAAATAATAAATGAGGGGTCAAGCTATGAACAAATGAGAATGCATGTGTTTAATGTGCAAATTCTAGAAGTTTGAGGGTCATTTTGTAATTTCCAGAAATTACTTTTCTGAGTAGCAGAGTATAAGTATCAAAACAGTGAGCTCTCTAGGGGAAAAAAAAGATGAACTAAATTTTATTAACTTGATTTATGTTTTATGCCTTTTAACTTTCTGCAGTTTATTTCAATTCGATTTCTGTTTTGATCCTGTTTTTTCATCTATTTATCATATATATTAGAAAAAAGTCACCAAAAATAATCCTTCGTTCTTATTTTTGCTTTCACTCTTTCCTTTTAATAATATCTGGATTCGTAACACATAACACTTGTCAAATATAGTTAGCTAGGAGAATCATTATAAAAGACACTTGTTTGAAAGATCAATTAACTAGCGCTAGCATCATTACAAAATATACTAGTATATACTAGCAAAACAGCGCCATATTATTACAACATATACCAGCTAAATAGTGTTAAATCATTACAAAATCCTCTCTATATTAGTGTGTATGTATATATCTTTTGTGTTTATATGTGATGTGTGAAATCAAAATAGATCTAAAGTACTTTTATCCATTTATGTTTATTCCTTTTATGTTTTACCTTTTTGTTTTTTTCCAAAACTTTCAAACAATATCATTTTCACCCCGCCGTATCCAAAACCTATTCACGTCGTATCCAGCTGGTCAAACCTCAAAATAGTCAATGATGCTCCAATCCCCGTATCGGATACCGTATCCCGTATCGGGGGCGTTTCCGATACTCCAAAAAATAAAAAATTCAAAGCATTCCTGCTACATAGGTTATAACACTCAAGTATTCTACATACAGGAAAAATGAAAGGAATAGCATTCATCAAGGATCCTGATGGCTATTGGATTGAGATTTTTGATCTTAAAACGATAAGAAGTGTGACTGGTGGTCTTGGATGATATACTTTCAATGACATGTGAGGTAATCATTTCGCCCTTTTGGTTTGCTTCTCTTTATTGGTGAAACTCATTTGATTAAGTTAAGACTTCCTTTTTTACTGTGTTTGTCACAAATAAACTATTGTAGACGTTAATTGGATTGTACTAATGTAGAATTTCTTTTTTATGCTACACATATTTGTAGACTTCTTTTCTTATTGTGTTTGATTTTATCTCATTTTAAGTTATTCTAGACGTTAATTAGATTGTACTAACCTAGATTTTCTTAATCGTGCTATGCATATTTATATTCGTAGTTAGAAAATTTGTAATGAGGGTTAAATTTAGAGAAATAGGGGCATTTCGTAATATATTTCATTTTAATTGTATGAAATTGAATAGTACAATTAGCTAATATCATAGCGTAGCTATCTTGCTTGACAAGTTAGCAAGATATTGGAGAATAGGTAATTGATACTATGATTACCTTGAAATAACAATAATAACCAGCCTTGACCCACTCAAGATGAACAAAATGTCATCTCCAGTGTACATCTTTAGAAACAAAAAAAATCGATTCAGGACGACAAGACAACTAAAGGTTAAGCGCCCTTATCTTTAAGAAATTTTGTTTCACATCATATACCATAGATGGAAGATTTGAAAAGCAAGACTCGCCCGGTTTTCCTGGGCGTTAAAAGATTATTTAGTCTGATTTAATTTTAAAAGTCTATGAAGCTTAGAATTCGTATTCATGGTCATTTCTTCTTCTGCAGTGTTGATTATAAACGGTCGATTCTCTTTATTTACTTATTCTCGACTTTGCTCATTGTAACTCTGTTTATTTTTATCAATCAACAAGTACTTTATTTCTATAATATTTAACATTGTATAAGAGAATTCTAAATTCTTGCTCTACATTTTGCACCCTGATAGCGGCTTTTTTAGACGCTCGTTAAAAATTCCTTTTGAGGATTAGGCTTCTTCCTGCGAGTCTTAAGGTTGCACATGAATACCCAAAAGGAGCTCTTAGACAACCTTTGATCTCTTTCTGTACTAGAAATAAAGTTTGTTTAGTTCACATTTGTTTCCTTTCGTGCTTCTTCTGCTACCAGATCTGAAGTTGAATGTGTGTGCCATTATTGCCTTTCATTGTTATTTTGAACAAACTTTGACCGACTTCTTTAGCATTTCGATGAATAGGAGTTTATTGGTGGAGATCCTTAACTTGCCTTTCCATTTTTTCCGCCATAAGGTCTTCTTGAAATTGTCGTTACAAGATTTAAACCTTGAGCCTTGCTTATGGTTTTGGCAGATCATATTATATGCAATCACATGACTTCATCGAAGTGGTTGCATGTACATGGATATACGAACAAACTTTGACCGACTTCTTTAGCATTTCGATGAATAGGAGTTTATTGGTGGAGATCCTTAACTTGCCTTTCCTTTTTTTCCACCATAAGGTCTTCTTGAAATTGTCGTTACAAGATTTAAACCTTGAGCCTTGCTGATGGTTTTGGCAGATCATATTATATGCATCACGTGACTTCATCTAAGTGGTTGCATGTACATGGATAATACGCCATCCCTTCCTTATCTTTTAGGATCTATAATGGAGTACGAATAGATCATAATTATGGCAGTCTTTGTGTTAGCTAGCCAAATGTCCCTGTAACGAAAAGGCAAAGTTAGAAGTATAGATGTATTTTTTTTTAGAAAGTTACCAAGCCAAAAGGAAAAGGCCCCAACAATATGGAAGGAAGGGAGTATGACCCGTCTAAGCCGAATGTCCACAAACTGCTATATTTTGAGGCTACAATCAATTGATATGTACCCTTTTCTCCCCTCTGATAAACCTACCTACTCTCTGTTCCATACTGTTATTGTTGTTAGGGATGGCAATTTCGCGGATTTTGACCTGATCCGATCCGACCATAGTATAAACTCACACTTTTACCCATTTGATCCGACCCATTTGACCCGTTTTTAAAAAATACTTTTTTTTTCCTTTTAAAAAACAAACCTCATAAATGTCAAAGATTTCAAAGAAAATTTGTTAGGTAGAGTAAAAAATCATTTGATTTAAAAATATAATATAAAAATACTAACGTGACATTAAATACTCTTTCAGATTAATTTACGAATTTAAATTTTGCATTATTGTGTTTGACAATTTCATGTTTATTGAATTACTTTCGGCTCATTAATTTCGTGAATTAAAACGTTGTAATATGTAAAAATGTAATATAAATGTATATGATTGATATGATTATTTGGTTTCCCGTAAATCATTCTATAAATTAAGACAATGAGATATTAGTTATTAATTAACATGAGTAAATTTCATTTACATTTACCATAAATATCGTTTCATTAATTAATAAATTAATTGTATATAAGATTTTTTTTTAAAACCCATCGAAATATATGTTGTGTATTTTACTATAAGAGAGTTGAATGTATATGAGAGAGAGATAAGGGAGATAGTCTTAAATTGCACTTTTTAAGTTGCATTTTTATCCATTTAAACTATAGAAGAGAGTTTAATTTATATGAGAGAGAGTGTGTTAAGTTGCACATTTTACCTATTTAAATGTATGTTTTTATAGAAGAAAGAGTTTAATGTATATGAGAGAGAGAGAACGGGAAAAGTGTTAACTTGCACTTTTTTAAGTTGCACTTTTATCAAACCGCGTCGGGTCGGGTCGGGTTGAAACCCGCAAAATTGTCATCCCTGGTTATGGTGTTTCTTTTGGTTGTTTCATAAATGTCCTTTTTCTTTTGAAATGAGTAATCTTGTTCTAAAAAAATTAGATTGACCCTTTTATGTACATCTATTGAGTAAGAGCACTCGCATCAGTTCCCTTATATCATCAATTTATCTTAAATATGAGAAGATTGTTCTAAACTTGTATACGTATCAGTTTTTTTATCCATTAACTTAAATATACATGAACTCAAATATCGCTCAAATGTAAGAGATCAAGATGTTCCCTTATAATTAAAATAATAATTTCTTTCTCTCTTATTTCTTATTTTCTCTCCTTTATTTGTATTTTTCACATATAAATTAATAAAATAACGAAAAGATGAGTTGTATAGTTGTGATAGATAAATTTACTAGAACAACCACGTTAAATAACTATACAAAATATCCATAATAACTATTACAATAATTATTATTATTTGAGAAGCAGTTCATGAAAAGGGAGATTTATAATTCCACATGTTATGAGCTTATCCCGCTAATATGGATTAAATGGAGTGTTATCCTACCAATTATTATCCATATCCAAAGGTTTACTTGAACTCCTTTCATGTTTTTTTTTAAATTATCCTCAGTAATTGAATTGGACTTTCTTTATTTCATTTAGTAGGTTATTAGTCAGCTTATGCCTTGTTGCAAAAGCATATGCAGTACATTGTTTTACGTCCTATAAGAACTACATAGACAAGTAGTTTAGTTGATCTTCTTTGTCTTTTTTATGCATGTCTATTCAGAATTCGAGTATTGTATTCTGCATTCATACGTATTGCAACCCTCCTACATTTTTCTGCTTGCATAAGCATGAACGTCGACATTAAGGTGGCTCTGTTTTACAGCTTTCTCATAAACCCGTACTATTTCAGGAAATTTGTAGACAGTATAAGCTCATAATAAGGAGAATAAATAAAATCCAGTGTTCTGCAGCTTGTGCTATAATGCTGTCTGTGTTATTATTTCAGTTGGAAATGTATTGCAATGATATGATCTTTGAAGAGCACCCTGTCTGTGTTTTCGAAGAATTAATCTATCACAATGACTTAATATATAAGTGCGCATCCTGTAGTGGGTTGCCGTAAGCCCGTATGTGCAAGAACTTAGTTGATATGCATTTCTGTAATTTATAGATGTCCATGCAAGACATAGCTCAGATAATATTAGAAGCATTCTAGCTAGCATAGTTAATTTATAAATCATAAACTCTCGTTGTCTGAGAAAGGCACTCTCAAATGCCTATTTGTCTCCCTCGAGCCTTGACAGTGTTTGTGGTTAAAGTTATTATTTTGTTACCTTAGAAATATTAGAAGTAACAGTATACTCCCAAGTCCTACCCATATTAGGTACTTGTTAATTACATAAATATATATACTCTTATATGGTGGTCATCTTCAGCTGTTGAAAACAATGGAACTGAGCATTTCACTAATTCTAGCATTGCTATGCCTAGTTTACCATTTCTTGTTACATTTAGCTTTAGTTTTTTACAAATTCCAAAAATAGGGAAACCTGCAATTAACTTTATGGTATACGGACACCAGTACTTTGGTCCTAGGTAAATCAGGCTATATTTGTGTCAGTTGTTATTTTATCTGGGCTCGAGAGAAGAAGCTTAAAGTAAATATGTAAGTATCTCTGCTGGGATTGGATAGATGGGATATAGAGAGGGAAAGATAGTGAGAGTGAGGTCAATATTTCTTCACAGATTAACACCAAAACAAAAGTACAGTCATTAATAAAATCTTTAAATCTTTGTTGGTGACATGCCTATTCCCTATGAAGACTTCTAAAACTGAACATGTTATCTACTTTCTCCCTATTTTGCGGTGACGATATCATTTTCTTGGTTGGAGAATATTTTCACTTAAATGTGCCAATTTGTGACCGTATTCGTACTTCTTTAGTACACGTATGTGTGTGTGTATATATATATATATATGCATGTATACACGTATATTATCAAGATGCAATGGGGAGCAATGTCTAGTGAAGGCTAAAACATTTGTTCATGATAAAATGGTTTCTTCATTTATCTAGTGATGTTACTTTCATATACTGTATCAACTTAAACTTTCTAAGGTTTACGACCCAAAATTAAAGTGCTGCTTATTATACAAAGATCGTAAACTTAAATAGTTTTTCAGATTTTTCAAAGTTAGTTTTGGTAAAACATATAAAACTTTTTTTTATTTCATTATCATCCGTACACTTACACTTGGCTTCACATGTGACCGCACTAACCTGGCCTATATATTTCGAGAGAAAACTTGTAAATTTAATAGTCGCAATGGATTAAATCATACTCTAACTCTGTTGGGTGTGATTTGATACTCAACTATACAGTAAGATTTATTTGAGGTGCAAACTGCAGATAACTACGAGGTGACAGAATATTAAAGTTAATGAAGATTTTATAATAGATGTATATAGGTATTTGTTTTTAATTTATCTCATCAATATAGCAGACAAATACGTCATGAAGAAGTGGCATACTCTGACAACAGATCTTACTAATAATTTTTTATTTTTTGTTGGAGGGTGATAATTTAATAGTCTGAAATGTTTAGGGGCTGGGTTGCTTCTCTTTGAGGCTATTTTGGCCATTCTATTTTCATACACGACTGGAAAAGATTGTGCAACAAATCAAAAAGAAAATGCACGGTCTCATTTGCACAATTTTTTCCGGTTGTTGGACGCTAAATTGGAAAATTCCCTAAGCCTTTAATTGTTTTCAACCTCTCAACTCTCTTTCTTTTTCCTTCCTAGCTTATTGTTTCCAACTTTTATGTAACTAATATTTAGTCCATGTGTTACAAATTTTATTTTGGAAGTTAAAGCGTATCATATCGCATATAAATAAAGCTACGATTGTAGACCCTGGTAGTGCAATCCGCTTCGAGCGAGTCAAAGCAAATCAAGTAAACCAAAGTAACTGCTCCAAGTTTACAAAAGGTTAGGACTAAAGATAAGGCTCGGTACGATAAACCTACTTAACAGTACTAAATATGTTGACGGAGTCATGATTTATCTCAATAAAAATCATACAGTTAATCACAAAACAAAGCATCAATGAAGTACCACCAGCATTCACGACATCAGTCTACGATAAACTCATCGTTATCAACTCTTTTCTAGACTTCTCATATATTAGTTATAACGGTCAGGGTAAACAATAATAGGAAGTTATTTATAATCAAAGACTGTCGAAAGCAAATGCTCCATCAGACGAAGGCAGAGACAATCATAGTCACAGTTCTTGTTGTTAAGGTGCGATCTAAGTTGTCCTTAATCCTATTCCTAACTAAATATAGAGACTATAAGGTTTCTAGCAAAAAACTGCAGACAAAGTCAACAATAATCATACTCATAATTCTGATAAATACCAGACAAAAAGTTATTTTTGATTATACAAGAGAAACCTAGCAAGCACTCAATTCACTGGTCAATGTTTGTTTAAATAGTAATAATTTGAAATAAAGAGTACTTAGTAAAACCTTAGATTGTAATGCAAGATAATCCCTAACGCAATACTGTAGTTTTCTAGTCGGTTATATGCCAGCATTGAAGCTACCAACATTGTTCGACCGTCGTAATTAGTGTCGCAGCATAATTATATGACTTTCGATACGTACATCCAAGTTGGTAAAGGTAGTTTCTTAAATCAAAATATTAGGTTTCCCAATTTATCTACCGATCCCAGTTGATCTCCTAATTTTCCCATTAACAAAAACAACACTGTCCAAAATAGTGTTTTAAAAGGTGCGTCTAGGGGCCACTTAGGCGGTAGACGGCGTTTAGAAACCTAAAAGATTAGGCGGGATTAAGCGAAATTAGATAGGTGTTAGGCGGTTAATTTTGCCTAAATTCCGCCTTGCGTCTTCAGGGCTGGTCTTGTGGAGATGCAGATAGTCCGAGCGGACTAGGCATCCCACCGCAAGCGCATACAATTTCCCAAATAAAATAAAATTTATACTATGTTTTTTCAATATTTTTTTTAAATAGGCCGGTAAACAAAACAAAAATCTAACAAATAAAATAATTGTTTTTTGAGCCAGCTCTAGGTCTTTTACAACATTGGTCCAAAGACAATTATTAGAAGAAGAACTTATATGCTCATTGTTTACTTAGTCATTAATTGGTGTCGCTTTGAAGTAATAAATACGAAATATTGGTCATACCAGAAGACTTTTTTTGGGTGTATACCAGAAGACTTGAAGCCCATGTGTAGTTAATAATCATTGCCAAACTGTGTCAATGGAACATAAAACAGTAAATGTTTAATAAGATTATATTAGTCTGGCTGAATTATGTTTATTTTGAATTTAGAGCTCCCTAGGGATTGGGATAATTCTTTGTTCCTCAAAATTACAAAGCTACTCAGATAAGTAGTTAAATTACTTGCATGTTTTTCCTTGAAATGCATCAGATTCTATTATTAAGTGCATCGGAAATGCCGGTGTGGCAGCGTATTTCATTTTTAATAATCAAAGTAATAAAATACCTGATTAAATAGTACATAAAACAAGAAACCATGACATATCTACATCGTGCTATATTAGATTTTTAGAGTAGAGTGGTCATTGTGCGCAAGCCTTTAGAAAGAAAACTATATAAATACATTTTTTAATAATCGATAATATGCTCACTCCGTAGGTAACACACATTAAATATTCATATATATAATATTCGTTTTTTAGTGTATAATTGTTAGAAATAAATGTCCCGGAATGAGATATAAGAATCACTTCTAACACTAAATAAATTTCACTATAATAAAAAGTTAAGATAGTAAAAGTTTACTTTTTAAAAATTGTTGATAAATTGAGTGTCGTTAAATTTTAGTAACAGTTTGACAACAAAAACTGTTGGTAAACTGTTGGTAAACTGTTGCTAAATTTAACGACACTCACTTTAACATAAATTTAACAACGCACACTATGATATTAAACTGATATTTTTTTTTTATAATGTCTTTAGAGTGACCACTAAAAATGAACTCTTTCTTTATTAAATAGGAAATGACAACTATTAGATAGAAAAGTGTACACTGGTCATCTTGTTCCCATACACGTGGTTATATATTTAGTCAATAAAAACTTGGCACAAGTGCCAAACATTGCAAGAAGAAATGCAAAGCTCAGCTATTGTAACATCTTGCCAAATCACTGTGACATGCACAATGACGTTGTGCATATACTATTCAATAAATTTATTGTTTTTTTCGGTCAAGAAACGGTTCGAAATGTTTTGTTGTGAAAATATATGATCTTAGAGAATCGCAGTTTCACTTATATTGAAAATCAGGTTCTATCACACACAAAATTTCAACTTACATTTAACGTACTTGTTAATTATTAAACAAATATGTTTGAATTATAATTTTGGAACTTCATAAAAAATTATTCTTTATCACGGGTGAATCAACCAACTGTTTTAAGAAATCAGAATATAGCATTCAGTCCCTTTAACTTTGATTTGAGGAGGGGCATAATATTATTTATAAAATATCGGATTTCATCAGTTGTAAATCTGTGAATGTATCTTATAACATGAATTTATCTTCTCGTGATTCTTATATAAACTAAAAAACTGAACATTAATATATATATTTTTAAGGGGAAAAAAGAAGCTCTTTCCGTGCGTTATTATATCCCCATGCAGTTGCAAATCTCCTCCTTTAAATTTACTATCAAGTACTTATTTCTCGTTGAAAGATAAATGGAAATAGGCGTCATAGGCTCATAGCGAAAAAGTTGTTTAATTTAAAATTTTGAAAATCCCAGCTGGAATCGATTAAATTAAAGCCAAAATAATCTAAAGCCTACCTACGACGATTATGCAAAACAAGGGTCAACTATTATTGGGACCCATTTCACAGTTTATTACTTAGTTTAATCGTCAATGATCAAGTAAAATTAGTATACTACCATATCCCCATTGGTCCAATTTCATATGTTATTTTTATTTTTATTTTGAAAGTAATTCATATGTGACCTATAGATATGATACATTGCTTTATGTCGCTATAGTACTAATTATGCAATTAATTAGAATAGTAGTACTAATATGTTTGTAGTTTATGTTATGCAAATATACGACCACAACGGTGATATATGTACCAACGATTCAACGAACACTTGTTATGCACATAAGATAAGAGCATTCGCATCAATCTGTTCAAAATTATTGTCAAATAAGCAGTTAAAATCATAATTTTTTATGTTTAAATAGTCACTTAACTTTTACTTGATTTTTCAATCTTTTCAAATCATTCTCTCTATTAATATTTTATTACCTTTTATTTTATCTTTTAATATTTAATTTATTTTTTGTGTTTAAACAATACATGCATGAAAGTGTCACTCAAAATAATATTATTTTTTTAGATTAAAGAGGAAAACTATACTCTCCATTTATAATGAGGGATAATGATACTCTTCTAAAATAGAGAGTTTCATTTGAGGTTGATGTGAATGGTTTTTTACAAGTAAACTCTTCAAATTTAAAAAATGTTTGATTTTAAAGAGTTTGATTTGATGGTTAATTTTAAAGTACTCGTCATTTTCAGTTTCCAACTGTTTTTTCAAATTAAAGCATTTCACAGTTTTAATTTTACAATGTGAATATTAAACTAAGAGATAGAGATAGTTGGAAAACAATAAGTGAAAACATTAATGCATACGCTTTAAGTAAAGTAAAAGAATCAAAAGATTAAGTTAAAAAAGAACAATGAATTAATACTCCCGTGGTTCACCATTGAAATAAACCCCCTTCGAGTCCGTGGACAGAAGCGCATGATTCTATGGGGGACTCGGGATGAAAATTAATGCCCTAATGTAATTACAAAACTATTTGTTGGAATTATTATACATCGGGTAGAGCTGGAGCGACAACTGGACGAAATTTTGTCGACACTTGCGGCCAATTGTCCGCCTTTAAGATGTTATAGCTAGCATTTTCAAATGTTTCTGTTTTATCATTTTTTTTCTTCTTCTTTTGTTTTTGGCATTGACCTCTATTACACCAAAAGAGGAAAAAAAAATTGTTGCATCTGTATACACTTAATTTGTTCGACTAACAGAATTCACAATGGTTACTATTTACCATTAGGAATTTAAGATAGACAAGTTAGGTAGCTTGTTTTGATTTGGAAATATTGACCTTCACATTACTCGTTCAATATTTGGGAATCCGTCTCCGTCATGGTAAATTCTGTATTCTTAAGGTATAGTTAATTTCACTATTAGCTCTATTTATACTACACCAAAGCTCTTGATTGGACTTTCGATTGTGTAATGTAGAATCAATTTATTGCTATTTTCATAGAATTTTCGCTTTCCTGGCATTTGTGAAGCCCTTTTATTTTAACTTATTATTTTATAAGATTTTTATTTTTTGAACCATGTTCTGTATAAGATTAAGATTAGTGTTCAGCAACATTAATTGATGATTTTATGCTAGGCAAATAATATTGGATACTGAGATATGATATTGAGCAGGTTTTAATTGCCTTTGTTGGCGGCGGGCGGTAATTAACTAAGTTTATTTGGTATATATATCAGGATGCTCAGATCTGATATACGAAGTTCTGGATGTGATATAGTCAAGAACCTGAGTATGATTGTCTTCGATTTGTGTGATGGAGTTGTTATTCTAATCTGTGGTTCAGATCTTTGTGTACCGAGTTAAGAAATGAATAGATTGAATCATAATAATTCGAAATTCTGAGTATGATTTTCTTTGATTTCATCTAAGTGAGTAGTTACTTTGAATAGTTTGTGAATTAATTTATCACTCTTATATCTATTTATCTTGACTGTCTTTGCTAAAATTTGCGAACTTGGAAAGAGTTGATGAAGATTTGTTTATTGCAAAATAAAACAGTGAAAAATGTTGGGACTTTAATAAATGCTTATGTTTGCGACTAACTCACTACAAAATAATGTTTGATTTAATGAGAGTCAAAAACTGTCATAAGCCTGTCACAAATTGACTAAACTGTCACAAAGTCGTCACAAATTGACTAAACTGTCACAAAAGCGTCACAAAAACCGTCGCTAATAAGCTCGTAACAAAAAATACCGTCACTAATTCCTTCGTTATTTTGGTATTTTTTTGTAGTGACTGTATGATAATTCTGAGATATGTCATTACTATAATCAACACATTAGCTTTATTTTGTAGTTTTATCTAACTGACTTATATTTAGTTGTAGTTTTTTTAGGTAAATGCAGAGTAGGGTTTTGGCTTCTTGTTTTGTTTCGGTTTTAGGTAGCCCATTGTTCCATCAGACTCTCATCAGACTCTCGATTTGTACTGCTTTTTTTTTATATGAAACGCTTAACTTAAAAATAGAATTTAATCAGTTAGTAGCCAAATGAGACTGCCAAATGAGACTTAACATAATATTTCACGGAATATACTATATTAAAAAATTTCTTTTTCAATTATCATTCTATTATAATAAACCAATACAAGTCAAATGAGACTGTCAAATTTAGCCAATTTTTTTCCAAAATTACCATTATATTTTTTTATTAATTATCATATTAACTAATTTTATAAAAAATAAAAACTAATTACACCATTTCTCCCTCTTTACCCACACAAAATTTCTCATATACTATATTTATTTTTTCTAAATATTTGTATAATTATCACAATTTATATCATTTTTTTTTCTTATATCCTATATATTTTTTTTACTTTATATTTGTATTATCATCATAATTTATAGCGTTTCACACGCAACGCGTAGATATCGTTTACTAGTAGTAGTGTATGTTAGGTCGTTTGAGAACATAAAAGAAAATTTTGATCTATCTATGCCTTATGGGACTGAGTATTAAAGAATTTCATGATATTTGTTTCCCGAAGCTATACCAATGTAATTCATTATATAAATAAAATGACAGATTCTTGGATCTGGTAATTTTGAGATCCCAAAACACATTTGCTATGAGAACCCTGAACAAAGCCAGACATTAATTTTGTAATACTCTGTGCCAATTGGAAGGGCCTTACTGTACTCACAAAAAGAAAAAGAACCAGAAGAATAAGATTTGCATGAGAAAAAAAAAGTGAAAGAGAAACTTGTAGGGAAAAAACCAACCTTTTATTTAAGCTACACTATAATAAAAATTAGGATCTAGAGACAAATTAATTATTTCAAGAGAATCAAAATTAATTTCTAAATAACACTTTTTAGGCACTATTTTTTTTTTATTGTTGCAAAATACATTCCTACACCAAGATCACTACAAGAAAATAACCGGATAGCAACAATTAGTCTGTTACTATACGGCTTGTTGCAGAAAATTCAGCAACAGTATAGTAACAGTTATCAGCACTTAGCAACAGAAATTGTTGCTATACTGTTACTAAATTTCAGCAACAAACCGTATAGTATCAAACAAACTGTAACTAAACTGTTGCTATATGAATATTTTTTTTGCAGTGGATAAGAGAATACCTAAATTTTGCGTTAAAGTATATTTGAAGATGCGTATACAAATTGTCTCCTTGTGTTGCATGAGATTGTGTTTAAAACAAATTTATAAATTTTCGTGTTTAAAAATTAAATTTGGTGATAAAAATACATTTTTGGCTTGAAAAATTAATATTTAAAGACAAATTTTGATCGTTTTTCTACATCAGAATTTTCATATAATCTTTTAGTAAGTTTGTAATCAAAATCCTCTTCATTTTTTGCAGTCAAAAACCACTGTATGATAATCCCTATAAACATATAAAGTACATAACTATAATATTGTCAGGATAATGTTGGTTGAGTTTTACGCATAATGTTCTGTTTGTATAATAATGCACATTAATTAAATTGCATGTGTATTACTATAAGCACTTGCACTTGAAAAAGTTGACGCCTGTTTCCCACATATATTTAATAGTTGTCTCTTGTTATAAATCTTTGTTTGGTGAAAGTGACTGAGATTTCATTATCTTTTTGGTCCTTCTCAGAGGCTGAGAACCACCACAAAACTCCAAAATTTACTCATCACTGTTCTCTCTTGTTTCCTATATTTAAAAGTATTTACATTATTATACAAATACACTGTTGGCCTGACAACTTCATATAAAAAGATTCTTTCATGGCCATATATGAGTATATTCTCACAAGTTAACAGTATTTTAATCAGAACAACAGAAGACTTGCCATTTCGCTTTGGTGCAACGAGGCATAAAAATCGAACCAAGAGTTGAGAGAACATCAGAACAGTGGATAAAGTCATGAAGATATTCACATGTTTATATATATAATTCCAATCAATTTGTGAAACATCGGCGGATTTGGGATTCAAATGGACCGTTATTATTATTTTTAGTTTAATAACAATAAAATGGTATAAAAAAATTGTAATTTAAAACTTAACTGATTTGTCCATTAATCTAAAAATTTAAAACGTCGATTTTTGTTTGTTAGTATAATAAAAATAAACGGTATAAAAAAACTAAAAAAACCTGGAGTTTAAAACTTAGCTGACTTATCAATTAATCTAAAAATTTCACACGATACAGAAAAAATGACTATAAATACCAATTTATTAGTTTAAAATTTGTTGTAATATAACTATGAAACTATAAAAAAATATTTATTTATAAAATCTTGTAATAGTGGTTTAAATATGCAATTAATTAATGGAAAAGTGAAAAAGTAGTAAGCTAATATTAATTAAATGAAAAGTAAAAAATAGT
Organism: Primula vulgaris; assembly: GCA_963920805.1. Lineage (NCBI taxonomy): Eukaryota > Viridiplantae > Streptophyta > Magnoliopsida > Ericales > Primulaceae > Primula > Primula vulgaris. The sequence continues at coordinate 28,711,182 of OY987219.1, forward strand.
TACATGATTCGAACTAGAAAACTTGTGATACAAAAATTTTACGTTTACGATTTAAACTTAGGTACTATTTGTTTATTTGATAGATATTAATGTTTAAAATCTTAAATAAACAGAATTTTCGATTTTTCATATGTAAAATATTTTTTTATTTTTTTTAAATGACATGTAACCCCTTTCCTCTACTATTGGTTCCGCCTTGAACATTAATGATGGTAATTTCTTCTCTAGTTTCAATGACATTTGTTTCTGAGAAACCTGAATGCACAAGGTGCCAGAAGGGAAAGTACAAACCTACAACATTTTCACTGCCCAAAAAGATATGCACAAAAAAGATAAGATGTTATATATACCACTATATATATCAACATATACTACAAGAAATATGGCTATGCTGGTAGTTAACGATTTACATTGTCACTGTTTTATTTGAAAGATTCTTATTACGACCGAATGTGGGAATTTTTGCAAAAAATGTTTTCATTTTTTCAATGTGCATGTATGCTTTTTTTTTTATTTTTTATGTATATTAGGTGGGGGAAAAACCCATATGTCTTATTGACATTGTGTGTGATAATCCTATGAGCGACACAATAAAATCACATTGTTAGAAAAATATACTCTAGCCATGCATATCCACATTCTATATTATCACTTAGAGATTGTTACTTGTGATTTAGGACTGGATAATCGTCTTTTTTATATATATAAATTGATAAGTAAATCCATTATTTTATTAATAATTAATGGTCGTAACGACCTTATTACAACAAAAATTCAGTTTAAAACACATAAAAATTCAAATAAAAAAATTTATTTTTCTATACACTTTAGAAACTTATTTAATTTTTCACGCCTTGTGGCAACAATTGAGTATCTACTTGTGGTCGATAAATTGAAACTTTGATCAAAATTTATAAAAACAACCATCGCGGTTGATAATAATCTAAGTTGGAAACAACGGATTCAATGGGGGTACATATTTAAAGAATTTAATCCTAATTTGAAGCTAGGGAAGGTAATCTTTACTACATTTGTTTACAAGATCCAGAGAGAACGAAATCTGAGATTATTTACCACAGAGAAGAATTCATAAGATACATTGGCAAATGGCATGGTTTTCATGTCAATATCTGCGGTGGGGTGGAACCCTAGATCGCCGCGTGTAGCCTCTCTCTAAAAACGGAATTGTTTTGCTTTTCCTTTTAATTCAGTGGATTGTTTGTGTTCCACTTGAGTTTTACTTATCTGAGTTATAGCCACATGTTTACTCAGAAAACCTTCACGGTGGACTACATCGTTGTTAGTTACTCTATTCGTCCCAAAATATTGAGGCTTTATGTATTTATGTGCAATTTTGACCGACAAATAACTCATATCTAAGTTGTTGAAATCGAAATTTTCAAAAGTTAATCACATGGTTCAAATGTTAAACTATATGAACAGATTTAAAAATTTTATATTTCAACAATTTAAGAACAAGATATTTACCGGTCAAAATTTCACATAGATACATAGAGCTTCAATATTTTGGGACGGATTGAGTATTAACAATGTACATTTTTTATAAAACTACCCCATTTTTATCTCTTTAATTAAACTTTTTTCATATAAAATCGCTTAGAACCAAAGATAAATTTTGCTCTAAAACCTAAACAGACATAAAAAGGACTTGAAGCTAAATCCCTCATTTACATTACAGAGGGAGACAAATAAAAATTAATTAAGAAATGGGTTCTCATTCAATCATTCAAAAGTTTGACACAAAGCCCAATAAACTGATTTCTACTCTGAATATTTCCATCTGATCTCGCCACACATTAACACACGCCATGCCCATTCAAATCTTAGTGATTTTTAACTTACATGTACAATACAAGTCAACTGCAATCAGTAATAGTACATAGTTCTCTGATCTTGTGTCTTGTTTTGATCACCAGCACCATTAAAGTACAAATGATCATCATTAGTCCCACTATTAATCAGCTGCTTAATCTCCTCCAGTGAACCAAACTGATCAATCCCATTGTTGGTAAGAAGAACATTATCATTTCCAAAATACCCCTGGTTTGTGTTCATGAGGGGTTCACTACTATTTTTTCCAAAATCAAGCATAAACCTAGGGTTTTCCTCAATACCGGCATTCCCTATGTAAATCCCAATCTCCTCTTGCTTTACATCTCTTCCATGGCCAATACTCCCATCAGATGACGAACAACTAGCTTGAACTTGATCGCCACCGAACATGAGGATCCGCTCCTTCACTTGCGGGTAATTACCATTATAATTTGGAATGGAACCAAACAAACCCTCTTGGGAGCTTGGGATAGATGAGAAATTGGATTCCAAACAAGAGCTAAAATTGTAGTTGGTTAAAATGTTGTTGTTGTTCATGAGGTTTGGTAGGATTTGAGAGGGCTCAAGCCCTAGAAGAGACTTGGTAGTTTGGTTGAAAAATGGAGGACAAGTTGATAAAGATGGGAAATGAGATTGGTGGGCTTGTAAAGGATAATTAGAGTTCTCTAGTTTTGACTTTTGGCTTGATGATGGGACCATTATGCCCATGAGCTTTTTCTTAAGCTTGGTATTCCAGTAATTTTTTATATCATTATCTGTCCTTCCGGGTAATTGAGCTGCTATGATCGACCACCTATAGTTGATGGTTTAAAGTTTCATTAGAAGAAAACAAAAAATAAATATTGTTTAAGCGTTTTTTTTTGGTCTTGACTTTACTTTTGGTATTTTGTTTTTGCCTATTTTAAGGTTAACAACTGTAAGTGAGATTAGGGCCTAGATCTAAACTTGGCAAGCATGCAGTAGGTTTGTCCAAAAAAAGGAGAATCTTGTAACAAACATCTTTAATACTCTTAATTACTCTCTTTATCTATCTCTCAACCTTGTCTTTTAGCTAATTTGTCAAATGTTTTGTTGTAAATCACATGTAATATCAGACAAATAAAATCAGCAAACTAATTTATATGAGCTGCAAAAAGTAATATTAATGAGTCAGTTTTCAAAAAATATTAGACATACCATGAGCTTATAAACACAGAAGAAACAGATCCAACATTGGAGCTAGAGGTCTTGTCTATAAGGAGAAGAGGAAAAGGAAGACATGCAGATACCAAATTCATTAGCTTTGATTTGACTTTTGAGGAAAGTGAAGTGATGACCACATTTTTAGCCCTTTTGTCAAACTTTATATGTTATTTAAATAATTACTAGCATGGAAAAAATATTGCATTTTTTTTATGTGTCCGACAAATATTTCAACACTGTTGAAATCAAGATAAGTATTTAAAAATGGATAAAAACAGATCTAAATTTAGAGAAACATAGTTGTTGTGTGTCCTAAAAGAGCAAAAACAAAATCCAAATCTGAAACAACTTGTTAACCTAATATTAAGCACAAGCACAACTCAAGACCTTTGATCTTTAAAAATATATAAAAATAAAATGTAAATCCATAAAACAAAAAACTAGTTTCATGTATTTACCTGCTTCCAATAGTAGCATAAAGAGTACAGATGATCCTATCTTCATCATCAGAAAATTCACCATGTTTGATGTTAGGCCTTAGATAGTTTAGCCACCTCAACCTGCAGCTCTTCCCACATCTCTTCAAACCTATAAAGGAGTTAGAGATAAATATTAGCCATATTTATGTTTGTAAATCAAAAATATTTATTTTATGATCATTTTAGGTTATGCTTACCAACTTTCTGAGGGAGAGCAATCCAATTACCACCAGTGCCATATTTCTCAATGTAGTCTTTGAGCTTAGTATCCTCCTCTGGTGACCATGGCCCTTTCTTCACATTTGCTTTGTCACAACAAGGAGCCCTCCCCATCTCTCTCTATCTCTTTATAAATATTTATATTTCTCTCTCTAGACTTGGATCTGTCTTGGCCTTTTAGAGTGAGAAACTAAAAGAGTTATGAAGTGAAAACTATAAGGGTGAAGGTTTTATTACTACTTTCCAAAGCCTTCTTATTGACAGACACTTAGGTTGGACGGTTGGGCCTTGGGAAAGTAAAACAAATTCAACATTATGATTATAATTTTATTATTATTATTATTTCCTTATTGAGATTATACAAGTCAAAATGATTGGCCTGTTTCATCAGTCTTCCTACTCTTTTTCTTATACTGGATGATTTGTAGCTTACATAATTTCCATATTCTTAATTTGATGATTGGTCTCTTCTTTCAAGTATCCAATGTCCAATTGAGTAGGATTAAATTAAAAAAAATGCTTTACTCTATGACTATTTTTATTTTGAAGAAATTATATTTATGACTATCCATCGTATTGTATTTTTAGTCCGATCTCTTTACCGAAAGGGAGCTTAAAGCGTTTCTCATGGTAAAAGAAAGAAAAAAAAACAAAAAAAAGTAATATAAAATCATTTTTCGAGCATGTGTTTAAAAATTTGAAAAATCAAGATAAAATGAAAATAAAAGAGAGGGAGAGAGATAATGTCAATTTTCTTATTTATTTTACTTTTACTCGCAATTTGGAAAGAAAATTTTATCTTTTCTACACACAAAATTTTCTCATATTTTCTCAAATTTTCCTTTCCATTGGTTTTCTTATGTATACAAACACAAAATTATTTTCTCGGAAATCATTTTCCTTTTCTCATCTGTTTTTCGGGTTGCAAATACACCCTAAAAGTAACAGCTAAATAGGAAAAAAATCAAAATTTTAACAGAAAAAATTCCTCCGCTAGCTATGCTTTCTTGAGTAACAACAAACAAAAATAGTAAGACTATGCTTATGAATGTCAACATACGGAATCCGAATCGTTTAATGTTGTTCATGGAGCTATCTTTACATGAACTTCGAGTCATGATTTTGTCACTGACATCCCTAGAATCTTAGTTGTACTACCCGACAAATTTCTATAAGAAGGAAAGTTATTAATTGTCGCCACTCGCAACATGAATACAGAATTTGTCGCATTATAATATGTTTGCACGCCATTTTCCCATAGGTCGTTAAGCCCATCAATAAATGCTCTCAAGGAAACATCTGTTCACCATTCCGAGCATGTCTCAAGAAAACATCTGTTCACCCTTCCGAGTATGTCTCAAGGAAACATCTGTTCACCATTCCGAGCTTTAGGCTCATCAATTAATAAAAACAATATGGAAAAGAATTTCTTCATACTGAACCAAATAGGAAGGTTAAAAGGGATGGTAATGAGAAACCACATATCTAGGGTTTAAGCCAAATTGGCCTTTTTCTGATCATAAACTAATAAAAAGAAAATATGAAAAGAGTCAAAGTAACTAGGTTTTAAGTTACCCCAAATCGGAAAATGTACAACTTATAAACAAACACTAGATAAGAATAAATATGAATGATTACATTATTAAAATTTTACAATTTAATTCACAACAAAAATAAAAAACAAAAAGACACTTTTCTCCTTTAACAAAGACCTATCCGCCACCAGGAGTGGATCCTGAGTTCAAACGAACGGAGTGCGAAATTAACAAATTTTTAATTTTTTTAACATGTAATTTTTGTTCTAAATTCCATGGGAATGTATGTAGTAAAAATATAGGTTATAGTAAAATTAATGTATATACTTTTGTATAAACGGTATAAGATAAAAAGATTTGAACTCATGACATTTAACATTTAAAAACAATACTTATCCATTAGGCTAACACTATAACTTTGAATATAATTACATTACCTATTATATATTTAAAATAGTTATATGTAAGAATACTTTAAAAACCCCAAAAATATATATTTCAATTCTTATTCTGGATCAAGGGGGGTGCTTGACCCCCTTACACATACAAGGATCCTCCCCTAGGTGCCACCCTCCGTTTTTCTCCCATCCATTCCCTCACTCACCCTAGATCTCACCCTAAATCTCCTCCTAAATTTCTTCCATTGAGGCTTCCAAAGCGGACGATACCTACGGGGTGGAGGAGGGGGCTCACCGCTCTCCTCCGTCCCGAGGCTCTCTCGGAACCTGTATTTTTTTTTTTCGGTTTTCTTTCTTTCTCTTTCTCCTCTTCCATTTCTCCACCTTCACCGGTGATCTCCTCCATTCGGCAGAGTAGATCTAACATCCCCACCCCTCCGATCTCATGCTAGCTTTGTTTGGTTCCGTCTTTGATGGGGTACGATAGTTAGCCGTAGTAGCCGGATTTATTCCGGATCGGGTTGGGATTATATCAATAGTCGGAGTTTTCTTCGATTTGGTGGTTTGGGGTTCCCAAGTTTAGGTCCGGTAGTTTAGTTTTGGTGCGTGTGGCTCTCCACGGAGCCCTGTGGGGTTATCCAACCATCATTCAACTCGCTGCACCATTGAGTATGACTTTGTAATTGTAATAACCCATCCCTTTACATCATGTTCTAATTATTTTTATGTTTTTTAACGGGAAAAAAATTATATTTGTGGCCAATTTATTCTTTGCGTTCTTTTGCTCTTTTAAGAGTGTACCATATTGATAAGTATTATACATTTTTTAGCAAAACCGTATATGGGTTTAGTTGTACGGTGAATTGGATTTGTTTTTTATGGTGTTTTGCTGCTCGATGTGGTGTTGTGGATTTTGGATGACAGTTGAGAAAAATTGTATTGGTATTATTTTTTTGAAAACAGGGTAGGGAGGCCTTGGCGCTTATATGCCATTGATTAGTACAGACTGTCTTCGACTTTTGTGGGGACCTAAAGTCACCATTTTTATAGTGTCGCTTAGAAATTTGATGAGCAGACTTGTGGTAGGATTTAAATGTATACAAAGGTTGCAGTATGTTAGTTTGCCAGTCGAGATTCTTTCGGGGTATCTGATTGGATCTTTCTCCTCGTTTCATTATCGTTCAATTTTTTCGGGTGAAGATGATACTGGATGGAGGGTTTTAAGCAGGTAGAGTTGAAGTTGGGATTGATTTACTAGTGTACTTTTTATTCTTTTGATAAGCTAGATTTGTATCGGTTTAATTTAGAGGTTTTACTTTAAGTGTAGCTTCTGTTAGCTGGTATGGCACAGCCTGCTTGTGGGTTGTAGCCATATTGGTTTAGCTTTCTCCCTGACCGATCAATCTTTCACATTGAACGGTCATTAAAGTGCAATGTGTGACTTGTTCTCTGTTGGGGCCTCGACCTTTTTTATTATATATGATACGTCTGTTTACCCTTTAATTTTTTATTTTTTTATAATTTAATTGGTAAAAAAGAATCATACTAATTTTATAAAGTAATAACGAAATTAGTGAGTCAGGTATAATAGTATTATGTAGACAGTTTGAAACCATAACACATAATCATTTTATCAAAGCAACTATTAAGCATAACTTAAAATGACCAGTTAAACAAGCACATGTTTTTTTTAATTGGTAGTATTAATTTCTCAGCAAAACAAAGCCTAAAGAACTAACTTAACTTAACATAAATCCAACTTCAGAACAAAGTTGAAAACACCATTATGGAAAGTTGGTTAAAAGGCAATTAAAATCTCAAATATATGGTAAATTATTGAATTTAGTAATTTAAAAAAACAATAAAAACCTTTTTAAAAGTCGAACAAAATCCACAACCTTATAAATTTGGGGATTTTAATACGAAGATTAATCAAGTAACACGAAGGTTATTTTCATTTAGTTTGCGACTTGAAATCTTGGATTTAGGCATTGATTGGAATTCTAAATTCACTAAATTAAAAGTATGTTAATATTGAACATATGGAACAATTTCTATTTTTAGAAGAACTATTCAGACATATTCATTGAACGGAGTAAATTTGAAACAAAAGGAACTCATGTCTAGGATCTTTCTTCATCCTAAAATAATGAGATCAAAAGATGAGAAATTACTTACCGAAGAACCAGAGAGATACTGATCAATCATGAAGAGAACATGTAATCAAAGAAATATGGAGACGGCCATGTCTATTTTTTTTTCAACTCTGAATTTAAACGCACCTCTGGCTAACGAAGAAAATGTCAATTAAATCGCTACCTGAGAATCCACTTCAGGAGGCGACAAAGTACAAAAAATTCGTCGGTAGATAATGGTGCGACGAATCATTACATCGAGTGATTCCTCGGAATTGTCTACCACTTCACATCTAGTTCTTACGACAAAATTTATGAACTAATAGATGACTTGGAGCCGACACATTAATGTTTAATCTCCATTTTTTTGTCCGCAGTATAAAAAATCTAGTAGCGAAGGAAATCAGGCAAGAAACCCTTTATGTTTGGCAGCACATTTGGCAGCACAACACCTTCTAGCTTATAGTATGCAAATTTAACTTTTTGTTCGCTTGGGCAGTCGATTATAGTAAAAATCTTCTCAACTTAATCATACAGTCCTGCTCCGCCTGCATGGACTGAAGAAAAGGCCGCATATTTAAAATGTATTATTTAATATATTGTAATTATTTTTGTAGCGATTTAAATGATAATACATTTAAAATGTAGTATTATTATTGCAACACACATCAGTATATAACGTATTAAACAATCAAAACCAATTATTTAAATAATAAAAATTAATATTATAATAATATTTAAATAAATGAATTAGCGAGGAAAGAACGACATAGATCAGTTAACACAATTTTCAATTTGTTTAAAAAAAACTATGCAAAATTGTAAAATTTTCTTTTGCGAAAAAATAACGACTAGATTTTTATAGCAAATTAAATAATTTGAAATTTCAAATATCCTCAAATAAAATGACACAATTCTATCACAAAATTACAATTATTTTATTCAAATTGCCAGACTAATAAAAAACAATATACATTAGCCACAACATGACGACAACAACATTAATTGTCGTAAAACTATGCCACATAAGCAAGTCACGCCAGGTTAAAATATTATATTTTTAGCGACACATGTATGTTACTAATTTAGTCAGTAACACTTTAACAGTGAATTCTCATCGTTTTCTCATTCAAAAATTGTGAGGGAAAGCAGCCACATTTGTGTCACAGATTTGGTGAGGAACAAAAATTTCTGTCGCAAGAGTTTAGCGACTAGAGGTTTGCCGATAGAGCTCAGTGACACAATTTCGGTCGCTAAGAGTGGTTTAACGACGGAATTTTCCTGTTTGTGATGAGATTTTTCGTCGGTGTCTGACTGTTTTCTTGTAGTGTATAGATGCTGATGCATCTCAACATTTAAACATGGCTTATAAAGCGTTTTTGTCATGTTCGTTTTAGTTGTTTTGAATATGGGGGCCGATAATTTTCATGAATGCATTTCATTTGCGGCTTTTCTATCAATTGATGAAACTTATGTATATAGAACTCACCCTGAAACGACCTATAAAAGGAATATAAACTCTCATACTCATGTATATAGTCTCATATCTTAGACGATGTTAGATCACACCACTTGCTATGATTTATGTTAGAGACAAATCCTTATTGTTTTATTGATTACTACTTCCTCCGTCCCAAATTATAGTGATATACGAAACTACGTGAAATTCTAACCGACAAATAACTCATATCTGACTTGTCGAAATCGAAATTTTTAAAAGTTAATCACATAGTTCAAATGTTAAACTATATGAATAGATTTTAAAAATTTATATTTTAAAATTTTAAACACGAGATATTTACCGGGTAAAGTTGCACGTTGATACATAGTGTCCCAATATTTTGGGACGGATGGAGTATCAACTATAATGTGCCATACACACTCAATCAGATACGTTCAAATCTGACAGAAATCTGTCACGAAATAACAAAATTAGTCAGTAAAATTAAAATCCGTCTGCGATAAAGACGTTAAAAAATAAATCTGTCACAAAATCCGTCCCCGATTAATTTTTTTTTTTGTAGTGACACTCTTGTATGGCTTTTATGTATGCATCCTCAATGTGAACTAATTGTAGGTGCTTAAACTTTCACGTGTTGATTGAACGTAGATGAAGGTCCCCATTCAGTAAAAAAAAATACCATCTAAAATCATATTTACATTATTGCTTGAACAGTGAGGAATCAATGTGTTGCAATCCAGTTGCACTAGTGCTGCAGCGTTTATTAATTAATTGACAATCACGGTCATGGTTTCCCCATCAAGATGCTCGATCAAAATGATGGCGTTTGAGTCGATTGTTTAAGGGAGTCAAAGTTCCTTTGTACTAATTAAACTGTTGGATCGAACTTGGAGTTCCGAGATTATGTGTTGCAGCCGCTGCAATGTGGCAGCTAATGCACAAACTTGGTAGCGCGTGGATTAGGTGGCTAAAAATATATCTGAATTTTGCCGATTTAACATTCATAGCTTCGGATTTAGGTGTACTTTATTAATCGAAAAGAAATCGTGACACATATGTATACACATATCAAACACAATATAATATTTATCTTTATTTTTAATGAATTTCAATGTGTATGATTATTTAATATACCATGTTCGTTAATGTCATTATATATGAGGTGTATTTGATGTATGTTTTAAACATAAAATAGTTCTTCTTTTAATAAGGCAATGCTTATTCAAATGAAATGAGCAACGAAGTTTTCATGCAGGAGAAATTTTGACTTCGTCTTTAGTCTCCCATGCAAAAGGGAAATAAACAAACTGTCTTGATTCTTAAACTGGTAATTATTTAATTGAATGATTATAAAATTTGTTCCGAAGAAAAGGTATACTCCATAAAGGAACTTTTAGAAAGAAGTTTTCTACTTTTATATGTTTGATAGGGCCATATAAGTTGAAACTTTGAAGATGTATATATAAACTACTACTATGAAAGCTAGATGAAGGGAAAATGAATAGTACTACTTACGTAGCAAACTTATTCGTTACGAAAAATTAAACATGCAATAATAGAGGCTGTCTGGATGTGTGAAAACTTTTACGACTTTTTCATGATTCCTATCTATTTTCTTATAGTTAGATAAGATTTGAATATTAATTAGACACGAATCAAGACAGAGCAGGCAAAGGTCCTACACTTGTTAATTGAATATCAACTTTAATTAACCTATTAAAAGACAGGTGGTCACTGGTAAACTTACTGTAATACGGGTACGCTTTCTTAACTTCCACCGCGTTAACCATGTGTCAATGCAATAGTTTATAAAAGTTTTAAAGTTATACATTTATAAAACCTAGCACCCCCTATATCTTATGTAGCAACGTGTGTTCAGTTTTTTTTCGGGATATAAGAATGGAAATATAAAATAAATAGAGCTTAATAAAAAAATAAAGAATTTATTCTATGTTTAATATAACATAAAATAAATATA